>JAVMKO010000121.1:0-34227 GCA_032164245.1 Sternotherus odoratus | reverse complement strand
TCCGTGACCCCCACCAGACCCCCATAACCCCCCGACCTCCGTGACCCCCCCCCAGTCCCCCATAACCCCCCCAGACCTCCGTGACCCCACCAGACCCCCATAACCCCCCCAGACCTCCGTGACCCCCACCAGACCCCCATAACCCCCCCAGACCTCCGTGACCCCCACCAGACCCCCATAACCCCCCCAGACCTCCGTGACCCCCACCAGACCCCCATAACCCCCCCAGACCTCCGTGACCCCCACCAGACCCCCATAACCCCCCCAGACCTCCGTGACCCCCACCAGACCCCATAACCCCCCGACCTCCGTGACCCCCCCCAGTCCCCCATAACCCCCCCAGACCTCCGTGACCCCCACCAGACCCCCATAACCCCCCCAGACCTCCGTGACCCCCACCAGACCCCCATAACCCCCCCAGACCTCCGTGACCCCCACCAGACCCCATAACCCCCCCAGACCTCCGTGACCCCCACCAGACCCCCATAACCCCCCCAGACCTCCGTGACCCCCACCAGACCCCCATAACCCCCCCAGACCTCCGTGACCCCCACCAGACCCCCATAACCCCCCCAGACCTCCGTGACCCCCACCAGACCCCCATAACCCCCCCAGACCTCCGTGACCCCCACCAGACCCCCATAACCCCCCGACCTCCGTGACCCCCCCCAGTCCCCCATAACCCCCCGACCTCCGTGACCCCCCCCAGTCCCCCATAACCCCCCCAGACCTCCGTGACCCCCACCAGACCCCCATAACCCCCACCAGACCCCCATAACCCCCCCAGACCTCCGTGACCCCCACCAGACCCCCATAACCCCCCCAGACCTCCGTGACCCCCACCAGACCCCCATAACCCCCCCAGACCTCCGTGACCCCCACCAGACCCCCATAACCCCCCCAGACCTCCGTGACCCCCACCAGACCCCCATAACCCCCCCAGACCTCCGTGACCCCCACCAGACCCCCATAACCCCCCGACCTCCGTGACCCCCCCCAGTCCCCCATAACCCCCCCAGACCTCCGTGACCCCCCCCAGACCCCCATAACCCCCCCAGACCTCCGTGACCCCCACCAGACCCCCATAACCCCCCCAGACCTCCGTGACCCCCACCAGACCCCCATAACCCCCCCAGACCTCCGTGACCCCCACCAGACCCCCATAACCCCCCCAGACCTCCGTGACCCCCACCAGACCCCCATAACCCCCCCAGACCTCCGTGACCCCCACCAGACCCCCATAACCCCCCCAGACCTCCGTGACCCCCACCAGACCCCCATAACCCCCCGACCTCCGTGACCCCCCCCAGTCCCCCATAACCCCCCCAGACCTCCGTGACCCCCACCAGACCCCCATAACCCCCCCAGACCTCCGTGACCCCCACCAGACCCCCATAACCCCCCCAGACCTCCGTGACCCCCACCAGACCCCCATAACCCCCCCAGACCTCCGTGACCCCCACCAGACCCCCATAACCCCCCCAGACCTCCGTAACCCCCACCAGACCCCCATAACCCCCCGACCTCCGTGACCCCCACCAGACCCCCATAACCCCCCCAGACCTCCGTGACCCCCACCAGACCCCCATAACCCCCCCAGACCTCCGTGACCCCCACCAGACCCCCATAACCCCCCCAGACCTCCGTGACCCCCACCAGACCTCCGTGACCCCCTCAGACCTCCGTGACCCCCACCAGACCCCCATAACCCCCCCAGACCTCCGTGACCCCCACCAGACCCCCATAACCCCCCCAGACCTCCGTAACCCCCACCAGACCCCCATAACCCCCCCAGACCTCCGTGACCCCCCCCAGACCCCCATAACCCCCCGACCTCCGTGACCCCCCCCAGTCCCCCATAACCCCCTCAGACCTCCGTGACCCCCACCAGACCCCCATAACCCCCCCAGACCTCCGTGACCCCCACCAGACCCCCATAACCCCCCCAGACCTCCGTGACCCCCACCAGACCCCCATAACCCCCCCAGACCTCCGTGACCCCCACCAGACCCCCATAACCCCCCCAGACCTCCGTGACCCCCACCAGACCCCCATAACCCCCCCAGACCTCCGTGACCCCCACCAGACCCCCATAACCCCCCCAGACCTCCGTGACCCCCACCAGACCCCCATAACCCCCCCAGACCTCCGTGACCCCCACCAGACCCCCATAACCCCCCGACCTCCGTGACCCCCCCCAGTCCCCCATAACCCCCTCAGACCTCCGTGACCCCCCCCAGACCCCCATAACCCCCTCAGACCTCCGTGACCCCCACCAGACCCCCATAACCCCCTCAGACCTCCATGACCCCCCCAGACCTCCGTGACCCCCCCCAGACCTCCGTGACCCCCCAGTCCCCCATAACCCCCCCAGTCCCCCATAACCCCCCCAGACCTCCGTGACCCCCACCAGACCCCCATAACCCCCCCAGACCTCCGTGACCCCCACCAGACCCCCATAACCCCCCGACCTCCGTGACCCCCCCCAGTCCCCCATAACCCCCTCAGACCTCCGTGACCCCCCCCAGACCCCCATAACCCCCTCAGACCTCCGTGACCCCCACCAGACCCCCATAACCCCCTCAGACCTCCGTGACCCCCCCAGACCTCCGTGACCCCCCCCAGACCTCCGTGACCCCCCAGTCCCCCATAACCCCCCCAGTCCCCCATAACCCCCCCAGTCCCCCATAACCCCCTCAGACCTCCGTGCCTCCCAGACCCCCATAACCCCCTGACCTCCGTGACCCCCACCAGACCCCCATAACCCCCTGACCTCCGTGACCCCCACCAGACCCCCATAACCCCCTCAGACCTCCGTGCCTCCCAGACCCCCATAACCCCCTGACCTCCGTGACCCCCACCAGACCCCCATAACCCCCTCAGACCTCCGTGACCCCCACCAGACCCCCATAACCCCCTGACCTCCGTGACCCCCACCAGACCCCCATAACCCCCTCAGACCTCCGTGCCTCCCAGACCCCCATAACCCCCTGACCTCCGTGAACCCCACCAGACCCCCATAACCCCCTCAGACCTCCATGACCCCCACCAGACCCCCATAACCCCCTCAGACCTCCGTGCCTCCCAGACCCCCATAACCCCCTGACCTCCGTGACCCCCACCAGACCCCCATAACCCCCTCAGACCTCCGTGCCTCCCAGACCCCCATAACCCCCTCAGACCTCCGTGACCCCCACCAGACCCCCATAACCCCCTCAGACCTCCGTGCCTCCCAGACCCCCATAACCCCCTGACCTCCGTGACCCCCACCAGACCCCCATAACCCCCTCAGACCTCCGTGACCCCCACCAGACCCCCATAACCCCCTCAGACCTCCGTGACCCCCCACCAGACCCCCGTAACCCCCACCAGACCCCCGTAACCCCCACCAGACCCCCATAACCCCCCGACCTCCGTGACCCCCCCGACCCCCGTAACCCCCACCAGACCCCCGTGACCCCCTGACCTCCGTGACCCCCTGACCTCCGTGACCCCCACCAGACCCCCGTAACCCCCACCAGACCCCCGTGACCCCCTGACCTCCGTGACCCCCTGACCTCCGTGACCCCCACCAGACCCCCATAACCCCCTCAGACCTCCGTGCCTCCCAGACCCCCATAACCCCCCCAGACCTCCGTGCCTCCCAGACCCCCATAACCCCCTCAGACCTCCGTGACCCCCACCAGACCCCCATAACCCCCTCAGACCTCCGTGCCTCCCAGACCCCCATAACCCCCTCAGACCTCCGTGAACCCCACCAGACCCCCATAACCCCCGACCCCCGTGACCCCCACCAGACCCCCGTGACCCCCCACCAGACCCCCGTGACCCCCCACCAGACCTCCGTGACCCCCACCAGACCCCCATAACCCCCCCCCAGATCTCTGTGACCCCCACCAGGCCCCATAATCCCGCCCCGCCCGCCCTCCCCTCACCGCTGGTTGTCCTGGCGGATGTAGGTCTGGGGTCCGACCTCCACGCGGGTCACGTTGGAGTTCTGGTCCCGCACGTGGATGTAGTGATGGGGGGGGATGCGGATGATCGACTCCTCGGCCATGGCGGCTGTGGGGGGAGGGCGGCGGGGTCACCCTAAGTCTCGGGGCCAACCTAGGCCCCGGGATCCCCCCCACCCTTCCCCCCTGAGCCAACCCAGCCCCCGGGATCCCCCCGCCCCTCCCCCCTGAGCCAACCCAGACCCCGGGATCCCCCCCACCCCTCCCCCCTGAGCCAACCCAGACCCCGGGATCCCCCCGCCCCTCCCCCCTGAGCCAACCCAGACCCCGGGGTGACCCCGCCCCTCCCCCCTGAGCCAACCCAGGCCCCGGGCCCCAGGATCCCCCCCCCCGCCCTGCCCCTCACCCCTGAGCCAACCCAGGCCCCGGGCCCCAGGATCCCCACCCCCCCCACACACCTGAGAATTTACCCTCTGGCCAGGAACCGCCCAGTTTACAACCGCTAATCCCAGCGCAAACCGAGCGCCCGGCCCAGCCCCCGTTCCCACAACCCTCTGCCCCGGGGCCGCGCCCACAGCGCCCTGCCCGGCCCCCCATCCCGCACCCACAGCACCCATCCCCCCATCCCGCACCCACAGCACCCTGCCCGGCCCCCCATCCCCCACCCACAGCGCCCTGCCCCCCATCCCGCACCCACAGCACCCATCCCCCCATCACGCACCCACAGCGCCCTGCCCGGCCCCCCATCCTCCCATCCCGCACCCACAGCACCCATCCCCCCATCCCGCACCCACAGCGCCCTGCCCGGCCCCCCATCCCCCCATCCCGCACCCACAGCACCCATCCCGCACCCATCCCCCCATCACGCACCCACAGCGCCCTGCCCGGCCCCCCATCCCGCACCCACAGCACCCGGCCCATCCCCCCATCCCGCACCCACAGCGCCCTGCCCGGCCCCCCATCCCGCACCCACAGCACCCGGCCCATCCCCCCATCCCGCACCCGGGACACCCACAGCGCCCGGCCCGACCCCCCATCCCGCACCCGGGACACCCACAGCACCCGGCCCATCCCGCACCCAGGCCATGACTGACGGCCCCACCCCAGTGCACTGGGGCCAGGATTCCCCCAGCCCCAGGGCTACCAGCTAACCAGTGACTGAGAGGGGGGGAGGGGGGAGGGGGCAGGGGCAATCTCCCCCAGGCAGCCCCTGCTCCCTACCCCCGGGCGGGGCCCCGCTGATCAACAGGAACAAACCAACCTACCAGCTGCTTCCTGCAGGGCCCGGCCCGGACTGAGCCGGACCCGACCTCACCCCCCCCCCCCCCCCCGCGGCCCGGCCTGGGAGGGGCCCATTTAAAGAGACAACGGAGACACCCCCGCCCCCAGGCGCCCCCCCGTCCCGCCCCCCCCCCCGTCTCACAGCCCCCCCGCCCCGTCTCACAGCCCCCCCACTCCCGCCCCCCCGCCCCGTCCCACAGCCCCCCTCCCCCGTCTCACAGCCCCCCCACTCCCGCCCCCCTCCCCCGTCTCACAGCCCCCCCACTCCCGCCCCCCCGCCCCGTCTCACAGCCCCCCCGCCCCGTCTCACAGCCCCCCCACTCCCGCCCCCCCGCCCCGTCCCACAGCCCCCCCTCCCCCGTCTCACAGCCCCCCCACTCCCGCCCCCCCCGCCCCGTCCCACAGCCCCCCTCCCCCGTCTCACAGCCCCCCGTCCCGCCCCCCCACCCCCGTCTCACAGCCCCCCCGCCCCGTCTCACAGCCCCCCACTCCCGCCCCCCCGTCTCACAGCCCCCCACTCCCGCCCCCCCGCCCCGTCCCACAGCCCCCCCGCCCCGTCTCACAGCCCCCCTCCCCCGTCCCGCCCCCCCGCCCCGTCCCACAGCCCCCCACTCCCGCCCCCCCCGTCTCACAGCCCCCCCCCCGTCCCGCAAGTGTAGGTGCGGGGGGGTCGGAAGGTGATGGGGGGGGCGCGGCGCACGAGGCAGGGGAAGGAAACTGCAGCCCCCTAAAGTAAACTGGGGTCTCCCCTGCCCCCCCCCCGTCTCGGGGTCTCCGAGGGGCGGGGGCGGGGCCCCTGGGAGGGGTGGGGGAGGGGAGCAGGAGGGGGGGCGGACTAGCAGGGGGAGGGGCAGGGTAACAGCAGTGGGCGGGGCTGGGTATCAGGAGGGGGAGGGGAAGGGTAACGGGATTGGGCGGGGCACCAGCTGACGCCTGCGCAGTGGGAACTGGGCCCGACCGCTCGTAGCCCGCGAGCGCGGGGGGGGGGGGCCGCGGGGGACCCGGGTTCCTGCGGGGGGGGGGGTGCGGCGCGCGCAGCCGCTACGCGAGTCCCTTCCTCCCGCCTCTCTGTTGCGCATGCGCCACTTCGCGAGTTCCCCGCGCGGAATAGCACCTGCGCACTTCTCACCTATGTCCCATTGTGCGCGTGCACAGATCGCCCCCACGCCCTTTTCCTTTCCTGCGCGTGCTCTACTTTCCCGTAATGCGCATGTTCCGCAAGGTTGCCGCCCCCCCCCAGCTCAGGGTTGCGCCACTGAGCGTGCGCGTTTCCGCTTCAGTCGACCTAGGCGCATGCGCCCTTTGTTAGTCTGTTAACTGTGTGACGTCTCAGGCTCCGCCATCTTGTCCTCCCCGTCAAGCGCACGCGCCTCCCCCATCTTGTCCCAGTGCGCAGGCGCGCAGCTCCCCTGGGTGCCTGCGCGGCTCCCACCTGGCGCGCGCTCTGATTGGCCGGCGTCCGAGCAGGGGGCGGGATTAGCGCCAAATACAAACGGCCGTGGCCCGCGCGACCCGCTGTTTCTGCCGGACCCGAAAGAGAACTGGGGGGGGGGTCCTCGGTGAGCGGAGAACGGGGGGGGGGGCGGCGGGGGGATTGGGGGGGTGGAGAGGCGGGGTTGGGGGGGTGGAGGGGGGGCGGAGGGGGTGTTGGGGGGTGGAGAGGCGGGGTTGGGGGGGCGGAGGGCGGCGGGGGGGGATTGGGGGGATGGAGAGGCGGTGTTGGGGGGCGGAGAGCGGCGGGGGGGCGGGGTTGGGGGGGCGGAGGGCGGTGGGGGGGATTGGGGGGGTGGAGAGGCGGGGGTGGAGGGGTGGAGGGGGGCGGAGGGCGGCGGGGGGGATTGGGGGTGGAGAGGCGGGGTTGGGGGAGTGGGGGGGATGGAGAGGCGGGGTTGGGGGGGATGGGGGGACGGAGAGGCGGGGTTGAGGGGGGGTTGGGGGGCAGAGGAGGGGGGGCAGCCGGTTCCCCCCCCGCGCCGTGTTAACGCCCCTCCCCCGCAGGCACTATGCTGCCCCGCCGCGCCCCCGCCCGTGTGCGAGTCTGTGTCCGCCTGCGGCCCTGCAGCCAGGGGGCGCCCTGCGTCCGCGGCCTGGACCCCTGCGCCCTGGAGATCGAGCACTGGCGGGACGGGCGGGAGACGCTGCGCTACCGGTGAGTGGGGCCGGGGCCCCCGTGGTTCCGGGAGGGGGGGGGCTGCGGTACTGTAGGGGAGTCGGGGTCCCGGCCGGGGGCCCCCGTGGTACCGGGAGGGGGGGGGGGCTGCGGTACTGGAGGGGAGTCGGGGTCCCGGCCGGGGGTGTTGCGAAAACTGCTTCGTCCCTTTGGAGCCCAATCCCAATATTCCCTCAAAGGACAGGCAGGACTCAGCAGGCTTCTGGAGAACAGGTTTATTGCTTAGCAATAGGATCAGAGGGGTTATCACCCAAACCCCTGGCTCAACTCCACACATGGCTGAGGCCATCTTGTACCCCCCTATTGATAAGGGAGGGGGGCTTTCAATCCACTTACACGAGTGAGAACACTTCATGGCTATCCCCCCCTTTGTTGGGTATTAATCTATTCCATGGACCTGCCTGGCGCTCTTCCAGGACAGGAGGTTCAGGGGACTCAGGCACAGTGTCTCCTGCCTTGTGAAAAGCACAGCTGTGACGGTGAAGACAAGTTGAAGATGCAGGCTAAGCTAGGGGTCAAGAGTCCGTAGACAGGGAGTGAGAGTGTAAGTCTAAGACTGTTTCTAAAATCGTACTACACAACATACAGAATACAGTTGCTTCTAAGTTACATGATTCGAACAGGGGGGCCCTGCTGAGCTCCGCCCTCGACCTCACCGGCTGTTGTGAGGTACTTTGGAGATTGCGAGACGAGGCCACACACGTGGTTAAGTAAATAAAGTAGGTGAGTTTATTGGAAGGTCCCGGTCCTGGCGCAGAAGGAGAACCCGGACTCTTCGGAGCCTTAGCCGGGGAAGGAAGGAAGGAAGAAAGCCCCAAAGATAGCCCACAGGAGTGGGCTTAAGTACACTCACACATTTGCATCTCATACATATTCATATCTCATTTGCAAGCAACAATTGATTGGTTACACTCAATGACTACGTACTTCTACCTTAGTTTCCCCAATTAGTTCCCCATGCGTTTGCTCTCACCCAGACGGGGTAAACAGCTAGGAATTTGCTTTCAAGCCCATACAGATAGCAAAGCGGGACAGAGAGCAGGAGGGAGACAAAACAAGGCAGTAGCAGGACTGTGTACTGAGTTCATCCTCTCAAGAGATAACGAGCTACCGTTACCTTGAGAGGGCGGTTTATGGCCTAGTGCCCTTTCCAGGAGGGGGGCCGAGGGAGCGACTCCTACTCCTAGTCCCTGCACCGTAACAATGTCTTGCGCGTTCTACACTCCACCCCCCGCTCCCTCAAGAGACTCCACGGAAAGGGCAGGGAAAGGTGAGTGGCGGGGACACAAAGCACAAACACGACCGCCACAAACACACAAAAGATAGAGAACACACAAACCAAGTAAACCAAGAAGGAAACCTTGGACAAGGTGGGCAGCCCAACCCCGGAGCGAACCCACTCAGGACCAAAGCCAACTCTCCCCACGCTTCTGACGAGACTCCAGGGAACAAGAGGGCAACACAAACAACGGGGGGCACTGAGTACCAAGGTGCCCCCTCTCTCCTCTGCACACACACAAGGAAAGGGAGGGTGAAGGAGACAAGCATCAGAGGCACCTGAGGCCTCCCCTGACCCCTGGCTCCCTACCCAGACACACACAAAACCAACCACAAAACACCACAAATACTCAAAGCCAACACTAGCTCCTCCCTCCCCCCATCGCTTCTTAGATGACTTCAGCTCCTGCTTCCGTCTTGGAGCAGCTCATCAGACACTGGCCAGGCACGGGGGGAGAGCGGCCTCTGCGATCGCTGTTGCCTCACTTTGCACCTGTGAAAGGAGGTGAACAAGCACAGATTACAAAGCGGTCTCTGTCTCCCACGTGGGGGAAGGCAGCCGCCTGGTTCCCATAGGCCACAGCATCTAGCATCTCATCTCTGCTGTACCCGTCCAGGGAGTCAAGGGTTAACTCTGCAAACAAGAAGACAAACACAAAACAAGGCGGGTCACCGGCAGCACACCCTGGCGTTGGCCAGCCAGAGGTGTGCGGTCGTGCCCACATCCAGAGAGCCTGGCCCGGACTCAACAATTGGACCAGGTCCTCCTCCATCTCGTCTGGCAGCTGATGTACTCGCATTCACACGCCGTTCGGCTCCGGGCCCTGCCACGCTGACTCTTGGCAAGGACCATGCAGGCCAGGGCGAGACTCCGGCCCTGTGCCTCCATGGGGCGCCCCTCCGTCTGCATCTTGGCACATGCTCAGGTGGATTCCAACTGCTGGAGGGTGGAAGCCAGTTCACCCCCACGCCTGTCTGCTGCTAGACACAAGAAACACTACAAGGAAATCACAAAAAACAGTTAGTTCTTCTTCGAGTGATTGCTCACATGCATTCCACTATAGGTTAGGCACGCGCTGCGGGCCTGGTTGCCGGGTAGATTTTCCCCTAGCTGCAGACTGGGTGAGCAGGAGCCCCCTGGAGTGGCGCCACTGAGACACTCTATAAGTACCCCTGCGACACAGTCTGGCCCTCAGTTCCTTCTTCACCGCTCGCGCTGGTAGTCGGAACAGGAGTCCTGCTCTTGAGCGTTCTCCTTATCTCCTAGCTGTTGATTCTATTGTTATCTTAAATCGTTCTTGTTAGTAGTTTGTAGTTAGTTTGCATAGGTTTATAGTGTAAATAGTTAAGTGCAGGGGTTTCCCTGCCACCGGAGGCTCCGGGATTCAAGCACTGTGCGGAGTGTGGGAAGCCCATGCCAGTGGGGGACCCACACTCCAAGTGCCTCAAGTGCCTAGGCGAAGTGCACTTGGCAGATTCTTGCAAGATCTGCAAGGCTTTTAAACCCAGGACCCGCAAAGACAGGGAATCCCGCTTGCGGCAGATCCTGATGGAGGCGGCTCTTACTCCGGACTCGTGTGCGGCACCTGGCCCCGCACCCAAGCCGGCCAAGACGAAGCCTCGGCACCGGTTGCGCTCCCCCAGCGCCAAGCGAAGGAGGGATCCCCAACCTCGCCCCGCTCCGGCGCCAGACCGTGTGCAGCCGCCGGTACCCGCCCCCTCGACCGCCGTCGCCGCCCGGGAGCCGACCTGAGGCTCCGCCGCCAGCACCCGCACCGATGACTCCAGCGCCGCAGGAGGCCCCGTCGAGTCCGGTGCCAGTGGTCTCGCCACTCAGGGTGCCGATTCCGCAGCAGCTTCCCTCCACGCCGGAGGCGTTTGCTGCTGCGAGGAGGTTGCTTGCAGGGGATACCCCTCAGCAACAAGTCCCGTCTAGGGGCAAGCCGCCCATGACCGAGACTGAGATCATGGCTCGAAGCCCGGCAGGGCATGGACGCCGATCGACTTCGCGGCGCCGATCGGACTCCCGGTACCGGTCAGCTTCCCGGCACCGGTCGCAGTCTCGGCGCCGCACGGAGTTGAGACCCTGCTCCAGGTCTCCTCACGGCCGTTCGCGCAGGTCGCGCTCTGGCCGCCGGTCCGAGTCCTGGCGCCGATCGGAGTCCCGGCACCCATGTACAGCCAGGCACCGGTCGTACTCTCGGCACCGGTCGCACTCCCGGCACCGGTCCGTTAGCTGGCGCAGAGACCGCTCCAGACGCCGCTCGCCAAGCCGCTCAGCGTCCCGGCACCGTTCGGCGTCCCGGCACCGGTCCTACTCGACCCGCCACCGGTCACCTCGGCACCGATCGGCGTTGTGGCACTGGAGAGGTCGACGCTCCACCCCTCGACGGCACCGACGCTCACCTTGGCACCGGACCCCGTCTCGGCACCGACGGTCCTCCCGGTACCGGTCGTCCTCCCGGTACCGGTCGTCATCTCGGCACAGAGGATCCCCGAGGTGGAGCCGTTCTTACAGCAGCCGCTCTTCGGATGGGCGCCGCTTCTCCTGGCACCGGTCGAGAAGCCCACGGCACCGTGAGCGTAGAGAGTCTGCCGGCACGCGAACCCGGCATGACTCTCCGCTTAAAGCTCTGCAGTCGGCCACTGCAGCTGCCCCATGGCACTCCTCTGCCTCAGTGTCCCCTCGCTTGGCGGGACCAGCCCCAGCCACCCACAACCCTGCTTGGCCGGAATGGGCGGCGTGGGGGTACGACCAGCCCCGGGAAACCCAGTCTGAACCCGGGTTCCCGATGTGCTCAGAGGGTGCACGGGACGTGCTGGCAGGACCACCATCGGCTGTCCAGCCCTCCACGGTACAGAGCCCTAGAGAACCAGGTCCCTACGCCTCCCCCGTAGGGGTAGAGGCAGTGGCGGGCAGCTCTTCGACTAGCCCGCCCGCCCTGGACCTCTCCAACTATCAACACCTGTTCCAGGCAGTCGCTAAGAACATGAACCTGCCTTTGGAAGAGGTCCCGGTGGTGGACGACCCGGTCACCACCATGTTAACTAAGGGCACCCCGGCACGGGTGGCAGTGCCGTTCATTAACACCATCAAACTCCACACGGCGCGGTTTGGAAGACCCCCGCCTCTATCTCCCCCACTGCCCGTGGGGTGGAAAACGTTACAGTAAAACCTTGATTTAACAGACTAATTGGGGCGACTGGGTGTCCGTTAAACCCAAAAGTCCGTTATTTAATAATTAGAAAAAAAAACCAGCCTGCCCAATTAGTCCTTATTTCAAGGTTTTACTGTACAGTACTCCCCTCCGCCGAAAAGCCGCCAATTTTTTTTTTTTAAATAAAACGAAAAAAAAAAACTGCCCTGGACCCCTATACACCCCGGCCTCAGTCCCCGCTGGCGGCCGGGGCTCCAGGCGCCACGCTCCCCGGGGCTCCCGGCTCTGCCGCCGCCCGGGGAGCGCGGCTGGATCCGTGCTCCCCTGGGCTCGGGGCTCACTCCCCGGGGCTTGGGGCTCCAGCCGCCGCCCGGGGAGCGCGGCTCCAGCTGCCACCCGGGGAGCGCGGCTTGGGGCTCCAGGCGCCGCGCTCCCCCGGGCTCGGGGTTCACTCCCCGGGGCTCCAGGCGCCGCGCTCCCCGGGGCTCGCAGCTCCAGCCGCCGCCCGGGGAGCGCGGCTCCAGGGGCTTGGGGCTCCAGGCGCCGCGCTCCCCGGGGCTCGCAGCTCCAGCCGCCGCCCGGGGAGCGCGGCTCCAGGGGCTTGGGGCTCCAGGCGCCACGCTCCCCGGGGCTCGCGGCTCCAGCTGCCGCCCGGGGAGCGTGGCTTGATCCGCGCTCCCCGGGGCTAGGGGCTCACTCCCCAAGATTTGGGGCCCAGGGCGGCGCTCCAGCTGACTGCCAGGACCCGGGCGGCAGCGGGGAGCCGGCAGCCGGACCTCGATAAACGGATTTCGGATGCATCGGACTTTCTTTAAAATTTTGTCCGTTGCATCCGAAGTCCGTTAAATCGAGGTCCGTTAAATCGAGGGTTTACTGTACTTTGTTCCAGCCAAGGGCTATGAATACTTGTATGTTCACCCCACGCCCTCTTCCCTGGGGGTGGACTCTGTTAATAACAAGGAGCGCCACGGGCAGGAGGCGCAGGTTCCTAAGGCCAAAGAGGCCAAGCGGCTGGACCACTTCGGCAGGAAAGTTTATTCCTCCGGGGGCCTGCAACTCAGAGTCGCCAACCATCAGGCACTCTTAAGTAGGCACCACTTTGACACTGGAGGCCCTTACTAAGTTTGAGACTGCTCTCCCGCAGGAGCGCAGACAGGAGTTCAGGGCCCTGCTACTCCAGAGCAGGGACATATCTCGGCATGCCCTGCAAGCGGCCCTGGACTCGGCCGACTCCGCGGCCCGAACAATGGCCTCGGGCATAGCCCTCCGCCGGGCAGCGTGGCTCTCCTCGTCCAGCCTAGCCCCGGCCATGCAGTACAAGATCCAGGACCTCCCCTTTGAGGGACAGTCCCTCTTCTCGGAGGATACGGATGCCCGTCTCCAGGCCCTCAAGGACAGGGGGGTAACCCTCAAAGGCCTGGGTATGCACGCCCCAGGTCCACAGAGGCGCCCCTTCGTCCCGCCACGTAGGAAGTTCTTCCCACCTGCGCACCCGCCCCAGGACTCCTCCAACAGGAGAAGCCGCCCTTACCGCAAGCGGCAAGGGCCTAGGCAGGGCGGGAAACAGCAAGGCTCTAAGCCTTCCCAGGGGCCCAAACCCAACTTTTGATGGTGCGCCCGGGGGCAGTTCACTAACCACAAACCTGGATCCTCCCTTCGGAGACCGTCTGTCCCACTTCCGCCGTGCATGGTCGGACATTACATCAGACCAGTGGGTCCTCTGCACGGTGGAGGTGGGATACTCTCTCCAGCTCTCCTCCACTCCTCCCACCCACCCACCCCTCTCGTCCCTCTTCAGGGACCCCTCTCACGAGCAACTGCTCGTACAGGAGGTGAGGTCGCTCCTTGCGCTAGGAGCCATCGAACCCGTACCGGAGGAGTTCAAGGGGAAGGGGTTCTACTCCCGCTACTTCCTGATCCCCAAGGCGAAAGGGGGCCTCCGGCCCATCCTGGACCTGCGCAAACTCAACACCTACATGATCAGGTTCAAGTTCCGCATGGTCACCTTGGGCACTATTATTCCCTCCCTGGATCCGGGAGACTGGTTCGCTGCCCTCGACATGAAGGACGCTTACTTCCACGTGAGCATCAAACCCTCACACAGGCGTTACCTCCGCTTCATGGTAGCGGGGGAACACTATCAGTTTGCCGTCCTGCCCTTCGGCCTGTCCACCGCACCCAGGGTGTTCACAAAGTGTATGGCGGTAGTAGCGGCATTCCTTCGGCGCCTCGGGGTACAATTATACCCCTACCTCGACGATTGGTTGATCCGAGGCACCTCCAGGGACCAAGTGTCAGCACACATGCGACTCGTTATCAGTACGTTCGACCGCTTGGGAATCCTCCTCAACAAGGAGAAGTCCACCCTGGAGCCCACCCAGAGCATAGAGTTCATAGGAGCCCTACTAGACTCCACGGTAGCAAGGGCATCCCTGCCCCAGCCTCGGTTCCTCACTATCCAGTCGGCCATCAGACAGCTACGCAACTGTCCGATGACTACGGTCAAGGTCTTCCTCAGCCGGCTAGGTCACATGGCATCGTGCACTCATGTCATACTGTAGCGGGATGTTCGCTAGGCTATTGAGGGAGACCAGTAATAAGTTCAAGGAGACCAATGAGACTCAAAACAAAACGTGTTTATTCGGCCGAGGTGGCAGCCGCCCAAAAGCGTGAAGAAACTGCCACACCAACCACGCTTAACTTACAGTTTTATAGTCTTGGTTAACTACGCAGTTTCTTTATGTGTTACATGATTGGCTATCCCATATTGCTAGGCAGATTTGGACTACGCACGTGTAGCAGGCACGTGGTAGGAACAGCGTGATTGGACAGAATTCGCGCCCTTTTTGCAGGATTGTTGCATTGCTTGTGCACAGAACATGCAATAGCAGCATATTACTTTGTTGAGGTAATGATCGTATAAATGTGCAAAACCAATTGTTACATGATTGATTCAAAACATTTTCATAACCTTATAAACATTAACATCAAACAATAACTACAACTGTCTATCATTTTCCCTAATGGAGATCTTATATTTTGATCTTTACATATCTGCATCAACATTTATCATTATTTGCTTTCTTCAACCCTCACAATACAGCACGCCAGACTACGGCTACGCCCGCTGCAGTCGTGGCTCGCGGTGGCCTACAGACCGAGAAGGGACAGTATGGACGCCCTCCTCTCCATCCCCAGAGCCACCCTATCCGCTCTGGCTTGGTGGGAAGACCAGGACAATGTGTGCCAAGGGGTCCCCTTCCTTCCCCCCAGCCCGTCCATGTCCCTGGTGACGGACGCTTCGTCACTAGGGTGGGGAGCTCACCTAGGGGAACTCAGGACCCAGGGCCGCTGGTCGGAGTCAGACCTCTGCCTCCACATCAATGTCAGGGAGCTGAGGGCCGTCCGACTTGCGTGCCAGGCGTTCCGGGACACTTTACAGGGTCACTGTGTGGCGGTGCTGACAGACAACACCACAGCCCAATACTACATAAACAAGCAGGGCGGGGCCCGCTCCAGCCCCCTGTGCCAAGAGGCGATTCTCCTATGGGAGTTTTGCATAGCCCACGCTATTCACCCGGTGGCCTCCTTCCTTCCCGGAACCCAGAACACCCTGGCGGACCACCTCAGCAGATCCTTTATGACCCACGAGTGGTCCCTTCGGCCAGATGTCATCCGGCCGATCTTCCTGAGGTGGGGGTTTCCCCACATCGATCTCTTCGCCTCCAGACAGAACAGGAAGTGCCTCCAGTTCTGCTCCTTCCGAGGCAGCTCCTGGGGATCCCTGACAGATGCCTTTCTCCTACCCTGGACGGGGCACCTGTTCTACGCGTTCCCTCCGATCCCGCTACTACACAAGGTGATCCTGAAGATCAGATGGGACAGGGCACACGTCATCCTCATAGCCCCGGCCTGGCCCAGGCAATGCTGGTATGCGTCCCTCCTCCGGCTGTCCAGGGCCCCTCCCATCAGCCTCCGGCTGTGGCCAGACCTGATCTCCCAGGATCACGGTCGCCTCCTGCACCCGGACTTGCAGTCCCTTCACCTCACAGCGTGGCTACTCCATGGCTGAGAGGTCCTGAGCTCTTATGCTCAGCCGAGGTACAGAACGTCCTTCTGGGAAGTAGGAAACCATCCACCAGAAGTACCTATACGGCCAAGTGGACCCGCTTCTCTGCCTGGTGCAGACAACATGACATCGTTCCAAGTGAGGCTACTATCCCACGCATATTGGACTACCTCTTAGGCCTTAGAAATCAGGGCCTTTCTACCTCCACCATCCGGGTCCACCTCGCTGCCATATCTGCTTTCCATCCGGGCCAGTCGAACCACTCAGTCTTCTCCGACCCTGTGGTATACCGTTTCCTTAAGGGTCTAGATAAGCTGTACCCGAGCGTCAAGCGTCCCATTCCACCTTGGGATCTCAACCTGGTGCTCTCACGCCTCGCGATGCCCCCGTTCGAGCCCCTCGCCACGTGTTCCTTACTCCACCTTTCCTGGAAGGTGGCATCCCTAGTAGCTATCACCTCGGCTCGTAGAGTGTCAGAGATCCGTGCACTGTCCTCCGAGCCGCCCTACACTATCTTCCATAGAGACAAGGTGCAGCTACGTCCCCACCCGGCCTTCCTGCCTAAGGTGGTCTCTCCCTTCCATGTTAACCAAGACATTTGTCTCCCAGTCTTTTATCCTAGGCCACACACCTCTGGAAGGGAACAGCAATTACACACGTTGGACGTTAGGAGGGCTCTTGCTTTTTATTTAGACAGAACAAAGCAATTCAGGAAAACAACCCAACTTTTCGTGGCAGTTGCGGAGAGGATGAAGGGCCAGCCGATTTCAGCCCAAAGGCTCTCCTCCTGGATCACCTCGTGCATTCACACCTGTTATGAACTCGCGGGCAAGCCGCTCGAGAGAGTAACAGCACACTCCACGAGAGCGCAGGCGTCCTCTGCGGCCTTCCGGGAGGGAGTCCCTAGTACGGACATCTGCAGGGCGGCTACCTGGTCCTCCGTCCACACCTTCGCCGCCCACTACGCCATAGTCCAGCAGACCAGGGACGATGCGGCGTTTGGGTCAGCGGTCTTACGATCAGCAATGGGTCAACCCGACCCCACCTCCTAGGTATTGCTTGCAGTCACCTATAGTGGAATGCATGTGAGCAATCACTCGAAGAAGAAAACAGGGTTATTTACCTGTAACTGTTGTTCTTCGAGATGTGTTGCTCACATCCATTCCAAACCCACCCTCCTTCCCCACTGTCGGGTTAGCCGGCAAAGAAGGAACTGAGGGCCAGACTGTGTCGCAGGGTGTTGTGAGGTACTTTGGAGATTGCGAGACAAGGCACACACACGTGGTTAAGTAAATAAAGTAGGTGAGTTTATTGGAAGGTCCCGGTCCTGGCGCTGAGGGGGCTCATCAGATCAGCGCGACCGCAGAAGGAGAACCCGACCTCTTCGGAGCCGTAGGCCGGGGAAAAGAGTAAGGAAAGCCCCCAGGATAGCCCACAGGAGTGGGCTTAAGTACATTCACACATTTACATCTCATACATATTCATATCTCATTTGCAAGCAACAATTGATTGGTTACACTCAATGACTACGTACTTCTACCTTAGTTTCCCCAATTAGTTCCCCATGCGTTTGCTTTCACTCAGACCGGATAAACAGCTAGGAATGTGCTTTCAAGCACACAGAGATAACAAAGAGGGACAGAGAGGAGGAGGGAGACAAAACAAGGCAGTAGCAGGACTGTGTACTGAGTTCATCCTCTCAAGAGATAACGAGCTTCCGTTACCTTGGGAGGGCTGTTTATGGCCTAGTGCCCTTTCCAGGAGGGGGGCTGAGGGAGCGCTTCCTACTGCTAGGCCTTGCACCGTCACAATGTCTTGCGCGTCCTACACTCCACCCCGCGCTCCCTCAAGAGACTCCACGGAAAGGGCAGGGAAAGGTGAGTGGCGGGGACACAAAGCACAAACACGACCGCCACAAACACACAAAAGATAGAGAACACACAAACTAAGTAAACTAAGAAGGAAACCTTGGACAAGGTGGGCAGCCCAACCTCGGAGCGAACCCACTCAGGACTAAAGCCAACTCTCCCCACGCTTCTGACGAGACTCCAGGGAACAAGAGGGCAACACAAACAACGGGGGCACTGAGTACCAAGGTGCCCCCTCTCTCCTCTGCACACACACAAGGAAAGGGAGGGTGAAGGAGACAAGCATCAGAGGCACCTGAGGCCTCCCCTGACCCCTGGCTCCCTACCCAGACACACACAAAACCAACTACAAAACAACACAAATACTCAAAGCCAACACTAGCTCCTCCCTCCCCCCATCGCTTCTTAGATGACTTCAGCTCCTGCTTCTGTCTTGGAGCAGCTCATCAGACACTGGCCAGGTACGGGGGGAGAGTGGCTTCCGCGATCGCTGTTGCCTCACTTTGCGCCTGTGAAAGGAGGTGAACAAGCACAGATTACAAAGCGGTCTCTGCCTCCCAGTGGGGGAAGGCAGCCGCCTGGTTCCCATAGGCCACAGCAACCAGCTTCGCATCTCTGCTGTACCCGTCCAGGGAGTCAAGTGTTAACTCTGCAAACAAAAAGACAAACACAAAACAAGGCGGGCCACCGGCAGCACACCCTGGCATTGGCCAGCCAGAGGTGTGCGGTCGTGCCCACATCCAGAGAGCCTGGCCCGGACTCAACAATTGGACCAGGTCCTCCTCCATCTCGTCTGGCAGCTGATGTACTCGCATTCACACGCCGTTCGGCTCCGGGCCCTGCCACGCTGACTCATGGCAAGGACCATGCAGGCCAGGGCGAGACTCCGGCCCTGTGCCTCCATGGGGCGCCCCTCCGTCTGCATCTTGGCGCTTGCCCACGTGGATTCCAACTGCTGTAGGGTGGAAGCCAGTTCACCCACACGCCTGTCTGCTGCTAGACACAAGAAACACTACAAGGAAATCACAAAAAACAGTTAGTTAAACAGTGCCAAGAGGCCGTCTGGGGGCGGTCCTCCTGGTCTGGCAACATCACAGCCCAGCTTTCCCCTGTAGCAAGGACGGTCTCAGCTTTGGCTTCCCTCTCAGGATGGATCTACCAGATACTGGCCAGGGGAACGCCTTCCGAGGTCGCTGTCTCCTCGCCTTACACCTGTAATAGGGGGGAAGAGCGGATACAGATTACAAAGAACAACCCCCACCTCCCACTGGAGGGAAGTGTCAGTCTGGTTCCCACAGCTCACAGTACCCAGGGTGTCATCCCCACTGTGCCAGTATGGAGGAAAGAAGGCCAGCCCTTCCACCAGAGAGGACAAAAAGAACAAGGTGGGTGGCTGGCAGTGCACCGTGGCATGAACAGCCCAGGGATGGGTGGTGGCACCCACGGCCAGGACACCAGGCTCGGATGCCATAAGGCGAACCTGGTTCTGTGCGGTGTCCAGCTCCCCTGGCAATTGCTGCAACCGTATGCGCAAGCAGACCATCGGTGGGGTCTGCAGGGCCAGCCGTTGGTACGGAGTGTGGGGGCCCACAAAACGGTTATTCAGCAGCCACACTGCTTTCTCAAGAACACCAGACCACCCTCTTAGAGTCATGGAAGGTGTCAACCGCCGGATTTGATCTTTCAGCAGGCCATTCATGCGCTCGATCAACCCACTTGCTGTGGGGGAGTACGGAAGATGGTACAGCCACTCAATGTTGACATCTGACATCAATGTTGACAATCTCGTACACTCTGGGCGGTGAAGTGGGTGCCCTGGTCACTCTGGATACGCCGCAGGGCACCATACCGTTGCATCAGGCGGTCGAGGGCTGTCACCGTGGTGGCAGCGTTGGCAGAGGCGCTGGGTGCCACAAACAGCAAGCCTGTGTAGGTGTCCACAGCAGTGAGGATGTACAGGTGCTTCCTTTCTGGAGGCAGGGGGCCGATGTAGTCCACCTGCCAGTCTTGGCAAGGCGCAGTCGCCCGACTGATGTGGCCCTCTGGACCTGGGAGGGCCATGGGGGTGAGACGTGTGCACCTGGCGCAGTTGAGGCGGGCGACGCGGCAGTAGGAGAGTGGCAGGTGAAGGCCCTTCTCTCGCCCGTACAGCTGCGTCGCTAGAGCTCCTCGATGTCCCGCCTCTGCATGTACTTTTTCCGCTAGGGCCAAGCGTGGCCCCTTCGCCAGGGCATCGGCTTCTGCGTTCCAGCGGGCCTCCAGGGTGTCGGCCTTGGTGTGGGCATCCACGTGCCGTACGGCCAGGGGGGCTGCCCGTGCGTAGGCCAGCAGTTGTTTCCAGAGGGCTGCACCCCAGAGGGGGCGGTCCGCAAGCCGCCAGTCCTTGGCTTCCCATGTTGTCATCCAAGTTCGCAGTCCCTTGTACACCACCCAGCTGTCTGTGTACAGGTAGGCCTTCGGGGGGTAGTCCTCCAGGGCCGCCGCCGCTGCGCGGAGCTCTACCCATTGGCTTGAGCCCCCGGTGCCCCAGTTCAGTATGATCTCTTCAGCATAGGGGGCGTAGGCAATGGCCCTCCACTGTCTGACTCCGTGATTGGTGTATGTGGCGGAGCCATCTGTAAACCAAACATACTGCTGCTCGCTGGCCGCCAACGCCCCGGGTTCTGGAGCCTCCGTCACCGGAGGTGGGGCCACTGGCGGTTCAGCTTCTGGCAGCTCGTCTGCGAGGGCGGGGACGTGCTCGAAGGTGATCGCCCCCAGCAGCAGAGCATGAGGTGTAGAAATGGCTGCCTTGCCCAGCAGCATCCGTTGTTGTAAATAGTGTTTCCATTTGAACAGGGTTGCCGCCTGGGCCACCCCTGTCTGCTCCCAGGTGGCTTCTGCCCGGACCCAGCTACCCAGAGGGATCGGTGTCCGGACTGTCACAGGAGTAGGCCCGGTGACGCGCTCTGTATCCTGTAGGGCCCAGACCACTGCAAGCAATTGTTTCTCTAGCGGGGTGTACCCACTCTCTGCCCCTCGCAGGGTGCGCAACCAGAACCCAATAGGCTCTTTCCGTTGAGCGCCCACCTGCTACCAGAGGCCCCAGGAGGCCACGTCAGCTACAGTAGTCACTTCCAGTTCAAAAGCCCCCCCCCCCGGGGGGGGGCATGGAGGCAAACATATGGTCAGTGCCTCCTTGGTCAAATCAAAAGCCTGTTGGTGGTGGACCTACCACCGCCAGGGGGTGGCCCTGCACACCAAGGCTTGGAAAGGGCGCGTCACAAAGGCCAGGTGGGGGATGGTGAAGACATGCCAGAAACCCACAAGGCTCAGGTGAACTTGTAGCTCCCTCTTGTCCTGGGACACAGGGTAACTCTGTACGGTGTGGTGCACCTTCGGGGGAATCTGGCACTCTGGCCCCATCCAGAGGTTTCTCGGAGACACCATAGTGCGGGCAGGCCCCTGGATCTTCTTGGGGTTTAGGGCCCAGCCCTGCCCCTCGAGTCCCTCCGTGACTCGGTACAGTGCCTCAGTGCCCTCCCCCGTGAGGGCCCGAGGGCATGACATCATCAAGGTACGAACACAGGTGTGTGCCTGCCGGCAGGACCACAAAAACAAAATCTACCTACATCAACTGCTGGCAGCGGGCAGGCAAACACCTTTAACTCTTTTCCGCCGCTTTCCCCCCCCCTCTCCCCCCAGCCGGGGGGAAGGGGAGGGGCCACTGTCCAGGCCAGCTGCAAATTCCAGGCTGACTCCCAGCTCTGGGCTGGGTGCCAGCTAAACTGATAACACTCTTGGCACAGAACTTCTATACCTACTTTTAAAGATGTATGCAACTTTAAACTGCGACACACTGCCATTACCCCCCCCCATCCACACACTCACACTTATACTCGGGGGGGGGCCCTCCTCGCTGTCCAGCCCGAGGAGAAATTCCAGATGCTATCCACCTCAGATCCCAGGATCCCAGCCGGCTACTGTAGCCACCCTGACCTGGGCATCTAGAACGGGCTTTCGCCCCTGCCTTCCCGGCGTCTGCTGACAACATACTACTAGTATCTCACAGCGGCCTGCGAGGGCCTCTACCCTCTCCGCCTGCGAGATAAACACCTCCTGCACTCCAGTCTGCACCTCTGACTGTGCCTCTGGAACAGGCTTTCGCCTCTGCCTTCCCGGCATCTGCTGACAACGTGCTACTAGTATCTCACAGCGGCCTGCGAGGGGCTCTACCCTCTCCGCCTGCGAGGTAACTATCTCCTGCGCTATCCCCCGCGCCTCGGCCTGCGCCAAACATTCCTGTCTCTTATCTTCTAAGAGCTCCTGCACTCTCAGGAGCTCACTGTCCTGGGCCCGGAGCAGGATTAAACACAGCCACGCCAACTCACCCATAGCGTGCTGCTCCGTCCCAGACCGCCGGCTCACTCGGTGCAACCCCGCTACAAGCTGCTCCGGGATACCAGCCACCAGGCATGCCACCGACCCCCATCGCTCCGCAGAGGGCCATCCGGGCACGCGCTGCAGGGCCAGCGATTGCTGCCCTGCCACTCCCGCCTTCGACCACAGGGGCATTATCTCAGCAATCTCCTGTTCGTGACGCCAAATGTTGTGAGGTACTTTGGAGATTGCGAGACAAGGCACACACACGTGGTTAAGTAAATAAAGTAGGTGAGTTTATTGGAAGGTCCCGGTCCAGGCGCTGAGGGGGCTCATCAGATCAGCGCGACCGCAGAAGGAGAACCCGACCTCTTCGGAGCCGTAGGCCGGGGAAAAGAGTAAGGAAAGCCCCCAGGATAGCCCACAGGAGTGGGCTTAAGTACATTCACACATTTACATCTCATACATATTCATATCTCATTTGCAAGCAACAATTGATTGGTTACACTCAATGACTACGTACTTCTACCTTAGTTTCCCCAATTAGTTCCCCATGCGTTTGCTTTCACTCAGAGCGGATAAACAGCTAGGAATGTGCTTTCAAGCACACAGAGATAACAAAGAGGGACAGAGAGGAGGAGGGAGACAAAACAAGGCAGTAGCAGGACTGTGTACTGAGTTCATCCTCTCAAGAGATAACGAGCTTCCGTTACCTTGGGAGCGCTGTTTATGGCCTAGTGCCCTTTCCAGGAGGGGGGCTGAGGGAGCGCTTCCTACTGCTAGGCCTTGCACCGTCACAATGTCTTGCGCGTCCTACACAGGGGTACTTATAGAGTGCCTCAGTGGCGCCACTCCAGGGGGCTCCCTGCTCACCCAGTCTGCAGCTAGGGGAAAATCTACCCGGCAACCAGGCCCGCAGCGCGTGCCTGACCTATAGTGGAATGGATGTGAGCAATCACTCGAAGAACAACAGTTACAGGTAAGTAACCCTGTTTTAGACAGTGCCAGGAGGCCGTCTGGGGGCAGTCCTCCTGGTCTGGCAACATCACAGCCCAGCTTTCCCCTGTAGCAAGGACGGTCTCAGCTTTGGCTTCTCTCTCAGGATGGATCTACCAGATACTGGCCAGGGGAACGCCTTCCGAGGTCGCTGTCTCCTCACCTTACCCCTGTAATAGGGGGGAAGAGCGGACACAGATTACAAAGAACAACCCCCGCCTCCCACTGGAGGGAAGTGTCAGTCTGGTTCCCACAGCTCACAGTACCCAGGGTCTCATCCCCACTGTGCCAGTATGGAGGGAAGAAGGCCAGCCCTTCCACCAGAGAGGACAAAAAGAACAAGGTGGGTGGCTGGCAGTGCACCGTGGCATGAACAGCCCAGGGATGGGTGGTGGCACCCACGGCCAAGACACCAGGCTCGGATGCCATAAGGCGAACCTGGTTCTGTGCAGTGTCCAGCTCCCCTGGCAATTGCTGCAACCGTATGCGCAAGCAGACCATCGGTGGGGTCTGCAGGGCCAGCCGTTGGTACGGAGTGTGGGGGCCCACAAAACGGTTATTCAGCAGCCACACTGCTTTCTCAAGCACACCAGACCACCCTCTCAGAGTCATGGAAGGTGTCAACCGCCGGATTTGATCTTTCAGCAGGCCATTCATGCGCTCGATCAACCCACTTGCTGTGGGGGAGTATGGAAGATGGTACAGCCACTCAATGTTGACATCTGCGGCCCAATCTCGTACACTTTTGGCGGTGAAGTGGGTGCCCTGGTCACTCTGGATACGCCGCAGGGCACCATACCGTTGCATCAGGCGGTCGAGGGCTGTCACTGTAGTGGCGGCGTTGGCAGAGGCGCTGGGTGCCACGAACAGCAAGCCTGTGTAGGTGTCCACAGCAGTGAGGATGTACCGGTGCTTCCTTTCTGGAGGCAGGGGGCCGATGTAGTCCACCTGCCAGTCCTGGCAAGGCGCAGTCGCCCGACTGATGTGTCCCTCTGGGCCTGGGAGGGCCATGGGGGTGAGACGTGTGCACCTGGCGCAGTTGAGGCGGGCGACGCGGCAGTAGGAGAGTGGCAGGTGAAGGCCCTTCTCTCGCCCGTACAGCTGCGTCGCTAGAGCTCCTCGATGTCCCGCCTCTGCATGTACTTTTTCCGCTAGGGCCAAGCGTGGCCCCTTCGCCAGGGCATCGGCTTCTGCGTTCCAGCGGCCTCCAGGGTGTCATAAGAACATAAGAACGGCCATACTGGGTCAGACCAAAGGTCCATCTAGCCCAGCATCCTGTCTACCGACAGTGGCCAATGCCAGGTGCCCCGGAGTGAGTGAACCTAACAGGTATGATCGAGCGATCTCTCTCCTGCCATCCATCACCCCCCTCTGACAGACAGAGGCTAGGGACACCATTCATTACCCATCCCGGCTAATAGCCATTTATGGACTTAGCCTCCATGAATTTATCCAGCTCTCTTTTAAACCCTGTTATAGTCCTAGTCTTCACAGCCTCCTCAGGTAAGGAGTTCCATAGGTTGACTGCGCTGTGTGAAGAAGAACTTCCTTTTATTTGTTTTAAACCTGCTGCACGCCAATTTCATTGAATGGCCCCTAGTTCTTCTATTTTGGGAACAAGTAAATAACTTTTCCTTATTCACTTCCTCCACACCACTCATAATTTTATATACCTCTATCATATCCCCCCTTAGTCTCCTCTTTTCCAAGCTAAAAAGTCCTAGCCTCCTTAATCTCTCTTCATATGGGACCCGTTCCAAACCCCTAATCATTTTAGTTGCCCTTCTCTGAACCTTTTCTAGTGCCAGTATATCCTTTTTGAGATGAGGAGACCACATTTATACGCAGTATTCAAGATGTGGGCGCACCATGGATTTGTATAAGGGCAATAAGATATTCTCCGACTTATTCTCTATCCCCTTTTTAATGTCGGCCTTGGTGTGGGCATCCACGTGCCGTACGGCCAGGGGGGCTGCCCGTGCGTAGGCCAACAGTTGTTTCCAGAGGGCTGCACCCCAGAGGGGGCGGTCCGCAAGCCGCCAGTCCTTGGCTTCCCATGTTGTCATCCAAGTTCGCAGTCCCTTGTACACCACCCAGCTGTCTGTGTACAGGTAGGCCTTCGGGGAGTAGTTCTCCAGGGCCGCCGCCGCTGCGCGGAGCTCTGCCCATTGGCTTGAGCCCCCGGTGCCCCAGTTCAGTATGATCTCTTCAGCATAGGGGGCGTAGGCAATGGCCCTCCACTGTCTGACTCCATGATCGGTGTATAGGGCGGAGCCATCTGTAAACCAGGCATACTGCTGCTCGCTGGCCGCCAAGGCCCCGGGTTCTGGAGCCTCCGTCACCGGAGGTGGGGCCACTGGCGGTTCAGCTTCTGGCAGGTCGTCTGCAAGGGCGGGGGCATGCTCGAAGGTGATCGCCCCCAGCAGCAGAGCATGAGGTGTAGAAATGGCTGCCTTGCCCAGCAGCATCCGTTGTTGTAAATAGTGTTTCTATTTGAACAGGGTTGCCGCCTGGGCCACCCCTGTCTGCTCCCGGGTGGCTTCTGCCCGGACCCAGCTGCCCAGAGGGATCGGTGTCCGGACTGTCACGGGAGTAGGCCCGGTGACGCGCTCTGTATCCTGTAGGGCCCAGACCACTGCAAGCAATTGTTTCTCTAGCGGGGTGTACCCACTCTCTGCCCCTCGCAGGGTGCGCGACCAGAACCCGATAGGTTCTTTCCGTTGAGCGCCCACCTGCTACCAGAGGCCCCAGGAGGCCACGTCAGCTACAGTAGTCACTTCCAGTTCAAAAGCCCCCCCCCCCCCCCCGGGGGGGGGGGGCATGGAGGCATGGAGGCAAACATATGGTCAGTGCCTCCTTGGTCAAATCAAAAGCCTGTTGGTGGTGGACCTACCACCGCCAGGGGGTGGCCCTGCACACCGAGGCTTGGAAAGGGTGCGTCACAAAGGCCAGGTGGGGGATGGTGAAGACATGCCAGAAACCCACAAGGCTCAGGTGAACTCGTAGCTCCCTCTTGTCCTGGGACACAGGGTAACTCTGTACGGTGTGGTGCACCTTCGGGGGAATCTGGCACTCTGGCCCCATCCAGAGGCTTCTCAGAGACACCATAGTGCGGGCAGCCCCCTGGATCTTCTTGGGGTTTAGGGCCCAGCCCTGCCCCTCGAGTCCCTCCGTGACTCGGTACAGCGCCTCAGTGACCTCCCCCGTGAGGGCCCGAGGGCATGACATCATCAAGGTACGAACACAGGTGTGTGCCTGCCGGCAGGACCACACCAACAAAATCTACCTACATCAACTGCTGGCAGCGGGCAGGCAAACACTTAACTCTTTTCCGCCGCTTCCCCCCCCCTCTCCCCCAGCTGGGGGGCATGGAGGGGCCACTGTCCAGGCCAGCTGCAAATTCCAGGCTGACTCCCAGCTCTGGGCTGGGTGCCAGCTCAGCTGATAACACTCCTGCACAGAGGTTCCATAACTACTGCTACATACCTTCTTAAAGACATATACCACTTCAAACCGCGACACACTGCCATTACCCCCCCATCCACACACTCACACTTGTACTCGGGGGGGAGGGGCCCTCCTCGCTGTCCAGCCCGAGGAGTAATTCCAGATGCTATCCACCTCAGATCCCAGGATCCCAGCCGGCTACTGTAGCCACCCTGACCTGGGCATCTAGAACGGGGGTGGGGGGATAGCTAGGGGGGTGGGGGGATAGCTCAGTGGTTTGAGCATTGGCCTGCTAAACCCAGGGTTGTGAGTTCAATCCTTGGGGGGGCCATTTAGGGATCTGGGGCAAAAAAAATCTGTCAGGGGACAGTACTCAATCCTGCTAGTGTAGGCAGGCGGATCCTGCTAGTGTAGGCAGGGGACTGGACTCGATGACCTTCAAGGTCTTTCCAGTTCTAGGAGATTGGTATATCTCCATTTATAATTATAATAATAATAATAATAATAAAAAACGGGCTTTCGCCCCTGCCTTCCCGGCGTCTGCTGACAACGTGCTACCAGTATCGCACAGCGGCCTGCGAGGGGCTCTACCCTCTCCGCCTGCGAGATAACCACCTCCTGCACTCCAGCCCGCGCCTCTGACTGTGCCTCTGGAACAGGCTTTTGCCTCTGCCTTCCCGGCGTCTGCTGACAACATGCTACTAGTATCTCACAGCGGCCTGCGAGGGCCTCTACCCTCTCCGCCTGCGAGATAACCACCTCCTGCGCTATCCCCCGCGCCTCGGCCTGCGCCAAACATTCCTGTCTCTTATCTTCTAAGAGCTCCTGCACTCTCAGGAGCTCACTGTCCTGGGCCCGGAGCAGGATTAAACACAGCCACGCCAACTCACCCATAGCGCGCTGCTCCGTCCCAGACTGCCGGCTCACTCGGTGCAACCCCGCTACAAGCTGCTCCGGGATACCAGCCACCATGCATGCCACCGACCCCCATCACTCCGCAGAGGGTCATCCGGGCACGCGCTGCAGGGCCAGCGATTGCTGCCCTGCTACTCCCACCTTCGACCACAGGGGCATTATCTCAGCAATCTCCTGTTCGTGACGCCAAATGTTGTGAGGTACTTTGGAGATTGCGAGACAAGGCCACACACGTGGTTAAGTAAATAAAGTAGGTGAGTTTATTGGAAGGTCCCGGTCCTGGCGCAGAAGGAGAACCCGGACTCTTCGGAGCCTTAGCCGGGGAAGGAAGGAAGGAAGAAAGCCCCAAAGATAGCCCACAGGAGTGGGCTTAAGTACACTCACACATTTGCATCTCATACATATTCATATCTCATTTGCAAGCAACAATTGATTGGTTACACTCAATGACTATGTACTTCTACCTTAGTTTCCCCAATTAGTTCCCCACGCGTTTGCTCTCACCCAGACGGGGTAAACAGCTAGGAATTTGCTTTCAAGCCCATACAGATAGCAAAGCGGGACAGAGAGCAGGAGGGAGACAAAACAAGGCAGTAGCAGGACTGTGTACTGAGTTCATCCTCTCAAGAGATAACGAGCTACGGTTACCTTGAGAGGGCGGTTTATGGCCTAGTGCCCTTTGCCAGGAGGGGGGCCGAGGGAGCGACTCCTACTCCTAGTCCCTGCACCGTAACAATGTCTTGCGCGTTCTACACCGTCCTTCCCCGTCCTCCAGGTTCGACGCCTTCTACGGAGCCCAGGCCACCCAGCAGGATGTCTACATGGGCTCCGTGCAGCCCGTCCTGTGCCACCTGCTGGAGGGGCAGAACGCCAGTGTGCTGGCCTACGGGCCCACGGGGGCTGGTGAGTGGGGGGCAGGCTGGGCCGGAGGGCTGGCCCCAGGGGAGGGGAAGGGGGCTGTGGCCTATGGGGGCTGGTGAGTGGGGGGCAGGCTGGGCCGGAGGGCTGAGCCCAGGGGAGGGGAAGGGGGCTGTGGCCTACGGGCCCACGGGGGCTGGTGAGTGGGGGGCAGGCTGGGCCGGAGGGCTGAGCCCAGGGGAGGGGAAGGGGGCTGTGGCCTACGGGCCCGCGGGGGCTGGTGAGTGGGGGGCAGGCTGGGCCGGAGGACTGAGCCCAGGGGAGGGGAAGGGGGCTGTGGCCTACGGGCCCACGGGGGCTGGTGAGTGGGGGGCAGGCTGGGCCGGAGGGCTGAGCCCAGGGGAGGGGAAGGGGGCTGTAGAAGTTGAACTGGTTTCTTGCCTCCCACCCCAGGGAAGACGCACACGATGCTGGGCAGCCCCGAGCAGCCGGGCGTGATCCCCCGGGCCCTGCGGGACGTCCTGCAGATGACGCGAGAGGCGAGCTGCTCCCCCGCGGGAGAGGAGTGGAGCTACGCCGTCTCCATGTCCTACCTGGAGATCTACCAGGAGAAGGCAAGTGGGGGAGGACAGGACTGGGGGTAGGGGGAGAACTGTCAAGCCAGCTGCTGGACCCACTGTTGCAGATTCTGAAGCCCCCAGCTTTGGAGCCGTCTCTGGGAGGCCCCTTTGTTAAGGTAAAAGAACAAGGAGTCCTTGTGGCACCTCGGAGACGAACACATTTATTTGGGCATAAGCTTGTGTGGGCTAAAACCCACCTCATCTGATGCAGCAAATCCGTGGCTAGCCAGGGAAGGGAATGACGGCCCGGCCCAGCCCGGTCAGCCCGAGCCCCGTGCCGCTGACCTCCTGTTGGCCCAGTTCAGGTGCATCCCCAAAGCCCTCAGCAGCCAGCCTGTCACCAGCGGCCCCCCCTGGATCAGAGCCCTGCGTTCTCCAGCTGGGCAAAGGCTGCTCCGGCCCTGCAGCGAGGGCTGGTCCTGGGCGCTGGCCATCAAGTCCAGCCCAGCGGAGGGTTTCCTGCCCTGAGCTGACTGAGCACCTCTCCTCTGCGGGATGGGGCAGCGTGGGGGGAAACTGAGGCACATAGGCTTCAACACAATATGCCACAATTCCCATTCTGACCCACGCACCAGTCTGGGTGGGGCTGGCCGGTGGATGTGGGGTGAACCACGAGGGAGATGGCCTAGGACAGGGATGGCGGAGAGACACTGAGACACAGGGCGTGGAGATGGGCACTGCCTGGGGGTGGGGGGAGCCCTGGCTGCCCGGGTAGTGCCAGGAACCTTCCCCTGCCGTTGCCCCCACTGCAGGTGCTGGACCTGCTGGAGCCGTCCCAGCAGGACCTGCCGATCCGGGAGGACCGGGACCGGAACATCCTGATCCCGGGGCTGACGGAGCGGGAGCTGGGCGGCTTCGGGGACTTTGAGCGGCACTTCCTGCCGGCCAGCCGCAACCGCACGGTGGCCTCCACTCAGCTCAACGACCGCTCCAGCCGCAGCCACGCCGTGCTGCTGGTGCGGGTGGCGCAGAGCCAGCGGGCGCCCCCCCACCGCCGCCGCGTGGCCAAGCTGTGCCTCATCGACCTGGCCGGCTCCGAGGACAACCGGCGCACCGGGAACCGCGGCCTGCGGCTCAAGGAGAGCGGGGCCATCAACGCCTCCCTGCACGTGCTGAGCAAGGTGGTGGACGCCCTCAACCAGGGGCTGCCACGCGTGCCGTACCGCGACAGCAAACTCACCCGCCTGCTGCAGGTGCGCCGGGTCCCGCGGGGAGGACGACCCTGGGGGGTCTCTGCTTTGAGTGGGGGGGGGGGGTGTGTGCAGGACTCCGGGGTCTCCACTCTGAGCGCGGGGGGGGAGGGGGTGCAGGACTCCCAGGGTCTCTGTGCTCTGGGAGACGAGCAGGGGGTGGGTGCAGGACTCCCGGGGTCTCCGCTCTGGTAGGTGAGCGGGGGGCGGGTGCAGGACTCCTGGGTTCTCTCTGCTCTGGGAGACGAGCAGGGGGTGGGTGCAGGACTCCCGGGGTCTCCGCTCTGGTAGGTGAGCGGGGGGCGGGTGCAGGACTCCTGGGTTCTCTCTGCTCTGGGAGACGAGCAGGGGGTGGGTGCAGGATTCCCGGGGTCTCCGCTCTGGTAGGTGAGCGGGGGGTGGGTGCAGGACTCCTGGGTTCTCTCTGCTCTGGGAGACGAGCAGGGGGTGGGTGCAGGACTCCCGGGGTCTCCGCTCTGGTAGGTGAGCGGGGGGCGGGTGCAGGACTCCTGGGTTCTCTCCCCAGGACTCCCTGGGGGGCTCGGCTCACAGCGTGATCATTGCGAACGTGGCGCCGGAGCCCAGCTTTTACTTCGAGACGCTGAGCACTCTGAACTTCGCGGCCAAGTCCAAGGAGGTGGTGAACCAGCCCTTCACCCGGGAGACGCTGCCCGGCCCAGGTAAGGGTGCCCCGGCCCGGCCGCGGGGGGGACCCAGGGCCTGTGCCCGGCCTGGCCTCACCCCACTCTTCCCGCAGCCGCACGGAAGAGACCCCGCGAGGAGCCTGGAGCCGCCAGCCCCGGGGCCAAGCGCCGTCCCGAGGAGGAGCCCCCCGAGGCCGAGCCGCTGAGGTGAGTCGGGACCCCTGGGGGGGAGCGAGGGGGGAGATGCCGGACTAATGGTCTCCTCTCCCCCCCCCAGCTCCCTGCTGCCCCTGGAGCCCGGGCTGGTGCAGCGGCTGCTCAGGCTGGAGGAGCTGGAGAAGCAGCAGGGGGGGGGCTGGGCGGAGGCTGCCTCTGCTCAGTACCCCCCGGCGGGAGCGGGGTGGCGCTGCTGCGCCAGCTGGAGGAGACGCGCAGCGAGCTGCAGGTGGGTGGCCCCACAGCCGTGTGGACCCCCAGAGCCCCTGGACCCCAGGGGACCGCGGCACCGCTCCCCTACCCAGGACCCCGGCCACTCCAGGGGGGCTTCCCTGCACTCTGGGCACAGGTTGTGGGGTGGGGCTATAGACTGCCCCCCCCCACTGACCTGGCCTCGCCTACAGAAGCTGAAGGAGAGGCAGAAGGAGCTCGAAGGCCGCGGCACTGCTGGACAAGGGCCGGTCAGCCCAAGCCCCTGCACCACAGCAAGGCGCCCCCCAGGGCCCGGAAACAGGCCGTGGTGCTGCCCCTGCAGCAAGGTAAGGGGGGGTCCGGGCCCCGAGCGGATCACTAGCACCCCTGGGACGGGTTGGGATCCCAGCTGCCCACTGATGTGCCAAGACGACCCCGGCCCTGCTTCCTTGGGACTCCGGAGACCCTGCCTGGTTGAGTCCGACCCGCTCGCCTGCTGCAAACCCAGCCCCACGGCTGAGCTTGGCCAACCCCCAACTGAAGAGCCAAGGGAGGGGTCTCCCCGGGGTTTAGAGACCCCCCCCCCCTTTGTATGCATTTCCGAGCCCCAGCGACAAGTCTCTGCAGACTGATCCCTCCCCACCAGGCCACACTCCCGGGGGAAGCTCGGCTCTGCGTGGGCGTCTCAAAGGCCACTGCTGGCTTGATGGGTTCTTGAGTGGGCGCTTAGTGAGAACAGCTCCCTCTCCGGAGCCTGCCCGGGGCTAGTGAAACTGAACTCGAGAGCCGAACGGACCCAGACCTGTGCTACAGGGCACACACAGCATCGCCCCATAGGGCAGTGGTCCCCAACCTTTTTTGCGGCATGGACCGGATTTTTTTTTTTCTTCGCCGCCGCGGACCGGCTGTATGTCCGCCGAAAAGCCGCCGAATTCACTCCGAAAAGTGAAACTGCGGCTTTTCGGCGGAGAAACTTCCGGGAACGCGTATGCGGCCCGGTAGCGAACGATCCACGGCCCGGTACCGGTCCGCGGCCCGGGGGTTGGGGACCACTGCCATAGGGTACACGTCCCACTCCTCGAGACAGAACCCAGGAGTCCTGGCCCCCGCTCCCCTCCCAGAGCCAGGGGAGAACCCAGGAGTCCTGGCCCCCGCTCCCCTCCCAGAGCCAGGGGAGAACCCAGGAGTCCTGGCCCCCGCTCCCCTCCCAGAGCCAGGGGAGAACCCAGGAGTCCTGGCCCCCAGCCCCCCTCCTCTAACCCACCAGATCCCACTCCCCTCCCAGAGCCAGGGGAGAACCCAGGAGTCCTGGCCCCGGCTCCCCTCCCAGAGCCAGGAGAGAACCTAGGAGTCCTGGCTCTCAGCCCCCCCTCCCCCTTTAACGCACCAGCCCCCACTCCCGTCCCACGGGCAGGATATGACCCAGGTCCCCTGGCTCCCAGCCCCACTAACCCTGCCCTCTGCTCCACAGTGCAGCCCCCCCTCGGGAAGCAGGCCGTGCCCGGTGCAGACAAAGGGGTCCTGGTCCTCCAGAGGAAGCAGGTGAGTGGGTTGGGCCGGGGGGGGGGGGGTGAAAGGGGAGGTCACTGACCCCAGCCTGTCTCTCCTCCGGGGGCCAGGCCGACGGGCCCGAGAACCAGCCCCCCGCCCTGGGAGCTGCTGCTGCGCCCGGACCTGCTGGCCGGGAGCCGGGAGAACCTGGTGGCGCTGCTCAACCAGGGCAGTGCCAAGGAGCTGCGGGCCCTGCACCGCATCGGGGACAAGAGAGCCCGGCTCATCCTGGCCTGGAGAGAGCTGCACGGCCCCTTCGCCCAGGTACGGGGGGGGCTGAGGCACAGAGTGGGGAGATGGGGGGGGAGGGGCTGGGCACAGCTGGGAGATGGCACTGGGTGGGGGGGGCTGAGACACAGAGCTGGGGGAGGGTACTGGGCGGGGGGGGCGAGGCACAGAGCTGGGGGAGGGTACTGGGGCGGGGGGGGGCGAGGCACAGAGCTGGGGGAGGGCACTGGGCTGGGTAAGGGCACTGGGCGCGGGGGGCCGAGGCACAGAGCACTGGGGAGGGCACTGGGCGCGGGGGGCCGAGGCACAGAGCACTGGGGGGGGCACTGGGCGGGGGGGGGGCTGAGGCGCAGAGCACTGGGGGGAGCTGAGGCACAGAGCACTGGGGGGGGCACTGGGCGGGGGGGGGCCGAGGCACAGAGCACTGGGGGGGGCTGAGGCGCAGAGCACTGGGGGGGGGCACTGGGCGGGGGGGGGGCTGAGGCGCAGAGCACTGGGGGGGGGCACTGGCGGGGGGGGCTGAGGCGCAGAGCACTGGGGGGGGCACTGGGCGGGGGGGGCTGAGGCGCAGAGCACTGGGGGGGGGCACTGGGCGGGGGGGGGCTGAGGCGCAGAGCACTGGGGGGGGCACTGGGCGGGGGGGGGCTGAGGCGCAGAGCACTGGGGGGGGCACTGGGCGGGGGGGGGCTGAGGCGCAGAGCACTGGGGGGGGCTGAGGTGCAGAGCACTGGGGGGGGGCACTGGGGGGGGGGGCTGAGGCGCAGAGCACTGGGGGGGGCTGAGGTGCAGAGCACTGGGGGGGCACTGGGGGGGGGCTGAGGCGCAGAGCACTGGGGGGGGCACTGGGGGGGGCTGAGGCGCAGAGCACGGGGGGGCACTGGGGGGGGGCTGAGGCGCAGAGCACGGGGGGGGCACTGGGGGGGGCTGAGGCGCAGAGCACTGGGCGGGGGGCACTGGGGGGGGGCTGAGGCGCAGAGCACTGGGCGGGGGCACTGGGGGGGGGCTGAGGCGCAGAGCACTGGGCGGGGGGGCACGGGGGGGGGCTGAGGCGCAGAGCACTGGGGGGGGGCTGAGGCGCAGAGCACTGGGCTGGGGGGGCACTGGGCGGGGGGGCTGAGGCACAGAGCACTGGGGGGGGCATTGGGCGGGGGGGGCTGAGGCGCAGAGCACTGGGCGGGGGGGGGGCCGAGGCACAGAGCACTGGGGGGGGGCTGAGGTGCAGAGCACTGGGCGG
>JAVMKO010000120.1:0-22230 GCA_032164245.1 Sternotherus odoratus | reverse complement strand
GGCTAGCCTGGAGCCCCTCCCAGGGCAGCGGATGCAGTGATGGGATGTCTGGGGAGAGGTGGCAGCAGGGACATGGTGTGGGGCTGGAGGGGAGGGTCCCTCACCATGGGGGCCTAGGGGATTCTGGGGGTCGGTTTCGAGTGGCTGGCTCCTTTCCCCACAGGTTCCCTCCCGCCCCAGCGCTCGGACCAGCATCAGCCGACATCCGCCCCCCCTATCATGCAGGCGGCAGCGGCGGCCGGGCCCCCCCTGGTAGCAGCTACACCCTACTCCTCCTACATTTCCTACAACCCCCAGCAGTTCGCCGGCCAGCCCACCATGATGCAGCCCATGGCGCACTACCCGTCCCAGGTAAGGGCAGGGGGAGCCTGGGCTGAGGCGAGAAGGGCTGTATGTTCCCTTGCAGCCTCCCTGGGGGCAGAGGGGTGAGCACGCAGCGGGCGGTTCCTCTAACAGCCGTGGGGCCTGGCGAGGGGTGAGCACGCGGGGGGGGGGGAGGAGTCCTCTAACAGCCCTGGGGCCTGGCGAGGGGTGAGCACGCGGGGGGGGGGTTCCTCTAACAGCCGTGGGGCCTGGCGAGGGGTGAGCACGCGGGGGGGGGGGGTCCTCTAACAGCCCTGGGGCCTGGCGAGGGGTGAGCACGCGGGGGGGGGGGGGGTTCCTCTAACAGCCCTGGGGCCTGGCGAGGGGTGAGCACGCGGGGGGGGGGGTTCCTCTAACAGCCCTGGGGCCTGGCGAGGGGTGAGCACGCGGGGGGGGTTCCTCTAACAGCCGTGGGGCCTGGCGAGGGGTGAGCACGCGGGGGGGGGATCCTCTAACAGCCGTGGGGCCTGGCGAGGGGTGAGCACGCGGGGGGGGGGGTTCCTCTAACAGCCGTGGGGCCTGGCGAGGGGTGAGCACGCGGGGGGGGGGATCCTCTAACAGCCCTGGGGCCTGGCGAGGGGTGAGCACGCGGGGGGGGGGGGAGGAGTCCTCTAACAGCCCTGGGGCCTGGCGAGGGGTGAGCACGCGGGGGGGGGGTTCCTCTAACAGCCGTGGGGCCTGGCGAGGGGTGAGCACGCGGGGGGGGGGTCCTCTAACAGCCCTGGGGCCTGGCGAGGGGTGAGCACGCGGGGGGGGGGGGGTTCCTCTAACAGCCCTGGGGCCTGGCGAGGGGTGAGCACGCGGGGGGGGGTTCCTCTAACAGCCGTGGGGCCTGGCGAGGGGTGAGCACGCGGGGGGGGGATCCTCTAACAGCCCTGGGGCCTGGCGAGGGGTGAGCACGCGGGGGGGGGGGGTCCTCTAACAGCCCTGGGGCCTGGCGAGGGGTGAGCACGCGGGGGGGGGGTCCTCTAACAGCCGTGGGGCCTGGCGAGGGGTGAGCACGCGGGGGGGGGGTCCTCTAACAGCCCTGGGGCCTGGCGAGGGGTGAGCACGCGGGGGGGGGGTCCTCTAACAGCCCTGGGGCCTGGCGAGGGGTGAGCACGCGGGGGGGGTTCCTCTAACAGCCGTGGGGCCTGGCGAGGGGTGAGCACGCGGGGGGGGGGGGGGGTCCCTCTAACAGCCGTGGGGCCTGGCGAGGGGTGAGCACGCGGGGGGGGGGTTCCTCTAACAGCCGTGGGGCCTGGCGAGGGGTGAGCACGCGGGGGGGGGGTTCCTCTAACAGCCCTGGGGCCTGGCGAGGGGTGAGCACGCGGGGGGGGGGGTTCCTCTAACAGCCCTGGGGCCTGGCGAGGGGTGAGCACGCGGGGGGGGGGTTCCTCTAACAGCCGTGGGGCCTGGCGAGGGGTGAGCACGCGGGGGGGGGGTTCCTCTAACAGCCGTGGGGCCTGGCGAGGGGTGAGCACGCGGGGGGGGGTTCCTCTAACAGCCGTGGGGCCTGGCGAGGGGTGAGCACGCGGGGGGGGGTTCCTCTAACAGCCGTGGGGCCTGGCGAGGGGTGAGCACGCGGGGGGGGGTTCCTCTAACAGCCCTGGGGCCTGGCGAGGGGTGAGCACGCGGGGGGGGGGTTCCTCTAACAGCCGTGGGGCCTGGCGAGGGGTGAGCACGCGGGGGGGGTTCCTCTAACAGCCCTGGGGCCTGGCGAGGGGTGAGCACGCGGGGGGGGTTCCTCTAACAGCCGTGGGGCCTGGCGAGGGGTGAGCACGCGGGGGGGGGGTTCCTCTAACAGCCGTGGGGCCTGGCGAGGGGTGAGCACGCGGGGGGGGGTTCCTCTAACAGCCGTGGGGCCTGGCGAGGGGTGAGCACGCGGGGGGGGGTTCCTCTAACAGCCCTGGGGCCTGGCGAGGGGTGAGCACGCGGGGGGGGGTTCCTCTAACAGCCCTGGGGCCTGGCGAGGGGTGAGCACGCGGGGGGGGTTCCTCTAACAGCCGTGGGGCCTGGCGAGGGGTGAGCACGCGGGGGGGGGTTCCTCTAACAGCCGTGGGGCCTGGCGAGGGGTGAGCACGCGGGGGGGGGGTTCCTCTAACAGCCCTGGGGCCTGGCGAGGGGTGAGCACGCGGGGGGGGGTTCCTCTAACAGCCCTGGGGCCTGGCGAGGGGTGAGCACGCGGGGGGGGGTTCCTCTAACAGCCGTGGGGCCTGGCTCTTCCCTTGCAGCCTGTGTTCGCCCCGATGCTGCAGAGCAACCCTCGCATGATGACATCGGGCAGCCACGCCCAGGCCATGGTCTCATCCTCCACGCCCCAGTACCCCCCCACGGAGCCCTCCGCGCCCCAGACGCTCTACGGTGAGTCTAGGCGGGGGGCGGGGGGCGGGGCCAGGTCTGCTGCTCTGGGTCTGACCGGGTGTCTCTGTCCAGCTACAGTTCATCAGTCCTACCCCCACCATGCGCCACAGCTGCACCCCCACCAGCCTCAGCCAGCCACCACCCCAACAGGGAACCAACAGCAGGCCCAGCACGCTGCCCCCAGCCCCGTACAGGTGAGGGGGCCTCCCCCGGGGGGGGGGGGATTGGACCCACTGACTCCTCTGCTCACATCCCTGTGCCGGGTGTGTGTGTGTGTGTGGGGGGGGGATTGGACCCACTGACTCCTCTGCTCACATCCCTGTGCCGGGTGTGGGGGGGGGCGGGGGGGGGATTGGACCCACTGACTCCTCTGCTCACATCCCTGTGCCGGGTGTGTGTGTGTGTGGGGGGGGGGGGATTGGACCCACTGACTCCTCTGCTCACATCCCTGTGTCCCGGCGCAGCACCAGGCTGGGCAGCCGCCCCACCTGGCCAGTGCCCAGCAGCAGCAGAGCCTGTACCACACGGCCACGCTGACGGCCACGCCGCCCTCCAGCGCCCCGTCCCCCCAGAGCAGCTTCCCCCCGCAGGCCGTCTACGCCATCCACGCCCACCAGCAGCTCCAGCACAGCTACACCAACATGGCCCACGTCACCCAGGTAGGTGGTCGGGCCGCAGGGCCGGGGGGGCTGCGCGGGTCCCACCCCCCAACACTCACCCCCCTGCTCTCCCCTCCCACAGGCCCATGTCCAGACTGGAATAACAGCCGCACCACCTCCCCACCCCGGGGCACCTCATCCCCCCCAGGTCATGCTGCTCCACCCCTCGCAGACCCACGGGGGGGCCCCCCAAGGTGGGGTGCCACAGAGTGGGGTGCCCACCCTCTCCGCCTCCACACCATCTCCATACACCTATATAGGACACCATCAAGGTCAGTGCGGGGGGTGGGGGAATGTCTCGGAGACGGAGGAGTGGTGGTACCAGAGTAACCCCCCGGCCCCCATGCTGCCAGGGGCTACCCCTCCTCCCCCGAGCTGGGCGCTGCAGCCGGAGGGGGGCGCTGAGAGGTGGGGGAGGTGCTCAGTGCCCTCGGAGAGGGGCACAGATGGGGCAGTGAGGGGAGAGGACAGGGCACCTTGGCTCCTTCCTGGGGCAGGGGCCTTGTTTTTTTCCCAATTCCCTAATCTGGGGAGAGGGGTGCAGAGGAGTGGGGGGCCACGTGGCTCCAGGCTGGGGTGGGGGTCGGCTGCAGTCCTGTCCCCCTGGGGTGGGGGGGTCCTGTCCCGCTTTGCTCACTAACAATCTCTGCTCTCTTTCTAGTTCAGTCTCACCCATCCCAGCAGCTCCCATTCCACCCCCCTGGAAATTGAAGCCTCGATTCCTGACTGTGAACTGAACTCCCAGAGCCGGCCCCTGCCCGGGATCCGGTTTGCTCCTTCTGCCCCCTTGGGTGGGGCCTGGCCTGGCCGCTGGGCCCTGCGGTGGAACCCCTGGCCTGCCCCCTGCCGAGCCACAGCTGGGGGCAGGGCTTTACCAAGCACCTTTTTGGTTGGTTTGCGGCACCTGCAGCAGCAAGCGCCCCTGGCCCCGGCTCCTGGCCCCGGCTCGGTTTGATTTTCTATTATTTATAACTCCAATCGGGCTGTTAACCAGAGCGCTGGGCTCCCCTCCCCCAGTAATGCCCCCCAGGAGCAGACCAGCCCAGCCCCCGCCTTTTTACTACAGAAAACTATTTAAAAAGTGGAAAAAAATAAAATAAAACTTTAAACTAACTCCATGGTGGGTGTGGGGTGAATCTCTGGGGGGTCAGGGGAGAGGAGAGAACAGGGGAGAGGAGAGAACAGTTCTGGCTTCTGTTCCCTTCCATCCCCCCTTTCATTGCTGTTGTGGGTGAGGTGGGTCCTGGTGGGGGGAAGGGGCTTCCTCGCTGTGGCTAAAAACCAGGGCTGAAGAGTGGGGGGGGGAGGGAGCTGTAGCATCTACCCTGCTGCCTGTTCCTGCCCCTTAGCTGGGGGGGGGGGGGGGGTCAGGACTTGCAGCAGCCTGCACCCCAGATGCTCGTGGGAGGGATAAGGAGCCTGCTGCTCCTCACTAAATAGGACCTGGCTGTCTCATCTGGGTGAGGCTGTTCCACCCCCTCCTCTCATCTTTGCCCTGACTTCAGTCAGGGGCATTTGTCCCTTCTTGCCCTGGTACCCCCAGCTGTGCTCCGTGGGAGCTAATCCACCCCCTTCTCCCACAGCTCTGCTACGACCACCCCAGGACAGGAGCTGGCCCCTACACTACAACAGGGATGTGGACAAATTGGAAAGAGTCCAGAGAAGGGCAACAGGATGAGGGGCCTGGAGCACATGACTTATGAGGAGAGGCTGAGGGAACTGGGATTGTTTAGTCTACAGAAGAGAAGACTGAGGGGGGATTTGATAGCTGCTTTCAACTACCTGAAAGGGGGTTCCAGAGAGGATGGATCTAGACCAGGGGTCTCAAACTCAAATGACCACGAGGGCCGCATGAGGACTAGTGCACTGGCCTGAGGGCCGCACCACTGACACACACACACACCCCCTCGCTGCCCCGGCTCCGCCCCCACTCCACCCCTTCCAAGAGGTCCCACCTCCTCCTCGGAGCACGCAGCTCCCCATTCCCTCCTGGAAAGCACTAGGCACCGCCAACAGCTGTTTGGCAAACAAAGCAAGAGCAATATAGGAAATCCAGAGCTAGAAACACATACGGCCCAGCCAGGCAGCAGAGAAGCCTCTACTTCTGGCCCCTCCCTCCCGCAAACTGCTATGGGGGGGGGGGGGGACAGGAAACCTGGCGGGCCGCAGGGAAGGGCTTCGCGGGCCGCATGTTTGAGACCCCTGATCTAGACTGTTCTCAGTGGTAGCAGATGACAGAACAAGGAGTAATGATCTCAAGTTGCAGGGGGGGAGGTTTAGGTTGGACATTAGGAGGGTGGTGAGGCACTGGAATGGGTTCCCTAGGGAGGTGGTGGAATCTCCTTCCTTAGGGTGTCAAGGTCCAGCTGGAATGATTTAGTTGGGGTTGGAGTAGAACCCTCAGAAGTCCCTTCCAACCCTGAGATTCTGTGCTAAGGGTGCCTGGTCCCTCCAGGACCAGTATCATTAGCAGGACCCACCCCCTTCATCCCAAAGTCACCTCCAGCCCTCCTTCCCTCCCCCCAAGAAGCAGGAAGAACCCAGCCGTGATTCCGCACCTTTAATAACAAAAGAAACCGGACAGGAGGAAGCAGGGGCCACAGTCCCTGCCAGCCCCCTATGGGAGGGGTGTGGCCCCAGAGAGCCACCAAGGGGGCACGGTTCAAGTTCTGCTGCCCCCCATACCACAGGCAGCTGGCACTCAGCTCTGGTTGAATGGGACGCTGCTAGGGGCAGCAGCGATAATCAGGTTCTTGGGGCACCAGACAACTAGCCCCTCCCCCACAGTTTGCAGACACCAGCCTGGGAGCAGAGCCGCCCCAGCCTTTAACCCCCCAACTTGTCATCGTCCGGCCCCATCTCCAGCGTCTTGGTGACCACGCCGGTGCCAATGGTGCAGTTACCGTCCCGCAGGGTGAAGCGCTGACCTTCCTCCAGCACCATGGGCTGCCTCAGGGTCAGGGTGAGGGCTGTGTCCTCACCGGGCATCACCATCTCCTGCCAGGGAAGAGGGGGAGCGGGACTGTGATGGGGGGAGTGTCCCGGGGCTGAGCCCACAGCCAGTGCTTTGGGGAGGGGGGGGGGGCAGAACTGTACCTTTCCAGGGGGCAGGAGGGTCCGACAGGCCATGTCCCAGGTGAGGGAGAACATGACGGGCATGTAGTTTGAGACGAAGGGCTTGTGCCGCCCGCCCTCCTCCTTGCTGAGGATGTACACCTGGGGGGGCAAGGGAGACACTATGACAGCCCAGCAGCCCCCTTCCTCCGCCCCAGCATGTGCCCCCCCACTTCCTCCCCCTCCATCCGCTTCCCCCCACCACGGGCCAACTCACTGCCCCAGCATGGGCTCCCCCCCCCACCCCACTGCCCCGGCATGGGCTCCCCACTCTCCTCCCCCCCCCCCAACCCACTGCCCTGGCATGGGCCCTACCTTGGCCTCGATCTTCTGATGGGGCTTGATGGAGCCCGGTTTGCACATGACCATGCCGCGCCGCACGTCCTCCCGCTTCAGCCCCCGCACCAGCGCACCAAGGTTGTCCCCGGCCTCAGCCCGCTCCAGGCTCTGGTGGAACATCTCGATGTCTGTGGGGAAGTGATGGGGTGAGCCCCGCTCCCCCAGCTCGGGGAGGGAAGAGCAAGTGAGGGGTTGTGCCCCCTACCTGACACCACAGAGCGCAGCTTCCGGTTGTGTCCTACGAACTCACACTCCTCCCCCTTCCTGACGATGCCACGCTCCAGCGTCCCGGTCACCACGGTGCCGCGCCCTGCAAGGGCAAAGGGGTCATGCCAAGCGCCCTGGGGAGGGGGCCCAGCCGGACAGGCTGGGCAGGGGGGCGGTGGGCGTTACCTGGGATGGAGTAGATTGACTCGATGGGCAATAGGAAGGGCTTGTCCAGCTCCCGCGTAGGAAGCGGGATGTGCATGTCGACTGCATCCAGCAGCTTCAGGACGGAGTTCTGTCCCAGCTCGGGGTTGCGTTGCTGGGGGCGGGGAGGGAGGGAGGCCATTAGCATCGGCAGCAGGGGGGTGAGGCGCTGCTGGCAGGGTGAAGGGGCGGGAGGGGACAGACACTCACCTCCAGGGCACAGAGAGCAGAGCCCACGATGACGGGCGTCTTCTCCCCGTTGTAGCCAAACTCGGAGAGCAGCTCCCGGATCTCCAGCTCCACCAGTTCCACCATCTCCTGGTCCTCCACCACGTCCGCCTTGTTGATGTACACCACGATGTGCTGCACCCCGATCTGAGGGGCCACAGGGTCAGGGGATCCCTGGCTCACAGCCCACACCCACTGGCAAAGACCCCCGTGACTGTACCCCACAACAGCACCCTGGCACCCCCTTATGGGATGGGAGGAAGACTTGCTTGGTACATGAGAACGGCCCTACGGGGGCAGAGCAAAGGTCCATCCAGCCCAGTATCCTGTCTGCTGACAGTGACCAGTCCAGGTGCCCCGGAGGGAATGAACAGATCAGGGAGTCGCCAAGTGACCCATCCCGTCCCCCATTCCCAGCGTCTGGCAAACGGGCCAGGGACACCATCCCGGCCCAGCCTGGAAGAATCTATAAACGGGGGAAGTGACATCATCACTGGTCCACACCTGGAAACCCGGCTGGCAGACTGAGCTGGGGAGTCCCAGGCTGTGTATTAAACTCTCCCCGGGTGAGACGGCCTGACTCAAACCCCGTCTAGTGAACCCAGCGCAGACGGCAAACGGGTTTTACTGGCGAGGTGAGGAACTCTGAGCCGCACGCCTGTCAGTACAATCCATCGGTCACGAGCAGCGCGGCCTGCTGGAGAACCTGCTCCAGGAGCACAGGCCGGGGGAAGCTCCCTTTCCTTGGTAGACGTGTCCTCAGGGCTGGGGAGCCAGGGGACGGGCTGGGGTCTCGAGTGCTGGGACTCAGCGGGGTGCAGCGCAGCCTGTGGATGGCCGGGTGTGCGCAGGACCTGGCGAGGTTTGCAGCTCATCGCAGTGAGGGAGGGAGCCCAGGCAGATGCGGGCTCAGTGGTTCCGCAGTTCCAGGCTGTACCCCGGGGAACCCGTCACCCCACCTCACCTGCTTGGCCAGCAGCAAGTGCTCTCGGGTCTGCGGCATCTGCCCGTCTGTGGCCGCCACCACGAGGATGCAGCCGTCCAGGGGAGCCGTGCCAGTGATCATGTTCTGGAAGAGGGACGTGGAGGTCAGGGGCCGGGACCAGCGGAGCCAGCACAGCCAGGGGGGCAGGAATGCGTTATTGACGCACCAAGCCTGGTGGGGAAGTTGTCGGGGTAACACCCCCCCCCCCCAATCCCCAGAACTGCTGCTCCACGCCCAGGGCCGGATTAAGACCTTTAGAGGCCCTAAGCACTGAAAAGATGATGGTGCCCCATATACCGTATACATAATTCAAAATAAAACCAACAGTAAACCCTCAAATGTAGATATTCAATGAATACAGATCACGATCTGTAGGAACCAAACCCCCGTTCTTCCATCGCTTTCCTGCCTCCAAGATACGGAGCATTGGAAATCCGGCCCCGGAAAAATACTCTAGGAGGGCCTCAAGTAAAGCGGGGCCCGAACACCTGCTTATTTTGCTTAATGGTTAATCCAGCGCTGTCCACGCCCACCCCCACCTTTCCTCTCCTCCCCCCATTTGCAGCTCTCCTCCCCCCCCCCGCCCCCCCCCGCGCAGCTCTCCGCCCGCGCAGCTCTCCGCCCGCCCCCCCGCCCACCCCCTTCGCAGCTCTCCTCCTCCCCGCCCACCCCCACCTTTCACCTCCCCCCTGCCTGCCCCCCCGCGCAGCTCTCCACCCACCCCCCCGCCCACCCCCTTCGCAGCTCTCATCCTCCCCGCCCACCCCCACCTTTCACCTCCCCCCTGCCTGCCCCCCCGCGCAGCTCTCCTCCCCCCCCTTTGCAGCTCTCCTCCCCCCCACCCGCCCCCTTTGCAGCTCTCCTCCCCAGCCACCCTCACCTTTCACCACTCCCCGCCCACCCACTGCTCCTCGGGGGCCAAGCGGAGGAAGCAGGGGAAGGGAAGGTCTCAGGTCCAGGAAGTGGGGTGTGTGTGGGAACAGAGGGAGGGATTGGGTGGATGGAAGGGCAGAGAGCTGTTTGTTTGGGGACGGGGGTGTCTTGGGGGCCCAGAGGACGAATCATGGTGGGGAGGGGTGTTTCAGGGGCCATGTGAAGGAACTGAGGGTGGGGGGGGGGGAGCCAGAAGAAGGGATGGGGGGGGGGGTCTGTCTTTGGGAACAGAAGGATGGAGAGTGGGGGACAGAGGTGATGACATTTGGGGACAGAACGAGGTTGAGGCTAGGGGGTGAGTTTGGGGGTACGGGGTGCAGAGAGCTGTGGGGTTAGGGACAGAGGCAGGAACAGGAGGGCGTGGGCACGGAGAGTGGGGCAATTGGGGGTGGGCGTGTGAGGACGGAGGAAGAGATCGAGTGGGTGCGTTCAGGGACTGGGAGGCAAGGGGGGGCTTGGCCCTTTAAGACAGCAGAATTCTGGGAAATCACCCACATGCTGAAAGCCAGCCTGCCCCCCCCCGCCCCCGCCTCACCTTGACATAGTCAGCGTGGCCGGGGCAGTCGGTGTGGGCGTAGTGCCGGTTGGCCGTGGCATACTCCACGTGCGCGGCATTGATGGTGATACCACGAGCCTTCTCCTCCGGCGCGCTGTCGATCTCCTCGTACTTCTTGAACTTGGCCCCTCCGACCTCAGCTAGGACTGGGGGGCAAGACAAGGGGGGAGGAATCAGCTGGGGAGGAGGTCGGCTGGGAGCCAGGATGCCGGGGTTCTATCCCAGCTCTGGGAGTGGGGTCTAGTGCAGGGGTGGGTAAACTACAGCCCATGAGCCACATCCGGCCCATGGGCTAATTCTGTCCCCCCCCCGCTCCCCCCCAAGCTCCTGGCTGGGGAGGCAGCTCCCCCACCTCCTCCCGCAGCCTCAGCACACTGCATGAGCAGCCTGGCAGTGTCTCGGGCTGCAGGCCAGACACTCTGTTCTGAGCGGCGTGGTAAGGGGGCTGGGGCATTGGATGAGGGCCAGAACATCTCGGAGGGCGGTCAGGGGTTGGATAGGGTGTGGGAGTCCCAGCAGGCCTGTCAGGGGGCAAGGGTGTGGTTAGGGGTCAGGGCAGTCAGGGGACAGGGAGCGGGGGGGGGGGGGGGAAGAGGGTTGGATGGGTTGGGGATTCTGAGGGGGGCAGTCAGGGGTTGGGAAGTGGGAGGCGATCGGATAGGGGGCAGGACCAGGCCTACCCAGCCCTCCATGCAATGTGCCCCTTGGGTCAAAACGTTTCCCCCCGCCCCGATCTAGTGGTGAGAGCAGGGAGGGCTGGGAGCCAGGACGTCGATCCCGGCTCTGCCAGGGCCCGTCCCTGTGCCCTGGGGCCTGTCCCTGTGCCCTGGGGACCGTCCTTTCTCCACGTGCTCCCTGTTTCCACGCTCACCCCTTTAACCTGGGGGCTCCTGGGGGCAGGGGCTGGTCCCTTTGGATCTGTGGGGCACCCTGGGCAGGGGCTGTGGGCAGCGCCTGGTCTCAGCAGGGGCCTCTAGCAGCTCCCATGACCCACAGGAAACCCCAGGACACGCCCCTCCCCGCTGCAGCCCCCCCTCACTCTTGGTGATGGCCGCCGTCAGCGTGGTCTTGCCGTGGTCCACGTGCCCGATGGTGCCCACGTTGACGTGGGGCTTGTCCCGCATGTAGGTTTTCTTAGCCTCAGCCGCGAAGCTGCGCAGCAGGATGGGGCAGAGGCGGGAGGCCGGGCTGGGCGGAGACACCTAGGGGCACAGGGAGCCTTGATACCAGGACATCCCCCATGGCCTGACCCCCCCACCCCCCACAGAGCTCCCCACACATGGGTACCACCCCCCAACCCCACCCGCCACAGCTCTCCACCTCCACCCCCACAGAGCTCCCCACACATGGGTACCACCCCCCAACCCCACCCGCCACAGCTCTCCATCGCCACCCCCACCCCCACAGAGCTCCCCACACATGGGTACCACCCCCAACCCCACCCGCCACAGCTCTCCACCTCCACCCCCCACCCCCACAGAGCTCCCCACACATGGGTTCCACCCCCCAACCCCACCCGCCACAGCTCTCCACCTCCACCCCCCACCCCCACAGAGCTCCCCACACATGGGTACCACCCCCCAACCCCACCCGCCACAGCTCTCCACCTCCACCCCCCACCCCCACAGAGCTCCCCACACATGGGTACCACCCCCCAACCCCACCCGCCACAGCTCTCCATCTCCACCCCCCACCCCCACAGAGCTCCCCACATCTAGGCTCCACACCCCAGACACATAAGAATGGCCGGACTGGGTCAGACCAAGGGTCCATCCAGCCCAGTATCCTGTCTACTGACCGTGGCCAGTGCCAGGTGCCCCGGAGTGAGTGACTCTAACAGGTAATGATCACGTGATCCCTCTCCTGCCGCCCATCACCCCCTCTGACAGAGGCTGGGGACACCATTCCTTACTCATCTTGGCTAATAGCCATTGATGGACTTAACCTCCATGAATTTATCCAGTTCTCTTTTAAACCCTCTTATAGTCCCAGACTTCCCGCCCACCCCACAACCCCACTCCCCATCCATCCCCGACATGCAGCACAGCTCCCATGGCCACCCCCAACCCACCAGGGTTCTCCAAGGCCCCCCCAACACAGCTGGGCTCCACACCACCCACTTTCCCAACCACCCCCATCACAACCCTCACACCTCCATCCTATGGCCTCCTACCCATGTCCCCCTCACTTCCCTAGCCTAACCCCACAACTCCAACCCACCCAAGATAGCTCTCCCACTGCCCCTAACCCCCTCCTCACCCCCAGCTTCCCCCTACTGTGGCCAAGGCCCCAAACACCCCACATGGACATGACAGTCCCCCCACATTCCATCCCAGCCAGGTGGCTCCTTACCATCCCCAAGACACTCAGCAGGTGGTGGGAGAGGCAGCCCCGGAGACCTGTAAGAGGGACAGGGAAAAGTGTGATCAGCCTGCCACACTGTTCAGTCAGATTAGAGGCGATATGACATTTTGTGTCTTCTCATCTATCCCGGTTTTTAAGGACGCCCAGCGTTCTCTTCGCTCTCTTGATGGCGGCTGCGCGTTGAGTGGGTATTTCCAGAGAACGGTCCACAACGACTCCAAGATCTCTCTCAAGTGATAACAGCGAATTTAGACTCCATCATTGTATATATAGAGTCGGGATTACATTTTCCAATGTGCATTACTTTGCATTTATCAACATTGAATTCCTCCTGCCATTTTGTTGCTGTGTCACCCCGGTTTGTGAGATCCTTTAGTAGCTCTGCGCAGTCGGCCTGGGACTTGAGTAGTTTTGTATCATCTGCAAATTTTTCCACCTCACTACTTTACCCCTTTTCCCAGATCATTTATGAATGTGTTCAACAGGACAGGGCCCAGAACAGATCCCAGGGAGACACCACTATTTACATCTCTCCAGTCTGAAAACTGACCATTCATTCCTACCCTGTTTCCTACCTTTTAACCAGTTACCAATCCACAAGAGCACCTTCCCTCTTATCCCATGGCAGCTCACTTTGCTTAAGAGCATTTGGTGAGGGACCTTGTCAAAGGTTTTCTGAAAATCAAAGTACATTATAGCCTCAGGATCCCCCTTGTCCAGATGTTCATTGACCCCCTCAAAGAATTCTAGAAGATTGGTGAGGCCTGATTTCTGTTTACTAAAACCATGTTGACTCTTCCCCTAATAAATTATGTTCATCTGGGGGTTTGACAATTTTGTTCTTTACTATAGTTTCAACCAGTTTGCCTGGTACTGAAGTCAGACTCAGCAACCTGTAATTGTGGGGTCACCTCTGGAGCCCGTTTTAAAAACTGGCATCACATTAGTTCTCCTCCAGTCATTTGGTACAGACGCTGATTTAAATGACACGTTACAAACTACAGTTAGTAGATCTCCAATTTCACATTTGAGTTCCTTCAGAACTCTTGGTTTAGACCATCTGGTCCTGGGGACTTACTATTTAGTTGATTAATTTGTTCCAAAACCTCCTCTATTGACACCTCAACCTGGGACAGTTCATCAGATGTGTCCCCTGAAAAGGACAGCTCAGGTTTAACTTCCACTGTCTAGAGGACGCCTTTTGGCCTCTCACTGCTTCTCTTACTTTGTTGTCTAGCCGTGGGGGCTCTTTTCTGATTCTCTATGGTTTTTAATTTGGGGTGTACAGTTGAGTCTCTATGATGGTGTCTTTTAAAAGTGTCCACGCAACCTGCAGGGATTTCACTTTGGCACTGTACCTTTCAATTTCTGTTTAACTAAATTCATTTTTGTGTAGTTCCCCTTTCTGATATTAAATGCTACAGTTAACAGGGATGTTACACTTCATTATATCATGGTCACTATTACCAAGTGGTCCAGCTATATTCACCTCTTGAACCAGATCCTGTGCTCCACTTTGGACTAAATCAAGAATTGCCTCCCCTCTGGTGGGTTCCAGGACTAGCTGCTCTGAGAATCAGTCCTTTAAGGTGTCAAGAAGCTTTCTCTCTGCATCCCTTCCTGGGGTGACATGTACCCAGTCAATATAGGGGTATTTGAAACCCCCCAGGATTATTACTGAGATTTTTTGTTATAGCCTCTCTAATCTCCCTGAGCATTTCACAGTCACTATCCCCATCCGGGTCAGGTGGTCGGTAATAGATCCCTACTGCTGTATCGTTATTCTTAGAGCATGGAGTTACTATCCAAGGGGATTCTATGAGATAGTTTAGTTCATTTAGGATTTTTACTTCATTTGATTTTACGCTTTCTCTCATGGGGGTCAATGATCCATAACGGACTCGATCTTGGCAAAGGAGATTTAGATGAGACAGTAGGAAAATCTTTCTGACTGGGAGGCTCGTTCAGCTCTGGCACAGGTTATCGACTGCTGTGGGGTCCCCATCTCTGGAGGGTTTTGAGAACAGGCTGGACAAAACCCCATGCAGTTGGGTTAGTTACTTGGCCCTGCCTCAGTGCTGGACTAGACGACCTCTCGAGGTCCCTTTCAGCCCCGTGTCTCACGGTACTTGTGGCTGAGTGGCCCCAGCTCCAGGGGTGGAGCAAGGGGCGCCCCCTTCTGGATCAGTGGGTGCCGGCATTGCTGGTCCAAACACTCCGGGCTCGTAGTGCTGGGGTGAAGGCAGGGCTGGGTTATGAGGGATCTCAGCGCATGGGGAAGAGGCAGAGCAGATGGATTCAGACTCTCAGCTGTTCAGGCAGAAGCACCAACCCTGTGACCATCCGATCCAACCTCCCACACAGTCCAGAATCTCACCCAGCGTCTCCTGCTGACTGTGCCAGGGCAGCCCGCCCCCCAGTCATTTCTACCCCAATCTCAGTCACTCTCCCGCCAAAACTCCCTCCTGCAAAGCATTGCCCCCCCTTCAGCCCCCAAGCCATGCCCCTCAGGATCTCCTTCAATAGGGGGTCATCGCCCCCTAACCCCAACCACCCTGTTCTCCTCTCCCCTTCCCGCACCCCCCACTTCCTCCAACACCCCCCAGACTACTCTGCTCCCCACCCCCAGTCCCCGTTCCTCTCCTTTCAGAATCCCTGCTCCCCTTGCTGTCACCCCCCCACATCTCTCAGATCACCCCATAACACCCTATTTTATCCTACAACCTGACTCCTGTCACCCCCCCATCGCTTCCCCATCCTCCCCCACCAACCCCCAAACCCAGATTTCTCCTCCTCCCCATAATCCTGTAACCCCCCTCCACAGCTGTCTGCTTTCCTGAACTCACCTCCTACCCCCAGATCCTCCAGGCCCCCCACCAACCTTAACCTCCCCTACTCCTCCCCATAATCTCCATCCACCCCCTAACCTGCCATTATTCCACCCCCAGATCCCTCTCCCCCCTCTCAGGATCCCTTCTACCCTCCAAAAATCCCTCCTTCCCAGATCATCCAATCACCCCAATGGTAATTAATGACTGGAACAATGGATCAAGTGTGTGTGTGTGTGGGGGGGGGAGGGGATTCAAACAGATCAGCTCTAAGATTATTGGGGGCAGATCCCTGGCCTGTGCCCGGGGGGGGGGCGCCCGACTAAATTATCACACTGAGCCCGAAACACTGTGAAAGCCAGGCCTACACCCGCCCCCCCAGAGACCCCCAACTCCTTCCCACCCACCCCCGAGACCTTCCTGCCCCCCGCCCCGCAGAGACCCCCCAAGTCCTTCCCGCCTCCCAGAGACCCCCCAACCTCCCCCCCACGTCCTTCCCTCCCCCGCCCCCAACCTCCCCCCCACGTCCTTCCCTCCCCCGCCCCCAACCTCCCCCCACGTCCTTCCCTCCCCCGCCCCCAACCTCCCCCCCACGTCCTTCCCTCCCCCGCCCCCAACCTCCCCCCCACGTCCTTCCCTCCCCCGCCCCCAACCTCCCCCCCACGTCCTTCCCTCCCCCGCCCCCAACCTCCCCCCCACGTCCTTCCCTCCCCCGCCCCCAACCTCCCCCCCACGTCCTTCCCTCCCCCGCCCCGAACCTCCCCCCCACGTCCTTCCCTCCCCCGCCCCCAACCTCCCCCCCACGTCCTTCCCTCCCCCGCCCCGAACCTCCCCCCCACGTCCTTCCCTCCCCCGCCCCCAACCTCCCCCCCACGTCCTTCCCTCCCCCGCCCCCAACCTCCCCCCCACGTCCTTCCCTCCCCCGCCCCGAACCTCCCCCCCACGTCCTTCCCTCCCCCGCCCCCAACCTCCCCCCCACGTCCTTCCCTCCCCCGCCCCCAACCTCCCCCCCCACGTCCTTCCCTCCCCCGCCCCCAACCTCCCCCCACGTCCTTCCCTCCCCGCCCCCAACCTCCCCCCCACGTCCTTCCCTCCCCCGCCCCCAACCTCCCCCCCACGTCCTTCCCTCCCCCGCCCCCAACCTCCCCCCCACGTCCTTCCCGCCCCCCACCCCCCAGAGACCCCAACCTCCCCCCGCCCCCACGTCCTTCCTGCCCCCGGTCACTGACCGGCCGCCCCGCTCCATCGCCCGCGAACTAGCATCGCGTGCGCCGCCATCTTTCACCCGGACCGGAAGTGACGATGATGCCGAGGGCGCCAGAGCCAATGAACGAACCGGGAGGCAGCCACTTCCGGCAGCGAGTCGCAAACACACCGGAAATGTGGCGCGGCCGCACTAGCCCCTCGTAAGAACTCTATGGTATGCCGGGAGCCGCTCTATCTACGGCCACGGGGAGACTCGATTGTACCGTAGGCGCTTCTCTAGCCCCCACCTCAGGGAGACTCTATGGCGCTACTGGAGCCGCTCTATCCTCCGCCAGGCGTCACTCCGTAGGCACGGGAGCAGCGACTCTATGGCGCTCGGGGAGCCGCTCTGCCCACTGATAGTCTATGGTCTTCTACGCGGAGCCTCGCTAGCCAGGTGGAGACTCTATGATTGCCGGGGGCCGTGACCCCCAGCGGAGCCGCTCTATCTCCCTGCGGGGACTCTATGGCTAAGGAGGACTCCGCCCATCTCGATTCCAGGCTGGAAAGGGGGCAACTCTACCCCTGCCCCCAGGTTAGACTCTATGGCCCTGGAGGACAGCTCAGCTTTGGGGGTTGGGGGTCTCTGGTGCTGACAGAGCCTGAACCCACCACCCCACATTTCACTCTGTGCCCCCCCCCCCCCCAATCCCTCCGCTCTGGGCTGGCTCCAGGTTGTCACCGTCGCTCCCGGAGTCCGGCTGACAAGACTCCTGTGAACACCCCCCCCCCCCCCCCCCAGGACAGGCGCTGTTGTTGCCTCAGCCTGACACTGTTGACTCCTGTGGAGATGGTGGTACAGGAGGACCCCCCGGCCCCTTGCCACAGTCCTTCCTCGGCCCCATGTCCCATGCTCTGTGTGCGCAGGTGACGGGGGGGAAGAACGTTTCCTTTCTCCATATTGAATTTAATCCGACTGACTTCAGACCTTTCCTCCCGTGTCCAGAACTGGAGCTTCCCCGCCTCCGGCTGCACTGGAGGGTGTCACCTGGTACAGTCCCCTCCCCACCACCCTCACTTGCCCCCAGGGGGAACCAGGGCCACTACAACCAGCGAGGTTGAGGCCGAGGCAGTCCCTGGATGAGCACCCCAGTCGTGGGGCTGTTTTGTCCAGGCAGTAGGACCCGGACACAATGTGAAGCGGAGCAGCGTTGAGCGAGCGCTGGCCAGCCCCAGCTTCCCCGGCTCAGGGCAGGAGTGTGTTTCTTGAAGCCCTGGCTGCAGGAGGATCTCAGCTCCCATTTAATACACACACCTCGGTCCAGCTGGGGCAGCAGGGGAGAAAGAAAAAGGGACTCGTGATTTGAGAATAGGTTAGGCTGGCGAACGCACCAGGCCCTACACCGTCACCTGCGCTGCCTCGGTCAGTCTCACGCCATTGTCCCACTTAAGCCCCCCGTTGCCCAGGGCAACTGCCCTGGAGAAAGTGGGATCAGTCCAGTGTTAAAGCAGACAGACGGATGGAGGTGGCTCAGAGGAGTATGGTCACAAAGTCACCTTTATTAACCCTGCCCCCTGTGGACCCTCCACACACTGGTGGAGTGTTAGTGTCAGGGGAGCCGGCGGGCCCTGCCTGGCCCAGCCCCTTCCCACCCACTGTGGGGGGGGGGGGAGGAACCAGGGGAAGGGGGAACGGAGGATGGACACCGAGCGGAGCTGGCCTCCCCTAGCTCGAGCCCAAATCCCTCCTCAGTGTTAGTAACTGTCAGTAACATGCTGTCTCCTGTGGTGGCAGCCAGAGCCATGACTCCCTCCCCCATAGGCCTTGCTCTTGGGGGGTGGGGGGACTGCAGCTGCATCTTTGGTTAGTGTGCAGGTGGGGGGCACCGTCCCTGAGCTGGGGGGTGGGGCGCAGAGGGGCTGGGACCCGTCTCCCAGGCTGATGGCCCCAATCCCCCAGAGGTGCCGGGGAATGGGGGTTAGTAGAAGATGGCCACCCGAGGCCCCCCTGGTGGGGAGGGGGAAGGGGTTGGGGCCTCTGCCCGCCCAGGGGGAGGGTGGGTGGTTTGCTGGCCCAGCCTGTCAGGGCTCCTTGAGCTCTGCTACGTCCTTCAGCCGCGTCCCGTCCACGATGCTGCGCACCTGCTCCAGAGACGGGGCCTGGCGGATCCGCTCCAGCTGCACCTGAGGATGAGGGGTGTGAGAGACGCTGCACGACCCCCTCCCGAGACCCTGGGCCGCGGAGACACCCCCCTCCGTGACAGACGAGAACCCCCTCCGCCCGGCTCCCGCGTGACAGACACCCCCCTCCGCCCCCAACAGGGCGCGGCTCCCCCGTGACAGACACCCCCCCGTGACAGACACCCCCCTCCGCCCGGCTCCCCCGTGACAGACGAGAACCCCCCTCCGCCCGGCTCCCCCGTGACAGACACCCCCCCCCCCCGCCCGGCTCCCCCGCGACGGACACCCCCCTCCGCCCCCAACAGGGCGTGGCTCCCCCGTGACAGACACCCCCCTCCGCCCCCAACAGGGCGCGGCTCCCCCGTGACAGACACCCCCCTCCGCCCCCAACAGGGCGCGGCTCCCCCGTGACAGACACCCCCCCGTGACAGACACCCCCCTCCACCCGGCTCCCCCGTGACAGACGAGAACCCCCTCCGCCCGGCTCCCGCGTGACAGACACCCCCCTCCGCCCCCAACAGGGCGCGGCTCCCCCGTGACAGACACCCCCCCGTGACAGACACCCCCCTCCGCCCGGCTCCCCCGTGACAGACGAGAACCCCCTCCGCCCGGCTCCCCCGTGACAGACACCCCCCCCCCCCGCCCGGCTCCCCCGTGACAGACACCCCCCTCCGCCCGGCTCCCCGTGACAGACGAGAACCCCCTCCGCCGGCTCCCCGTGACAGACGAGAACCCCCTCCGCCCGGCTCCCCCGTGACAGACACCCCCCTCCGCCCCCAACAGGGCGCGGCTCCCCCGTGACAGACACCCCCCTCCGCCCCCCAACAGGGCGCGGCTCCCCGTGACAGACACCCCCCTCCGCCCCCAACAGGGCGCGGCTCCCCCGTGACAGACACCCCCAGTCGGTACCTGCAGCGTCTGCGAGAGGCGGACAAAGTCTCTCTGCACCTGCTCACTGGTGTCCAGCTCCGTCTGCAGCCGCTGCAGCTTCCCCCGCTGCTCCGACAGCGCCGCCTCCAGCCTGGCCTGGGGAGACACTGTTACAGCCCAGGGGCCAGCCCCCACCTCTCCCCATCCCTCTGCACCCCCCAGCCTACAGCCTGGCCTGGGGGAAACACGGTCACTTCCCTGGGACCAGCCCCCTCCCCTAACTCCCTCTCCCCACTCCTGTGCACCCCCCCTTCCCGCCCAGTCTGGGGAAGGGAGACCACACAAGCCCTAGGGCCAGCCACAGCTGGGGACCATGGTTGGGGTCCCTGACACGCCTCACTGGGGTGGGGTGGTTGCAGGGCACTGGGGAGAGGTGTAGGGCGGAAGGGGGAAATGGGAAATGTCGTAAAACGTTTCTGAACCAGGTGGGGACTCAATTTACAGCCCCCGCCCCCTTGTCCTAGGGGCAGAAGGGTTTATCCCCCCAGGTGCACTGGCAAGGGGATTAAGGGGTGTGACCGAGTAGGAATACTGTGTGTGTGCCTCAGTTTCCCCTATGCATTTCTTGAGTCTATGTGAAGGAATAGGGGCTGATATTGTTGCAAAGCAGAGCCTCTCTGCAGGTGTCCATACCTGAAGCTGTAATCTGACTCCAAGTGGGGGAGGAGGTCACCTGACCAGGCTGAGCTGGGGGGAGGAGGGGCTGGAGAGGGAGTTTCAGTCTGAAGCTAGCTGGAGTCAGGCAGGGAAGGCAGAGGAGCTATCTCGCTCTCTGGCCCCCAAAATGGATCCAGCCAAGGGCTCACGCTCGCTGTATGGTCTGGGTTAAACCAGGTAAAGGTCATCGAATAAACCTGTTTTACTGGCTGGCTGAGAGTCACGTCTGACTGTGGATTTGGGGTGCAGAACCCAGGGGCTCCCCCAGGACCCCGCCCAGGCGGGCTTGCTGGGGGAAGCACACGGAGGGGCAGAAGGTGCTGAATGCTCGAGGTCAGACCCAGGAAGGTGGAAGTGGGGACCCCTGAAGCTCCTGGCCTGGGAAACAGGCTGTGTACGGAGAAGGGGCCCTTCACCCGGAGTCTAGGGAGCGGTTCCAGACCATTGCCCGGGCGCTCCGTGACAAGGGGTCACTTGACCCCCCCATCGATCTCGCCCAGCTGCAAGCAGGGGTCCCAGCGGGTCGGGGGAGTCACGGGCGGCGGGACGTGGTGCTGGCTGACACAGGTGCCTGGCCCAGTGGGCCCCTGGCCTGGGGGGGGGGGGGGGGAAGACGTGCCCATGGAGAACGGAACAGGGAGGTCCCAGGCCTGGTCGGGAGGGGGGATCGCAGGAGCCAGCCGCTAGGGCTCCCCTTGGGCTGACTCAGACGCCCAGACCTGTCCTGGCAGGGACGCGTGGCCACGGCGCTCCCCAAGGGGCCAGTCCCTCCAGAGGAGCTGGACGAGGGGGGCCCCCAGCGGCACAGCCCGGACCCCCAGCCCCCGGAGAGCCGTGCGGGGGCACCCAGGCGTCTGCGGGGGGGAGGGGCTGGCTCGGCTCACTCACCTTCTCCTGTTTCCAGGCCTGGCCCTGCTGGTCCCGCTGGCTCAGGTCCCCCTGGAGCCGCTGCATTTCCTGCTCCAGCCCCTGCGCCCGCTGCTCGGCCTGGGGGGAGGAGGGAGGGGAAACCAGGGTGACCCGACCGTTCCCTCTGCCGTCCCCCCCGTCTCCTACCCATCCCCCGCTTCCCCCCCCCGTCGCCTCTGCCTCTCCCCCTCTGCCCCCCCCCCTCCACTCCCAGTGCTCGGCCGGAGGGGGGGGGGAAACCAGGGTGACCTGACCGTCCCCTCTGCCCGTCCCCCCCCGCCTCCTACCCATCCCCCGCTGCCCCCCCGTCGCCTCTGCCTCTCCGCCTCCACCCATCCCCCCCACCTCCGACCCATCCCCCGCTGCCCCCAATCGTCCCCCCCACCTCTGCCTCTCCGCCTCCGTCCGTGTCGTTCCCTCCCCCGCAACCTCTACTCCCAATGCTCTGCCTGGGCGGTGGGATCAGTTTCCCATCCCCCCTCCCCCCCGGCATGTCCGTCCCACCTGTGTGGGAAGAGTTCAGCATAGACACCCCCCCCCCGCCACAGACACTCCCTGGGGGGCACGGAACAGGCCCCCCCCACACATCACCAGCCCCCTCACCTGCCCCAGCTGCTGCTGTAGCCGCTCCATCTCCGACCGGACGCTGCACAGGGAGGCTGGGGAGAGGACGGGGCAGGGGGTGAGTCACCGTGAGGGGCGGGGGGCGACAGACACCCCCACCCCCTCCCCTAGTCCCCCACTTACCCTCCATGAGCTCTGCGGGGGGGGAACGGCGCCACAGGGGGAAAAGAGAGACAATGTTACTGGGGGGGATTTACCTGCCATGACCCCCCCACCCCATCCGCTTCCCCTGCCCCCTTACGGCTCTCCTCGCGCTGGGCCCCCAGCTGGGCCTCCAGAACCCCCTGCAGCCGGGCACGGGCGGCCTCCTCCTCGGCCAGCCGCTCCCGTAGCGTGACGATCTCAATGCGCAGCCGCTCGCCATGGTGCTCGCCGGCCCGCCGCAGGCCCCCCGCCTCCTCCTGCAGCCGGCACACCAGTGTCTGCAGCTCCTGGGGGCGACGGGGGGGGGGGAGGAGAGAGAGAGAGCTGTACCCCAGAGCCAGCCCCCGAGGCGAGAGCCGCACCCCAGAGCCAGCCCCCGGGGGGGCAGAGCCGCACCCCAGAGCCAGCCCCCGGGGGGGGCAGAGCCGCACCCCAGAGCCAGCCCCCGGGGGCAGAGCCGCACCCCAGAGCCAGCGC
>JAVMKO010000119.1:0-35359 GCA_032164245.1 Sternotherus odoratus | reverse complement strand
GGAGACACCCCCCCCCCCCGGATCCACAGGCACCTGCCAACCCAGCAGCACCCCCCTGCGCCACCCAGGCCAAATCCTCCCCCCGCCCCGCCCCAGCAGGGCCCCCCCCTGCGCCACCCAGGCCAAATCCTCCCCCCGCCCGGCCCCAGCAGGGCCCCCCCTGCGCCACCCAGGCCAAATCCTCCTCCCGCCCCGCCCCAGCAGGGCCCCCCCTGCGCCACCCAGGCCAAATCCTCCCCCCGCCCGGCCCCAGCAGGGCCCCCCCGCAGGCAAGTCCTCCCCCCACCTGGCGCCAGCAGGGCCCCCCCAGCCCCTAGACTAGCAGTCCTCAGTTTTTTGGCCGTGGCCCCTTACTGCGGGAGGCGTCCGCTGGCGGCCCCCGGGGTCTGCTTCTACTTTCTGTGGCGGGATTTCAGCGGGGGGGTCTCACGCACCCCCGGGGCTGCCAGCACCCCACTTTGAAGACCACTGCCCTAGACGACACCCCTCCCCCCCCCGCTTACCTGGCCCTGGCCGGCAGTGCCGTGGCCAGCCGGTCGTCAGCGGGGATGCTGTTCCCACAGGGGCTGCCGGTGGGGATGGGTCCAGGCCGCACGACCCACAGCTTCACCTCCTCCCACGGCTCCGGGAGCTGAGAGCCGGGACAGCCCAGTCAGAGCAGGCGGGGGGCCAGGGGGAGGAGCTAGGGGGAGGCAGGGCTGGCCCAGGGCCCTAGGAGGGAGCCCAAGGGGGGGCAGTGGCCCGGGGCTGCAGGTGGGAGCCTAAGTGGGGGGTGTCACGGAGTGCAGGGGAGTCCGGGCCCTGCCCCCCTCTTCCTGGGGTTCCCCGGGACTCTCAGCCAGTCAGGAGAACAGAAGGTTTATCGGGGCGACAGGAACAGGGTCCAAAGCAGAGCTTGTAGGCACAGAGAACAGGACCCCTCAGGCGGGTCTCTCTGGGGGGCAGGGAGATCAAACCCCAGCCTGGGGGCCCCTCCTCTTCCCCAGCCACCTCCCAACTCCAAAACCCTCCAGCATCTGGCCCGGGGCCGTGGGCGGGGGCCCGAGGGGGAGCAGTGGCCGAGGGCTGCGGGCCCGAGGGGGAGCAGTGGCCCGGGGCTGCGGGCCCGAGGGGGGGCAGTGGCCTGCGGGTGGGGGCCCGAGGGGGGGCAGTGGACCGGGGCCGCAGGCGGGGGCCCGAGGGGGGGCGGGGGCCCGGGGCCGCGGGCCCAAGGGGGGGCAGTGGCCCGGGGGTGGGGGCCCGAGGGGGGGCAGTGGCCCGCGGGTGGGGGCCCGAGGGGGGGCAGTGGCCCGGGGCCGCGGGTGGGGGCCCGAGGGGGGGCAGTGGCCTGGGGTCGCGGGCCCGAGGGGGGGCAGTGGCCCGGGGCCGCGGGCGGGGGCCCGAGGGGGGGCAGTGGCCCGGGGGGGGCAGTGGCCCGGGGCTGCGGGCCCGAGGGGTGCAGTGGCCCGGGGCCGCGGGCCCGAGGGGGGGCAGTGGCCCGGGGGGGGCAGTGGCCCGGGGCCGCGGGCCCGAGGGGGGGCAGTGGCCCGCGGGTGGGGGCCCGAGGGGGGGCGGGGGCCCGGGGCTCACCTGGGGCTCGTAACGGATCACCACGTCGTACTCCATGGAGGCGGGCACATCGCTGACCAGGAACTCCACGGCGCCGCCCTCTGGCACGTGGGCGAACCCTGCGCCCGTCCAGGTGGCCGGCCGGCCCGGGGCCTGCGCCCGCTGCACCACCGCGCCCTGCCGCCAAGCAGCCGTCAGGAATGGCCCCTCCCCCCGCCGGCTGCAGCCCAGGGCCAGGGCCGGACCCCAGGCTGGCCGGGAGCTGGGCTCAGAGGCCCCCGCAGTCCCGGTCTCACCGGCCCGGCTCCTGGGGCTCCCCCCTCCCCCCCGGACGGGCCCAGCCCCACCCCGTGCGCTGGCAGCTCATCGTGGGGCCGCCCCCCTCACCTGGCGCAGCCGGGCCTCCTCCGCCTCGTGGGTGCGGTGATCCAGGCGGGGGAGGTAGAAGCCGGGCTCCACCTGGCTGCACGTCCGGCCCACCATGTGGCTGCGGCAGGGGCACTGCCCGGTCTCCACGGCACAGCTGGGCAGCAGAGCGGGGTCAGGGGAGCAGCGCAGGGCCCTCTGCCCAGGGGCAGGGTGTGACCCCCCCGACCCCCCCACGGGTCCATACCCAGGGGCAGGGTGTGACCCCCCCGACCCCCCCACGGGTCCATACCCAGGGGCAGGGTGTGACCCCCCCCCCCGACCCCCCCACGGGTCCATACCCAGGGGCAGGGTGTGACCCCCCCCACTGCCCCCCCACGGGTCCATACCCAGGGGCAGGGTGTGACCCCCCCCCCGACCCCCCCACGGGTCCATACCCAGGGGCAGGGTGTGACCCCCCCCACTGCCCCCCCACGGGTCCATACCCAGGGGCAGGGTGTGACCCCCCCGACCCCCCCCCGGGTCCATACCCAGGGGCAGGGTGTGACCCCCCCACTGCCCCCCCACGGGTCCATACCCAGGGGCAGGGTGTGACCCCCCCCGACCCCCCACGGGTCCATACCCAGGGCAGGGTGTGACCCCCCCCGACCCCCCCACGGGTCCATACCCAGGGGCAGGGTGTGACCCCCCCCCCGACCCACCCACGGGTCCATACCCAGGGCCAGGGTGTGACCCCCCCCCGACCCCCCCACGGGTCCATACCCAGGGCAGGGTGTGACCCCCCCGACCCCCCCACGGGTCCATACCCAGGGGCAGGGTGTGACCCCCCCGACCCCCCCACGGGTCCATACCCAGGGGCAGGGTGTGACCCATACCCAGGGGCAGGGTGTGACCCCCCCGACCCCCCCACAGGTCCATACCCAGGGGCAGGGTGTGACCCCCCCACTGCCCCCCACGGGTCCATACCCAGGGGCAGGGTGTGACCCCCCCACTGCCCCCCCACGGGTCCATACCCAGGGGCAGGGTGTGACCCCCCCCGACTGCCCCCCCACAGGGTCCATACCCAGGGGCAGGGTGGACCCCCCCCGACCCCCCACGGGTCCATACCCAGGGGCAGGTGTGACCCCCCCCGACCCCCCCACGGGTCCATACCCAGGGGCAGGGTGTGACCCCCCCGACCCCCCCCACGGGTCCATACCCAGGGGCAGGTGTGACCCCCCCCCGACCCCCCCACGGGTCCATACCCAGGGGCAGGGTGTGACCCCCCCACTGCCCCCCACGGGTCCATACCCAGGGGCAGGGTGTGACCCCCCCCCGACCCCCCCACGGGTCCATACCCAGAGGCAGGGTGTGACCCCCCCCACTGCCCCCCCACGGGTCCATACCCAGGGGCAGGGTGTGACCCCCCCCCGACCCCCCCCACGGGTCCATACCCAGGGGCAGGGGTGTGACCCCCCCCGACCCCCCCACGGGTCCATACCCAGGGGCAGGGTGTGACCCCCCCCGACCCCCCCACGGGTCCATACCCAGGAGGCAGGGTGTGACCCCCCCGACCCCCCCACGGGTCCATACCCAGAGGCAGGGTGTGACCCCCCCCACTGCCCCCCCACGGGTCCATACCCAGGGGGCAGGGGTGTGACCCCCCCCCGACCCCCCCACGGGTCCATACCCAGGGGCAGGGTGTGACCCCCCCGACCCCCCCACGGGTCCATACCCAGGGGCAGGGTGTGACCCCCCCACTGCCCCCCACGGGTCCATACCCAGAGGCAGGGTGTGACCCCTCCCGACCCCCCCACGGGTCCATACCCAGAGGCAGGGTGTGACCCCCCCCGACCCCCCCACGGGTCCATACCCAGAGGGCAGGGGTGTGACCCCCCCCACTGCCCCCCACGGGTCCATACCCAGGGGCAGGGTGTGACCCCCCCACTGCCCCCCACGGGTCCATACCCAGAGGCAGGGTGTGACCCCCCCGACCCCCCCACGGGTCCATACCCAGAGGCAGGGTGTGACCCCCCCCGACCCCCCCACGGGTCCATACCCAGAGGCAGGGTGTGACCCCCCCCACTGCCCCCCCACGGGTCCATACCCAGGGGCAGGGTGTGACCCCCCCCGACCCCCCCACGGGTCCATACCCAGGGCAGGGTGTGACCCCCCCACTGCCCCCCACGGGTCCATACCCAGGGGCAGGGTGTGACCCCCCCACTGCCCCCCCACGGGTCCATACCCAGGGGCAGGGTGTGACCCCCCCACTGCCCCCCCACGGGTCCATACCCAGAGGCAGGGTGTGACCCCCCCCACTGCCCCCCCACGGGTCCATACCCAGGGGCAGGGTGTGACCCCCCCGACCCCCCCACGGGTCCATACCCAGGGGCAGGGTGTGATCCCCCCCACTGCCCCACCACGGGTCCATACCCAGGGGCAGGGTGTGATCCCCCCACTGCCCCCCCACGGGTCCATACCCAGGGGCAGGGTGTGACCCCCCCACTGCCCCCCACGGGTCCATACCCAGGGGCAGGGTGTGACCCCCCCGACCCCCCCACGGGTCCATACCCAGGGACAGGTGGTGACCCCCCCACTGGTCCATACCCAGGGGCAGGGTGTGATCCCTCCACTGCCCCACCACGGGTCCATACCCAGGGACAGGGTGTGACCCCCCCACTGCCCCCCCCACGGGTCCATACCCAGGGGCAGGCTGTGAGCCCATGACCCCCCCCCCCCCATGGGTCCTTGCCCAGGGGCAGGCCGTGGGCCGCAAGCCCAGCACCCACTCACTGGTTGTTGTGGGCACCTCCCACGTCGCAGTCACAGGAGCGGCAGCCCAGCAGGTCGTGGCTGAGAGCCCAGTGCTCGGGCTGGGGACAGAGACTGTGTGAGTGACCCGTCCGCCCGGCGCCGCCCACCCCGCCCCGCCCACCCCCGCCCCGCCCACCCCGCCCGGCTCCGCCCAAAACCACCCCGCCCGCCTCCGCCCACCCCACCCCCGCCCGGCTCTGCCCAACCCGCCCCGCCCAGATCCGCCCACCCCGCCCGGCGCCGCCCACCCTACCCGGCGCCGCCACCCCCGCCCAAACCACCCCGCCCAGATCCACCCACCCCGCCCCGCCCGGCGCCGCCCACCCCGCCCGGCTCCGCCCAACCCACCCCGCCCGGCTCTGCCCAACCCGCCCAAACCACCCCGCCCAGATCCGCCCGCCCGGCGCCACCCGGCTCCGCCCACCCCGCCCAAACCACCCCGCCAGATCCGCCCACCCCGCCCCGCCCGGCTCCGCCAAACCTGACCAAACCACCCCCGCCGGACTCCGCCCAACCCGCCCCACCCACCCCACCCCGCCACCCCACCCTGCCCCAACCAACCCACCCCGCCAGCTCCGCCAACCCGCCCAAACCACCCCGCCCAGCTCCGCCCAGCCCGCCCACCCCACCCCGCCTGGCTCTGCCCAACCCGCCCCGCCCAGATCCGCCCACCCCGCCCGGCGCCGCCCACCCCGCCCAAACCACCCCGCCCCAGATCCGCCCACCCCGCCCCGCCCGGCGCCGCCCACCCCGCCCAACCCGACCAAACCACCCCCGCCCGGCTCCGCCCAACCCGCCCAAACCACCCCGCCCAGATCCACCCACCCCGCCCCGCCCGGCGCCGCCCACCCCGCCCGGCTCGCCCAACCCACCCTGCCCGGCTCCGCCCAACCCGCCCAAACCACCCCGCCCAGATCCGCCCCGCCCGGCGCCACCCGGCTCCGCCCACCCCGCCCAAACCACCCCGCCCAGATCCGCCCACCCCGCCCCGCCCGGCTCCGCCAAACCTGACCAAACCACCCCGCCGGACTCCGCCCAACCCGCCCCACCCACCCCACCCCGCCCACCCCACCCTGCCCCAACCAACCCACCCCGCCTGGCTCCGCCAACCCGCCCAGCTCCGCCAACCCGCCCAAACCACCCCACCCAGCTCCGCCCAGCCCGCCCAACCCAACCACCCCGCCCGGCTCCACCCAACCCACCCCGCCTGGCTCCGCCCAACCCGCCCGCCACCCCCAACCCGCCCAACTCTGCCCAACCCGACCCGCCCGCCTCCCCCAACCCGACCAAACCACCCCGCCCGACTCCGCCCAACCCACCCCGCCCAACCCGACTGCCTCCCCCAACCCGACCAAACTACCCCACCCGGCTCCCCCCAACCCGCCCGCCTCCCACAACCCGACCAAACCATCCTGCCCGGCTTCGCCCAACCCGACCAAACCACCCCGCTCGGTTCCGCCCAACCCGCCCGCCTCCCCCATCCTGACCAAACCACCACGCCCGGCTCCACCCGGACTGTCACGTTACTGAAATAATTTGGGACCCTATAGATCATTGGTGCAACCAGAGTCCTATAATGGCACCAAATGTTATGTACCGGGCGTCATAATGGAGCCTATGACCAGGTTATGGATCGCTGATTATGAATATGCCATTGATATGTGGGTATCAATGTTGTAGTTGAAGTTATGAATATTGGCTCTGGACTGTCTTGTCTTTCCAAATATTCGGCTCTGCTGGGGAGGAGGGGCGGGGGACATTCCTGAATACTGGGCGTCAGCTCTGCTTGGGCTGCCTGATGGCTCATTAAAGGACGATCAGCGACACGATGGACTCTGGGAGCTGGGAATGCTCCAATCCAGACGAGAAGTCTACAGAGAACATGCCAGGCAGCCTGGGCATAATGGCCGCTGCCTGCAAATAATGAGTCATGCATGGTCATGTGATCGGCCCATGTGACTCCAGGACTCCATGGGGCTGGACTTTCACAGCAGGAACAAAGCGGTTCCTGCACCTGGAAAAAACTATAAATGAAGCTGCTACAGCCCCTCCATCTTTGTCTTCTACCTCCAGTCTTCAGCCTGCCTTGCTTCCAGCTCTGGATGGAACTTTGCTACCCAGGGGAACTCTGGCCAAAGGTGCTGACCCATCCCTGGAGGGGATGTATTCCAGAGACTGTGATTTGAACCTGCAGTTTATTCTACCACTGCTGTACGTCTGAACCAAGAGATGTACCATTACTGCATGTAATTGATTTCTTTTAACCATTCTTAACCCTCATCTAGACCTTTTTCCCTTGTATAATAAACCTTTAGATTTTAGATTCTAGAGGATTGGCAACAGCGTGATTTGTGGTAAGATCTGATTTGTATATTTATTGACCTGGGTCTGGGGCCTGATTCTTTGGAATTGGGGAGAACCGTTTTCTTTATTTGGGGATTGGTTTTCATAACCATTGGTCCCCAGGACAGGTGGCTGCTGGTGGTGATACTGGGAAGCTGGAGTGTCTAAGGGAATTGCTTGTGTGACTTGTGGTTAGCCAGTGGGGTGAGACCAAAGTCTTTTCTGTTTGGCTGGTTTGGTTACCTTAGTGTGGAAAAACCCCAGCTTTGGCTGTAGTTGCCCCTTTGGAAGCAATCTGTCCTGATCTGACACTCACAGTTGGATCCCACCAGGAACAGCACCGTCACACCGACCAAACCACCCTGCCGGCACTGCCCAACCCATCCGCCTCCCCCAACCCGACCAAACACCCCGCTTGGCTCCGCCCAACCCGCCCGCCTGGCTCCGCCCAACCCGCCTGGCTCCGCCCAACCCGGCCCACCTCCCCCAACCCAACCAAACCAACCCGCCCAGCTCCGCCCAACCCGGCCACCTCCCCCAAACCGACCAAACCAACCCGCCTGGCTCCGCCCAACCTGACCCACCTCCCCCAACCCAACCAAACCAAACTGCCTGGCTCCGCCCAACCCGACCAGCCCGGCTCCACCCAACCCAACCTGCCCGGCTCTGCCCATGTGACCTGCCCAAACCACCCCCTCCAGCTCTGCCGAACCCGATCCACCAGGCTCTGCCCATCCCAACCCTCCTGACCCCTATTCAGCCCTGGCCAACCCGACCCACTCAACCCATCTGCCAAGTATTTAGGTGGTGGGTTAAGGGGGTACAATCGTGGCAGTGACCCCTAGAGGGCAGGTGTGAGTGGAATGGGCTACACTATAGCCGGGTAACTGCTGGCTGACGGCCGGCCCTGGCTGGGAGGTCCTGGCAGTACCCAGCCTGCGGCTACGGGACACCTGGCCCCACCCCTCCTCCCACCAGCCAGTACCCCTGATCCCTGGGCACAGGCCAAGGCCTGGCAGCACACCGAATCCCAGGAGCAGGGTCCAGGCAGGCCAGGCCAGGCACAGCCCCAGGAAGGGGAGGAGTGGTAGATACGCTGGGGAGTAGGGATAGGATACACAGAAACCTAGACAAATTAGAGGACTGGGCCAAAAGAAATTTGATGAGGTTCAATAAGGAGAAGTGCAGAGTCCTGCACTTAGGATGGAAGAATCCCCTGCACTGCTACAGACTAGGGACCGAATGGCTAGGCAGCAGTTCTGCAGAAAAGGACCTAGGGGTCACAGTGGATGAGAAGCTGGACATGAGTCAACAGTGTGCCCTTGTTGCCAAGAAGGCTAATGGCATTTGGGGCTGTAGAAGTCGGGGCATTGCCAGCAGATCAAGGAGTGGCAGAGTGGGAATGTTCGTAATGTTCTCTCTGGATACTGTGCGGGGGCCGCAGTTTCCCCTGTGCATTTCTTAAGTCTCTAGGTGGTGGGATAAGGGCTGAACTTGTTGCAGAGCAAAGGACCAGTGGAGAGGAGTGGCCAACACCCTGCCTCTGGGCAGCTGATGGCCTGGGCCCCCTGCAAGGTGCTAGCTAAAGGGGCTGGAGAACAAAGGGATGAGGTGACCTCCTGGCCTGGGAAAAGACAAAGAAAAACCAGAGGAGAGGCTGGGGGAGTCAGTTAGGAGCTGGCTGGGGACATGGAGTGAAGCGCAGACAGAAGTGTCTGGCTCACTCCCCCCTCCCCCTCCAATGGACCTGGCTGAGAGGTCCTGTTCTCTGTATCTACAAGCTCTGTCTTACGTCAGGTTCCTGTCCCCTAATAAACCTTCCGTTTCCCGGCTGCCTGCGGAGTTGGGGGGCAGGACCCTCCGGCTGCCCCAGGACCCCACCCGGGGGACTCACTGGGGGAAGCGCACGTTGGGGCAGGGGACGCTGAATGCTCCGAGGTCTGACCCAGGAAGGTGGATGCCGGGTGAGCGTCTCGCCCTGGAGACAGTCGCTCAGGGAGAGGAGGGTCCCCCAGAGTCCTGCCTGGCGCGGTGGGGAGCGGTTCCAGAGCAGCGCCTGGGGACTCCGTGACAGAGGGACGTGATTGTTCCCCTCTATTCGACATTGGTGAGGCCTCATCTGCAGTACTGTGTCCAGTTTTGGGGCCCACACTACAAGAAGGATGTGGACAAATTGGAAAGAGTCCAGTGGACGGCAACAAAAATGATGAGGGGCCTGGAGCACATGACTTATGAGGAGAGGCTGAGAGAACTGGGATTGTTTAGTCTACAGAAGAGAAGACTGAGGGGGGATTTGATAGCTGCTTTCAACGACCTGAAAAGGGGTTCTAAATAGGATGGATCTAGACTGTTCTCAGTGGTACCAGATGACTGAACAAGGAGTAATGGTCTCAAGTTGCAGTGGGGAAGGTTTAGGTTGGATATTAGGAAACACTGTTTCCCTAGGAGGGTGGTGAAGCACTGGAATGGGTTCCCTAGGGAGGGGGTGGACTCTCCTTCCTTAGAGGTTTTTAAGGTCCGGCTGGACAAAGCCCTGGCTGGGATGATTTAGTTGGGATTGGTCCTGCTTTGAGCAGGGGGTTGGACTAGAACCTCCCGAGGTCCCTCTATTCTATGGTTCTAAGGGGCCCAGTGGGGCAGCCCTTGGGCACTCCCAGCCAGTGATCCCCCACCAGGGGCCTGAGGCGGCAGCCTGGGACCGATGCTGTGGAGGCGCTGCCCATAGGGCCCATGGGGCCGGCACTCACCAGGCACTGGTCACAGCTCCGGCCAGTCACCAAGCGCTTGCAGAAGCAGTCGCCACTGACGGGGTCACACTGGGTCCCATCCGACACCGTCCCCTGGGGGTGGCACTGGCAGCCTGACGTGGAGAGAGGGTGAGAGTGTCGCTGGCCAGCCCCACCCCACAGCTCTCACCCCCGCCCGCCCCCCCAGCCAGCACCCTGCCCTGCCCCCCAGCACCCTCTGCTGGGAGCCCCCCCCCCAGCCAGCACCCTGCCCCACAGCACCCTCTGCTGGGAGCCCCTCCCAGCCAGCACCCTGCCCTGCCCCACAGCACCTTCTGCTGGGAGCCCCCCCCAGCCAGCACCCTGCCCCCCAGCACACCCTGCTGGGAGCGCCCCCCCAGGCAGCACCCTGCCCTGCCCCACAGCACCCTCTGCTGGGAGCCCCCCCCCAGCCAGCACCCTGCCCTGCCCCACAGCACCCTCTGCTGGGAGCCCCCCCCCCAGCCAGCACCCTGCCCCACAGCACCCTCTGCTGGGAGCCCCTCCCAGCCAGCACCCTGCCCTGCCCCACAGCACCTTCTGCTGGGAGCCCCCCCCAGCCAGCACCCTGCCCCCCAGCACCCTCTGCTGGGAGCGCCCCCCCAGGCAGCACCCTGCCCTGCCCCACAGCACCCTCTGCTGGGAGCCCCCCCCAGCCAGCACCCTGCCCCACAGCACCCTCTGCTGGGAGCCCCCCCCAGCCAGCACCCTGCCCCCCAGCACACCCTGCTGGGAGCGCCCCCCCAGGCAGCACCCTGCCCTGCCCCACAGCACCCTCTGCTGGGAGCCCCCCCCAGCCAGCACCCTGCCCTGCCCCACAGCACCCTCTGCTGGGAGCCCCCCCCAGCCAGCACCCTGCCCTGCCCCACAGCACCTTCTGCTGGGAGCCCCCCCCAGTCAGCACCCTGCCCCCCAGCACGCCCTGCTGGGAGCCCCCCCAGCTCCCCGTGCCCCCCCGAGGTACTCACTCTGGCAGCCCTGGGGGTTGTGGACGCTGAGCCCGAAGGATCCGGGTTTGCACTGGTCACAGCGGGGGCCCTGCGTGTTCCCCTTGCAGCGGCACTGCCCGGCCACCAGCCCCAGCGCCGGGTCGTCGTGGGCATCACACGTCCCGCCGTCCTGGGCACCGCCCGGGTCACAGTCACAGGCTGCGGAGCCCCCCACGGGCAGAGTCAGACCGGCCCAGCCCCCAGAACCCCCCACCCGCCTCCCAGCCGGAGCCAGACCCCCAGGGACAGCACGGGGCCTGTTCTCCCCCCGGGGCCCCTCACCTCGGCAGGCCCCGGGGTCCCGCAGGTCCCTGGCGGGGTCCCGGTAGTAGAAGGGTTTGCAGAGCTGGCAGCGGCGGCCCATGGTGTTGTGCTGACACTCGTCACAGACGCCCCCGCTGGCGTTGCCCGTGGCCAGGTACACGGCCATGTCGAAGTGACACCGGGCGGAGTGCTGGTTACACTCACACCCTGCCGAGAGACGGGCACCGGGTGAGCCGGGCCCAGACAGGCCGCCCGGCCCCCGGCCCCACCGCCCGGCCCCCCAGCCCCCGGCCCCACCGCCCGGCCCCCGGCCCCCGGCCCCACCGCCCGGCCCCCGGCCCCACCACCCGGCCCCTGGACCCCAGCCCAGCCCCTGGACCCCAGCCCAGCCCCCGAGTCAAGCTGCCCGGCCCCCGGCCCCCAGCCCCACCGCCCGGCCCCCGGCCCCACCACCCGGCCCCCGGCCCCCGGCCCCACCACCCGGCCCCTAGACCCCAGCCCCCGAGTCAAGCTGCCCGGCCCCTGGACCCCAGCCCCGCCACCCGGCTCCTGGCCACGCTGCTCAGCCCCGGCCCCGCGGCTCCGGCACTCACTCCTGCAGGCGTTGGCGCTGCGCCCCTCGGCCGGGCGCCAGGGCAGGTCGTTGTAGAAGCTGTCGCACCTCTCGCAGTTCAGGCCCTGCGTGTTGTGTTTGCAGGCGCACCTGCCATGCACCTGCCGAGGGGGCGGGGGTCAGAGACCTGCCCAGCCCCCCCGGGCCCAGAGCACCCAGGCCCCCCACCCCCCGGGCCCAGAGCACCCAGGCCCCCCACCCCCCGGGCCCAGAGCACCCAGGCCCGGCCCCCCCCCCCCGGCCCAGAGCACCCAGGCCCGGCCCCCCCCCCCCGGCCCAGAGCACCCAGGCCTGGCCCCCCGCCCCGGCCCAGAGCACCCAGGCCTGGCCCCCCCCCCGGCCCAGAGCACCCAGGCCCGGCCCCGCCCCGTCCCAGAGCACCCAGGCCTGCCCCCCCCCCCCGGCCCAGAGCACCCAGGCCTGGCGCTGCTGCCCTGGGGAGTCTGGTCCCCAGGCCTGGTCAGTCTCAAACAGGCAGCGGGCGCTCCCGGAGCCAGGCCCTGCCAGCGGGGAAGGGAACCAAGACCCAGGGCCACCCGGCCGCGGGGCCAGCGTGGGGGGAAGTCACGGGGTGGTCAGTGCGGCCCTACCATGCCCTCCACTCCCCCCACCTCGCCGTGGGCTCTGCCCCCTTACCATGCCCTCCACTCCCTCCGCCCCGCCGTGGGGCTCTGCCCCCTTACCATGCCCTCCACTCCCCACACCCCGCCGTGGGGCTCTGCCCCCTTACCATGCCCTCCACTCCCCCCGCCCCGCCGTGGGGCTCTGCCCCCTTACCATGCCCTCCACTCCCCCCACCCCGCCGTGGGGCTCTGCCCCCTTACCATGCCCTCCACTCCCCACACCCCGCCGTGGGGCTCTGCCCCCTTACCATGCCCTCCACTCCCCCCGCCCCCGCCGTGGGGCTCTGCCCCCTTACCATGCCCTCCACTCCCCCCACCCCGCCGTGGGGCTCTGCCCCTTACCATGCCCTCCACTCCCCACACCCCGCCGTGGGGCTCTGCCCCCTTACCATGCCCTCCACTCCCCCCACCCCGCCGTGGGGCTCTGCCCCCTTACCATGCCCTCCACTCCCCCCGCCCCGCCGTGGGGCTCTGCCCCCTTACCATGCCCTCCACTCCCCCCACCTCGCCGTGGGGCTCTGCCCCCTTACCATGCCCTCCACTCCCCCCGCCCCGCCGTGGGGCTCTGCCCCCTTACCATGCCCTCGGCGTGGGGCTGGGCTCCGGGGGCGGGGGCGCACTGGGCGGCGTGGCCGTAGCAGAAGCAGCTCCCGCGCAGCACCAGCTCGTAGAGGGCGTAGTAATACTTCTCCCGCAGCTCCGCCCGCGCATCCAGCAGCTCGTCCCCCAGCGTGTGCAGCTTGGTCAGGTTCACCCGCAGGTTGGTGACGCGCAGCAGATCTGGGGGCGACGTCACCCGCTGCAACGCGCCGGGCCGGGGGCGGGGGGAGCCAGCCCAGCCCATCTCCGGGGGGTGGCCAGGGGAGCCCGTGTGCAGGGGGACCCCGGGAGGGGAGGGGGAAGCAGGGCACAGGGACCCTGGGAAACCAGGACAAAGGCAGCAGCAGCAGCCAGAATAACCCAGCCCCAAAGAGAAGAGGTTAGCACGGGGCTGGGTCCAGCGAAGGTTCGGGGCTCGGTCCGCCTGCCCCTCCCCAAGAACTTCTCCCCCCGTGGCCTGCTTACCCCAGACCCCCCCCAGGAAACCCCCCCCTCCCCAGAAAACCCCTCCTCCCCAGAAACCCCCTCCTCCCCAGACCCCCCCCAGGAAACCCCCTCCTCCCAGACCCCCCCAGGAAACCCCCTCCTCCCAGAAAACCCCCCCTCCTCAGACCCCCCCAGGAAACCCCCCCTCCCCAGAAACCCCCTCCTCCCCAGAAAACCCCTCTTCCCCAGACCCCCCCCAGAAAACCCCCCCTCCCCAGAAAACCCCCCCTCCCCAGAAAACCCCCAGGAAACCCCCCTCCCCAGAAAACCCCTCCTCCCCAGAAAACCCCTCCTCCCCAGACCCCCCCAGGAAACCTCTCCCCCAGAACCCTCCCGTGACCTGCTTCCCCCCCCCCCCCCGGACCTCCCACCTCTCCCAGGCACCCTTCCCCCAGGAAGCCCCCATGGCTTGCTTAGCCCGCCCTTCCCCAGGAATTCCCGGGAACCTCACTGCCCCTCTCCAGGCCCCCCCATACTCCCAGGATCCTCCTCCCCAGACCCCTGTGCCCCCAGGATTTCCCCGCACCTCCAGGCCGCCTGCCCCCTAGGATCCCTCCTACATCTCCAGGCCCCCCACTCCCCAGGATCCCCCCTCCCCAGCCTCCCTGCCCCCCAGCCCTCCCTGTGCCGCTGTGAGATCTGGGGCTCGGCGTTGGACTCACTCTGGATGGCCGGCTGTAGGGGTCTGGGATGGGGATGGCTGGGTCCAGGACTCTGTAGATGACCTGCAATAGTGAGAAAGACCCCGAGTCGCACGGGCCGGCTGCGGGACGAGCTGGCGGGAAGGGCTCAGGCCGGTCGCTCATTCACTGGCCCCAGGGGGCCCAGAGGTGCTGCCTGGGGAGAAGGGCCGTGGCGGGGGCTGGACTGTCCCCTCCTGTCCCCCAAAGACAAGCGCCAAGCGCCCGGGCGGGACAGGGAGACCGGAGCAGCACAGAAAATCAGCTGCCCTGCCACTGGCCTCTGCTTAGAGCGGGGGGGAGGGAAGTGAATATTATCAGTGTTATAAGAACTGAGGCAGCCGTTGATCTCATCCTGCTGACCGGCTCAGCCCAGTCCGCACTGCAACCAGGACTGCGACAAGTGGAGTTCGAGGAGGCGGGACGGGGTCCGGGGTCTAGACGACAGAGAATGTCCAGGGACCGGGAATTGTTTGAGTTGTAAGCTGAGCAAGGCTGGGTCTACAATGGATAGAATCCCCCGCCAGGTCTCCTGGGACTGTCCCGGGGACAGAACGGAGCTGGGGGCGGCCGGATGGTGAAGAAGAGTTGGAAAGAGCAGGAGTCAATCGGAAAACAGCCCTTGTCTGGGTGCTGGGTCAGCTGCATCGAGGGGCCTCAGAGGTGAGGCAGCCCCCACCCCCGCCCGGAAGGGGAGAACAGGAGCCAAGATTAGCAGCACTCAGGCTCACAGGGGGACATTGCAAAATGCATGGACTCCAATGGGAATTTACAACTCGAAGGGGGGGGGGGTCCCCTCTTGCAAACGTTCCCATGTCTTGTTTCCTACAGTATCACACACACAGGGCGGGAGGAGGGGCAGGTTTCCCTTCCCCCGGCTGTTTGGGATCACACTGGAGACCCTCTGGCTCCCTCCTTTGTCTGGTCAGGTTGGCTCTAGGGATCGGGACACCCGTCAGGATCAGGACGACCCCCGGGATCGGGACACCCGTCAGGATCAGGACGACCCCCGGGATCGGGACACCCGTCAGGATCAGGATGGCCCCCGGGATCGGGATGGGGCCGGCCCTCGGGATCGGGACACCCGTCAGGATCAGGACGGCCCCCGGGATCGGGATGGGGCCGGCCCTCGGGATTGGATACCCGTCAGGATCAGGACGGCCCCCGGGATCGGGATCGGGACACCCGTCAGGATCAGGACGGCCCCCGGGATCGGGATCGGGACACCCGTCAGGATCAGGACGGCCCCCGGGATCGGGATCGGGACACCCGTCAGGATCAGGACGGCCCCCGGGATCGGGATGGGGCCGGCCCCCGGGATCGGGATCGGGACACCCGTCAGGAACAGGACGGCCCTCGGGATCGGGACACCCGTCAGGATCAGGACGGCCCCTGGATCGGATCGGGACACCCGTCAGGATCAGGATGGCCCTCGGGATCGGGACACCCGTCAGGATCAGGACGGCCCCTGGGATCGGGATCGGGACACCCGTCAGGATCAGGACGGCCCCCGGGATCAGGACACCCGTCAGGATCAGGACGGCCCCCGGATCAGGATGGGGCCGGCCCTCGGGATCGGGATCGGGACACCCGTCAGGATCAGGACGGCCCCCGGGATCGGGATGGGGCCGGCCCCCGGGATCGGGACACCCGTCAGGAACAGGACGGTCCCCGGGATCGGGACACCCGTCAGGATCAGGACGGCCCCCGGGATCGGGATCGGGACACCCGTCAGGATCAGGACGGCCCCCGGATCGGGATCGGGACACCCGTCAGGATCAGGATGGCCCCCGGGATCGGGATCAGGACACCCGTCAGGATCAGGACGGCCCCCGGGATCGGGACACCCGTCAGGAACAGGACGGCCCCCGGGATCGGGATCAGGACACCCGTCAGGATCAGGACGGCCCCCGGGATCGGGATCGGGACACCCGTCAGGATCAGGATGGCCCCCGGGATCGGGATCAGGACACCCGTCAGGAACAGGACGGCCCCCGGGATCGGGACACCCGTCAGGAACAGGACGGCCCCCGGGATCGGGATCAGGACACCCGTCAGGATCAGGACGGCCCCCGGGATCGGATCGGGACACCCGTCAGGATCAGGATGGCCCCCGGGATCGGGATCAGGACACCGTCAGGAACAGGACGGCCCCCGGGATCGGGACACCCGTCAGGAACAGGACGGCCCCCGGGATCGGGATCAGGACACCCGTCAGGATCAGGATGGCCCTCGGGATCAGGACGGACCACAGCGGGGATGAAGCTCCCACCGGGAGCCAGTTTCCCCCGCAGCATCTCTCTCTGGGAAACAGCCCAGCCCAGCAATAGGCCCCATTTCCTGTCCCTCAGCCCTGACCCCCCCGGTGCCTCTCGGACGCAGGATCTTCGAGCCGGCCCAGCACTCACCCAGCCCCTGGACAGGGGCCAAGGACCCCACTCACCTCCCCCTCGCTGGAGGGCTCAATGTCCGAGTAGCGGGACTCACAGATGACATCGTCCACCCTGCGCAGGGGCCCGGGGGCCGCGCCGGGGAAGAGCCGGGAGCAGTCGTAGGCGAAGTAGCGATAAACCTTCCAGGAGCGGCCGAAATCCGCCGAGCGCTCGATCAGCATGGCCGCCGGGCGGAAGGTCTGGGGAGAGACACGGGGGAGCTGGGAGCCCCCAGCATGGCGCGGGCGGGGTGTCGGGGGAGGGGATCTGGGAGCCCCCAGCATGGCGCGGGCGGGGTGTCGGGGGAGGGATCTGGGAGCCCCCAGCATGGCGCGGGTGGACAGGTGTGGGGGGGTGATCGGACAGGGCTGGTGGCTCCCAGGAGGCCTGGCGTGTCCCGCACACCCCAGGGAGGACGGTCTGGCGAGGGGGCCTCATGACCGCAGGGGGGTGTCCCCCCCGCCCGCCCCAGGCAGGGACCCACCTTGAAGGTCATGATGAGGTGGGTGAAGTGGAACTCGGCCTCCAGGTCCAGGCGGATGCTGACGTGCTCCACGCCTGCGGAGACGGGGCGGTGAGCTCTGGGGGCTCTGGGGGTCCCAGGGCGTCTTCGGGGGCGCAGGGGCTGCCGTGGGGCGGGGTGAGGCCCCCTTGGATCCCAGTCGCTGCCAAGAACTCGGCCTCCTCCCCCGGCAGGGCGCCAGCGGCAAAGAGCCAGGCCAGGGTGGGTCCTGCCCAGCCCGCGTGGGAGGCAGGGGAAAGGGGGTCCCAGGCCCCTCAGCCCCACACGCCCACCGCAGCCAGCCCCTCTCCAGGCTGGGGGAAGACAGGGGCTGGATGAGGATGGCTTGGCCTGGGGGGGCAGAGCGGATCAGGATTCCTGGGGGAGCAGGGAGTCCAGCCCCACACACGTGGGACCGGCAGTCCGGGCAATGGGGCTCTCGGCAAGGCAGTTGGGGGCTGGACAAGAGCTGAGCCGAGCCGGGGGTGAGGCTGGGGGGAAGGGGGGCTGAACTAGATAGGCCTGGGGGCCCAGGGCAGACCCACCGTCCTCCATGGCTGGAGGGAGGCGCCCCACTGCCCCAGGAGAGGGCCCGGATCCCCGACGGGGCTGGGGGGCAGGAGGGCTGAGCTACGGGGACCTGGGGGGAAGAAGACTGAGCCAGGGGCAGGGGGACGGGGGGGTGAGCGGGGGTGGGGGGGGGTGAGGCGGGGGGCTCACCGTTCTCGGACTGCCACCAGGCCTTCCTGCGGTGGGGGGGCGAAGGAGGGGACGGCGTTCTCCACGCGGTGGCTGAGGGGCCGGGCCGGCGCGAGTCACACACGAAACACTTCTTCTCCTCCTGCGGAGAACTGCCTGAGCCCTGAGCCCCCCTCCCGTCCCCCGACCCCCCCCCTCAGCCACCCCCCGCCTGAGCCCTGAGCCCCCCTCCCGTCCCCCGACCCCCCCTCTGCCCCCCCCGCCTGAGCCCCCTCCCGTCCCCCGACCCCCCCCTCTGCCCCCCCGCCTGAGCCCCCCTCCCGTCCCCCGACCCCCCCCCTCTGACCCCCCCGCCTGAGCCCTGAGCCCCCCTCCCGTCCCCGACCCCCCCGGCCCTGCTTCTTCTCCTCCTGCGGAGAACTGCCTGAGCCCTGAGCCCCCCCTCCGTCCCCCGACCCCCCCCTCAGCCACCCCCCGCCTGAGCCCTGAGCCCCCCTCCCGTCCCCGACCCCCCCCTCAGCCACCCCCCGCTGAGCCCTGAGCCCCCCCTCCCGTCCCCCGACCCCCCCCTCAGCCACCCCCCGCCTGAGCCCTGAGCCCCCCTCCGTCCCCCGACCCCCCCTCTGCCCCCCCCGCCTGAGCCTGAGCCCCCCTCCCGTCCCCCGACCCCCCCCCTCAGCCACCCCCCGCCTGAGCCCTGAGCCCCCTCCCGTCCCCCGACCCCCCCCTCTGCCCCCCCGCCTGAGCCCTGAGCCCCCCTCCCGTCCCCCGACCCCCCCTCCACCCCCCCGCCTGAGCCCTGAGCCCCCTCCCGTCCCCCGACCCCCCCCCTCTGACCCCCCCGCCTGAGCCCCCTCCCGTCCCCCGACCCCCCCCTCTGACCCCCCCGCCTGAGCCCTGAGCCCCCCCTCCCGTCCCCCGACCCCCCCCTCCACCCCCCGCCTGAGCCCTGAGCCCCCCTCCCGTCCCCCGACCCCCCCCTCTGACCCCCCGCCTGAGCCCTGAGCCCCCCTCCCGTCCCCCGACCCCCCCCTCAGCCCCCCCCACCTGAGCCCTGAGCCCCCCCTCCCGTCCCCCGCCCCCCCGACCCCCCCCGGCCCTGCTTCTTCTCCTCCTGCGGAGAACTGCCTGAGCCCTGAGCCCCCCCTCCCGTCCCCCGACCCCCCCCTCCACCCCCCCGCCTGAGCCCTGAGCCCCCCCTCCCGTCCCCCGCCCCCCCCTCTGACCCCCCCCACCTGAGCCCTGAGCCCCCCCTCCCGTCCCCGACCCCCCCACCCCCTCCGACCCCCCCCGCCCCCGGCCCTGCTTCTTCTCCTCCTGCGGAGAACTGCCTGAGCCCGGGGCCTGGCCCGCCGCCCCTTCCCGCCCCCCCCACCCTGCAGCCCCCCCCGCCCCCTCCCATCCGCCGGCCCCCTCCCACCCCACCCTGCAGCCCCCCCGCCCCCCTCCCGTCCGCACCCCCCTCCCGTCCCCCCTCCCCTCCCACCACCCCCGCGTCCGCTGCTCCCCTCCCGCCCCCCCGCCCTGCAGCCCCCCCACGGCAGGGTGCTCCCCCGCCCCACCTGCAGGTGGCTGACGATGCAGTAGGGCTGGGGCCCTGCAGCCCGCAGGTGGAGGAGGCTCTCAGCCGCTCCGCTCGGCCCACAAGCAGGTCCCCGGTGACTGGGTAGCAGCTGCCCAGGGAGCAGCCGTGGGGGGACTCGGGGTCCTGGCACAGGCCCCCCCCCAGCACTGTGGAGAGAGGGCAGAGCTGAGAGGGGAGGGAAGTGGGGGGGGCAGTGGGGCACCTCCCTCAAGCCATGGAGGACCGTGGCTCTGCCCCGAGCACTGCCTGGAGAGCCCAGGGGTCCCCGTCTGCACACAACCAGCTGCCTTTGCTGGGGCGGGGGCTGCCCGGGCGCTGCGGGGGAGGGGAGTGTGCCTGGGGTGGGGGCTTGCCCCGGCGCTGCGGGGGAGGGGCGCGTGCCTGGGGCGGGGGCTGCCCGGGCGCGTGCCTGGGGTGGGGGCTGCCCCGGCGCTGCGGGGGAGGGGAGTGTGCCTGGGGCGGGGGCTGCCCGGGCGCTGCGGGGGAGGGGAGTGTGCTGGGGCGGGGGCTGCCCGGGCGCTGCGGGGGAGGGGCGCGTGCCTGGGGCGGGGGCTGCCCGGGCGCTGCGGGGAGGGGAGCGTGCCTGGGGCGGGGGCTGCCCGGGCGCTGCGGGGGAGGGAGTGTGCCCGGGCGCTGCGGGGGAGGGAGTGTGCCCGGGCGCTGCGGGGGAGGGGAGTGTGCCCGGGGCGGGGGCTGCCCGGGCGCTGCGGGGAGGGGCGCGTGCCTGGGGCGGGGCTGCCCGGGCGCTGCGGGGAGGGGAGTGTGCCGGGCGCTGCGGGGGAGGGGAGTGTGCCCGGGCGCTGCGGGGGAGGGGCGTGTGCCTGGGGCGGGGGCTGCCCGGGCGCTGCGGGGGAGGGGAGTGTGCCCGGGCGCTGCGGGGGAGGGGAGTGTGCCTGGGGCAGGGGCTGCCCGGGCGCTGCGGGGGAGGGGAGTGTGCCTGGGGCAGGGGCTGCCCGGGCGCTGCGGGGGAGGGGAGTGTGCCTGGGGCGGGGGCTGCCCGGGCGCTGCGGGGGAGGGGAGTGTGCCTGGGGCGGGGGCTGCCCGGGCGCTGCGGGGGAGGGGAGTGTGCCTGGGGCGGGGGCTGCCCGGGCGCTGCGGGGGAGGGGAGTGTGCCCGGGCACTGCGGGGGGGCCTGGCACTGATGGGCACCCGGACCGCGCTGTTTCCCTTTGTTCTGTCGTCACCCAGGCCACAGGGCAGGGCCAGGGACTGGTGGTCACACAGGGGGGGGTCGGGCTCCAGGCTGCTCCGAGCCCCCTGTGCCCACCTGCCCCTGCCCCTCAGGCCGGGCCGGGACTGGGCGGGTGCAGCCCCTTCCCTTGGCCGGGCGGAAACAGCTGCCAGCTAGAAATAGCCGAGCCCGTCCTCCCCCGCAGGGGCTCTGGGCCCAGCCGGGCCGGCAGCCAGGGAAGGGGGGGCTTTGGGGTGGGGGCTGCTGAGAACAGCAAGGCCCTGAGTGTGCGTCCGGGGCCCTGTCTGCTCTGCCCCAAGCCAGGAAGAGGGGCCAGGACGGGGGTGGGCAGCTGGGCCAGGAACCCAGGAGTTCGGGGTCCCCTCCCCCCACCCGCCATACTACTGCTTGGGGGGGGGTGCAGGGAAGCTTGGCCCTCCATGCCCCAGCCCACTCCCTGTCCTCCTTGGGGCTGCTCACCCTGCGGGGGAAGGGGACAGGCGCCCCCCCGCCCCTCCCACTGAGCTTCAAAGGCAGATGAGAACGGGCTGCCCTGGGGTGTGGCGCCCCCGCCGCCCCCCACCCCCCAGCAGGGGCATGGCCTGCACCCCTCCCCCAGCCCACGGCAAGGGGGCAGCCCAGGCCGCACATCTGGGGGGGGGGGGGAGGCGGGGCCAGGCCGCACATCTGGGGGGGGCGGGGCCAGGCCGCACATCTGGGGGGGGGAGGCGGGGCCAGGCCGCACATCTGGGGGGGAGGCGGGGCCAGGCCGCACTCCTCCTGTCCTGGGCATCACCCCAGAGCCCTGTGGGTCCCGCTGCCCCCGCGGGGCCCGGCCCGGACTCACCCGCCAGCAGCCAGCCCCACAGCCGCATCACGGCAGCCTCGGTCCCGGGTCCTTCGCCGCGGGCTCCTCTTCCACCCTGCGGGAGAAGCCGGTGAGCGGGGCCGAGCCTCCCGCAGACCCCACCCCGGGAGCGCCCGGCTCGGCCCGCTCACCTGCCCGGTCCGGTCCGGCTCGGCTCGGCTCGGCTCGCCCGAAGTTGGGAGAAGTTGGTGCCGGGCGGAGGGAAAGTGCGGGGCGGATTCGCGGGATCCGGGGCCGCGGCCAGGGGAGGGGCCGGGGGAGGGCGGACGGTGCCTCGTAGGGGGGCCAAGGGGGAAACGGGACCCCCGGCCGCTCCCCGCCCCCGCGGGCTGCCGCCCAGTCGCTGGAGCCGCTCCCCGCTCGCTGCCCCCCATCGCCACTCACCCCCCGTCCCCACTCGCTGCCCCCCGTCCCCACTCACCCCCACCGCCTCCGTCGCCACTCACCCCCCGTCCCCACTCGCTGCCCCCCGTCCCCACTCACCCCCCGTCCCACTCACCCCCACCGCCTCCATCGCCACTCACCCCCGTCCCCACTCACCCCCACCGCCTCCATCGCCACTCACCCCCCGTCCCCACTCGCTGCCCCCGTCCCCACTCAACCCCCCGTCCCCACTCACCCCCACCGCCTCCATCGCCACTCACCCCCCGTCCCACTCGCTGCCCCCCGTCCCCACTCACCCCCCGTCCCCACTCACCCCCACCGCCTCCATCGCCACTCACCCCCCGTCCCCACTCACCCCCCACCGCCTCCATCGCCACTCACCCCCCGTCCCCACTCACCCCCACCGCCTCCATCGCCACTCACCCCCCGTCCCCACTCGCTGCCCCCGTCCCCACTCACCCCCCGTCCCACTCACCCCCACCGCCTCATCGCCACTCACCCCCCGTCCCCAGTCGCTGCCCCCCGTCCCCACTCACCCCCCGTCCCCACTCACCCCCACCGCCTCCATCGCCACTCACCCCCGTCCCCACTCACCCCCACCGCCTCCATCGCCACTCATCCCCGTCCCCACTCACCCCCACCGCCTCCATCGCCACTCACCCCCGTCCCCACTCACCCCCACCGCCTCCATCGCCACTCACCCCCCCGTCCCCACTCGCTGCCCCCACCGCCTCCGCCCCCACCCATCACCACTTGCCACCCCCTCGGGGCACAGCCGGAGAACCAGCTGACACAGTTGTGGGGAGCTGGCAGGCACTGAGGGGGGGAGCCGTAGGGCGCAGAGGGGTTGGGGGGTGAGCCTGCGCAGAGGGGGGAGTCGGTGGGCGCAGAGGGGGGACGGGGGGAAGCCGGGGGAACGCAGAGGAGGGAGTCAGGGGGCGCGGGGGGGGGCGGGAGCGCAGAGGAGGGAGTCAGGGGGCGCGGGAGGGAGGCGGGGGCGCAGAGTAGGGAGTCGGGGCGCGGGGGGGGGCGGGGGCGCAGAGGAGGGAGTCAGGGGCGCGGGGGGCGGGGGCGCAGAGGAGGGAGTCAGGGGGCGGGGGGGGCGGGGGGGCGCAGAGGAGAGAGTCAGGGGCGCGGGGGGGAGCTGGGGAGACGCAGAGGGGGGAGGCGGGGGCGCAGAGGAGGGAATCAGGGGGCCGGGGGGCGCAGAGGAGGGAGTCAGGGGCGCGGGGGGCGAGGGGCGCAGAGGAGGGAGTCAGGGGGCGCGGGGGGGAGCCGGGAGACGCAGAAGGGGAGTCAGGGAGCGCGGGGGGGGAGCTGGGAGGCGCGGGGGCGCAGGCCTCGGGGCCCAGCTCCTGTCCAGCCGGTCCGGCTTTTCCTGCGCGCTGGCCGGGCCGGGCCGGGCTGGGCTGGAATGCGGGGGGGGGGGGGGGGGTTGGGCTGGACACACGCTGGCAGCCGAGGCCGGATTTCAGTCCAGGGCGGCCGGGCCAAACCCCGCCCCCGCTAGCCGGAGGATTTGGGAGGCTGCGCCCCCCCCCCCGGCGCCCAGCGGGGGACCCTGTACAACCGGCCTCCCGGGGAACTGGCGCCCGCGGGCTGGACCCGGAGCCGGCCCCGCCCGGAGGGGGGGGGGGGCGGATTGTCTCCTTCCAAAGGGCAGCCGCGGGTCGTTCCAGCGGGGCCGGCTGGTGGGGTCCGCGGGGGGGGGTCGGGTCAAGGCCCCACGGGCTGGGGGGGTCGGCCCGTCGCTCCGGGTGCAGCCTGGCACCGGCCACGCTCGGGCGCTGGCTGCGGGGTCCTCGGGTCTGGCCCAGTCACTGTCCCCGCGCGGGGCACTCCGGGCCTGGCAGCCTGTGACCCCCGGGCTGGGGGGAGCACGGCGGGGGGCGGGGGGGGCGGGGACCCTGCAGGCTGCCTGCCGGGCACGGGGAGCTCGGGGCAGGGCCAAGCCCTTGGGCGGGAGACAGAAGGGCCCAGCCGAGAGCTCCCCCAGGAATGGAGCCTGGGCCGCGGTCAGGGGTGCGGCTTGGGGGGGCCTGCCTGGCCCACGCTCACCACGTGTCCCTTGGGGGGTGTCTGACTCAGCCCCCCGGAGCACCACCCAGCCCCCCCGGAGCACCACCCAGCCCCCCCGGAGCACCGCCCAGCCCCCCCCGGAGCACCGCCCAGCCCCCAGAGCACCGCCCAGAGCACCGCCCAGCCCCCCCAGAGCACCGCCCAGCCCCCCGGAGCACCGCCCAGCCCCCCCGAGCACCGCCCAGCCTCTAGAGCACCGCCCAGCCCCCCCGGAGCACCGCCCAGCCCCCCGGAGCACCGCCCAGCCCCCCGGAGCACCGCCCAGCCTCTAGAGCACCGCCCAGCCCCCCCCGGAGCACCGCCCAGCCCCCCCGAGCACCGCCCAGCCCCCCAGAGCACCGCCCAGCCTCTAGAGCACCGCCCAGCCCCCCCGGAGCACCGCCCAGCCCCCCGGAGCACCGCCCAGCCCCCGGAGCACCGCCCAGCCCCCCAGAGCACCGCCCAGCCTCCAGAGCACCGCCCAGCCCCCCGGAGCACCGCCAGCCTCCCGGAGCACCGCCCAGCCCCCCCAGAGCACCGCCCAGCCCCATGGAAGCACCGCCCAGCCCCCCAGAGCACCGCCCAGCCTCCAGAGCACCGCCCAGCCCCATGGAAGCATCGCCCAGCCCCCCGGAGCACCGCCCAGCCTCCAGAGCACCGCCCAGCCCCCCGGAGCACCACCCAGCCCCCCGGAGCACCGCCCAGCCCCCCAGAGCACCGCCCAGCCCCCCGGAGCACCGCCCAGCCCCATGGAAGCATCGCCCAGCCTCCAGAGCACCGCCCAGCCCCCCAGAGCACCGCCCAGCCTCCAGAGCACCGCCCAGCCCCCCGGAGCACCGCCCAGCCCCCCGGAGCACCGCCCAGCCCCATGGAAGCATCGCCCAGCCTCCAGAGCACCGCCCAGCCCCCCAGAGCACCGCCCAGCCTCCAGAGCACCGCCCAGCCCCCCGGAGCACCGCCCAGCCTCCAGAGCACCGCCCAGCCCCCCAGAGCACCGCCCAGCCCCCCAGAGCACCGCCTAGCCTCCAGAGCACCGCCCAGCCCCATGGAAGCATCGCCCAGCCCCCCAGAGCAGTGCCCAGCCCCATGGAGCACCGCCCAGCCCCTGCCACCTTCTCCTCCCTCTTGGGTACAGGGCCCACACTGGCTGGTGCCAGGGCCAGGCTGGCGGAGTGTAATGGAGCAGGAGTGGGGAGAATGGAGCTGGGGCTGTTCCGGGGGGGTCCTGGGGCTGTCGGCATTGGGGGTGGGACAGGGGATGACGTCCCTGGGGGGCGGTACCTGAGCCCCGGAGGGGGTTGGGGCCAGGTGACCCAGGACAAAGGCTGGAGGAGGGGAGGGGGAAGGCTGGGGAGATGGCAGGAGGGGGGTTCAGTTTGGAGCTGGCTGAGGACATGGGGGGAGGCCCAGAACTCCCCAAGATGGACCCGGCTGAGGGGTCCTGCTCTCTGTCCATACAGGCTGTTTAGACCCTGTTCCTGTCTCCAGTAACCTTCTGTGTTCCTGGCTGAGAGTCCCGGGGAATCGAGGAAGTGGGGGGGGGGTGCCCTGACTCCCCCTCACTCTGTGATAGTGGGTTTGGGACGGGGCCTGTCAGCAATGGGGGACACACCAGCGCCTGCAGGCTGGGCTGTCAGCATTGGGCAATGGGGGGGGTGTTATTCATCTTATGTTGCATGTGAGTCCCACACTAATACTGTGTGTGCCTCAGTTTCCCTGTGCGCTGCACCTATACTGCGGTGGTGGGAATTGGGTGTGATTTTGCTGAGGCCCTTGGGGCAGGTGAGACTGCCCAGATATTGGCACCTGTGTAATCTGAGATGGGGGGAGGGGTGCAACCAGGTGACACCTTTGGCGCCCCGGGAAGGGAGACCCGGAGGAGGAGGAGGGGTGATGGGAGTGTTGGGGGGGGGGGGTGGCTGGTGGGGGGGAACTGGACAAGGGGAATCGAGGGCAGCCGGCCCAGGACTCCCAAGCTGGACTTGGGTGAAAGTCCCTGATCTCTGGGCCTGGCTCTGTCCTACGCCAGGTTCCTGTCCCCCAATAAACCTTCTGTTTCCCGGCTGCCTGCGGAGTTGGGGGGCAGGATCCTCCGGCTGCCCCAGGACCCTGCCCAAGGGACTTGCTGGGGGAAGCGCACAGACGGGAAGAAGATGCTGAATGCTCCGAGGTCGGACCCAGGAAGGTGGAAGCCGGGTGAGCGTCTCGCCCTGGAGCCAGTCGCTCAAGGAGAGGAGGGTCCCCCAGAGCCCTGCCTGGCGCGGTGGGGAGCCGTTCCAGAGCAGCCAGGGACTCGGGGGCAGGAGAGGATATGGGGGGGGGGAGGGAAAGTATCACAGAATGTCCGGGGCGAGGGTCTGGAACTTGCTCCCTATGAAGCCAGTCAGGACTCCGGGGGAAGCTTTTTCTCTCCGTACACAGCCTGTCTCCAAGGCCAGGAGCTTCACAGGTTCCCGCTTCCACCTTCCTGGGTCTGACCTCGGAGCATTCAGCACCTTCTGCCCCTCCGTGCACTTCCACCTGCAAGCCCGCCTGGGGGGGCTCCTGGGGGAGCCAGAGGGTCACAAAGACGACACAAAGCTGGGAAGTATTGGCACTGAGAGAAGGACCGGGATATCATACAGGAAGACCTAGATGACCTTGTAAACTGGAGTAACAGGAATAGGATGAAATTGAACAGTGAAGTGTAAGGTCACGCACTTAGGGATTAATAACAAGAATTTTAGTTATAAACTGGGGACACATCAATTGGAAGTGACAGAGGAGGAGAAGGACCTTGGAGTATTAGTTGATCACAAGATGACGAATGCGGTCTTGGGTTGCATTAGGCGAGGTATTTCTAGTAGGGTTAAGGAGGTGTTAGTACCGTTATACAAGGCACTGTCGAGACCTCATCTGTAATACTGTGTGCAGTTCTGATCTCCCATGTTTAAGAAGGATGAATTCAAACTAGAACAGGTGCAGAGAAGGGTTCTAGGATGATCCAAGGAATGGAAAACCTGTCTTATGAGGGGAGACTCAGGGAGCTGGGCTTGTATAGCCTGTCCAGGAGAAGGCTGAGGGGAGATATGATTACTCTCTACAAATATATCAGAGGGATAAATACCAGGGAGGGAGAGGAATTATTTAAGTTCAGTACTAATGTGGCCACAAGAACAAATGGATATAAACTGGTCAACAGGAAGTTTAGACTCAAAATTAGACGAAGGTTTGTAACCATTAGAGGAGTGAAATTCTGGAACAGCCTTCCAAGGGAAGCAGTGGGGGTAAAAGACCTAGCTGGCTTCAAGACGAAGCTTGATACGTTTATGGAGGAGATGGTGTGATGGGAAAACATAATTTTGGCAATTGATCTTGACTATGGTAACGGAGGGGCCTGGTGGTATATGAGGGGAAGTTGGAGGGGATGGGATCTAAGATACTACAGAGAATCTTTCCTGGGGGTCTGGCTGGTGAGTCTTGCCCACATGCTCAGGGGTCAGCTGATCACCATATTTGGGGTCGGGAAGGAATCTTCCTCCAGGGCAAATTGGCAGAGGCCCTGGAGGTTTTCACCTTCCTCTGCAGCAGGGGGGCCCGGGTCACTTGCTGGAGGATTCTCTGTACTTTGAAGTCCTTAAACCAAGACGTGAGGACTTCACTAGCTCAGCTCTAGGTGAGGGATATTGTAGGAATGGGTGAGTAAAATTCTGTGGCCTGCGTTGCAGGTGGTCAGACTAGATGATCATAATGGTCCCGTCTGACCTTAAAGTCTAGGAGTCTAGGAGTCCTGACCCCAATTCACAGTCAGACGGGACTCTCGGCCAGGCAGTAAAACAGAGGTTTATTAGTCAACAGGTACGTGGTCTAAAACCGAGCCTGTAGGTACCTGAACCCCTCAGCTGTATCCATTTTGGGGTCCCAGGGAGGCCAGACCCTGTCTGGGCCTCCCTCGACTCTCCCCAGCCAGCTGCTGACCGAAACTCCCTCTCTCCAGCCCCTCCCTCCCCTCCCCCCCCTCAGCCAGGTCAGGTGACCTCCCTCCCCCACTTGGAGTCAGATTACAGCTTCAGGTATGGACACCTGCAGAGAGGGGGGAGGGTGTCTTGCTTACACTGTCTCTGCTTTGCATCAACGACACACCCTTATCCCTCCACATAGACAAAGTGCATAGGGGAAACTGAGGCACCCCCACAGTATTCCTACTCTGTCACAGGAGGGTCCCCCAGAGCAGTGCCCGGGGACTCGGGGGTGAGTTGGCAGTGGGCCGTGGCAGGCGCAGAGGCAGGCACATGACACGCCAGGACCAGGGGCTCAGGCATTTATTTGCAGAATCCACGGTTGCTCCGGCTGGGGCAGAGCCTGGAGCGGGAGGGGCCCCTGCCAGGTGGGGCCCACACCTGGCTTCCCACTTGCATGCTGCTGGGCCCCACGGCACCACCTGCCCATGAGGCAGAGAGAACTTCTGGCGCCCCCTATGGCGGGCAGCGTATGGGGCTGGGGGGTGGCTGGGGCATCCCTGCCATGGAGCTCTGAGCCCCACGGCAGTGCAGGCGCTTGGCTCTGCCCTCCCTGTGGGGCCTTCTCCAGCCCCACCAGCTGTGCTGTGTGGGAGGGGCAGGACTGTCATCACCCCATGAGCCTGTGTCCCCAGGAGCGCCCTGTGGATGGGGGGTGTCCTTGGGGGAGGCCCTGCTGCGGGGAGTCTCTGATGGGGGGGGCCTGTGGATCAGTGAGTGTCCTTCGGGGGGCCCTGTGGGAGGGATCTCTGTCCTTGGGGACCCTGGGGGGGCCCTGTGGATGGGAGGCCTCCTTGGGGGGCCTTGCTGGGGGGTGTCTCTGTGCTAGGGGGTCCTGCGCTCCCTATTTCAACTCAGGCAGAGAAGGGGGATGAGTGGGACCCAAACCCCTCCTCCATTTGCCCAATCTGCATAGAAGAGGGGGGGGGGGATATGACTGCCCGGCGGGGTGGGGGTCGCGGGGGGGGTATGACTGCCCGGCGGGGTGGGGGTCGCAGGGGGGTATGACTGCCCGGTGGTGTGGGGGTCGTGGGGGGGATATGACTGCCCGGCGGGGTGGGGGTCGCGGGGGGATATGACTGCCCGGCGGGGTGGGGGTCGCGGGGGGGTATGACTGCCCGGCGGGGTGGGGGTCGCGGGGGGATATGACTGCCCGGCGGGGTGGGGGTCGCGGGGGGTATGACTGCCCGGGTGGTGTGGGGGTCGCGAGCGGATATGACTGCCGGTGGTGTGGGGGTCGCGAGCGGATATGACTGCCCGGTGGTGTGGGGGTCGCAGGGGGTATGACTGCCCGGTGGTGTGGGGGTCGTGGGGGGGTATGACTGCCCGGTGGTGTGGGGGTCGCGGGGGGGTATGACTGCCCGGCGGGGGTGGGGGTCGTGGGGGGGTATGACTGCCCGGTGGTGTGGGGGGTCGTGGGGGGGTATGACTGCCCGGTGTGTGTGGGGGTCGCGGGGGGGTATGACTGCCCGGCGGGGTGGGGGTCGCGGGGGGGGTATGACTGCCCGGTGGTGTGGGGTCGCGGGGGGGTATGACTGCCCGGCGGGGTGGGGGTCGCGGGGGGATATGACTGCCCGGCGGGGTGGGGGTCGCGGGGGGGATATGACTGCCCAGCGGGGTGGGGGTCGGGGGGGGATATGACTGCCCGGCGGGGTGGGGGTCGCGGGGGGGGATATGACTGCCCGGCGGGGTGGGGGTCGCGGGGGGGATATGACTGCCCGGCGGGGTGGGGGTCGCGGGGGGATATGACTGCCCGGCGGGGTGGGGGGTCGGGGGGGTATGACTGCCCGGCGGGGTGGGGGGTCGGGGGGGTATGACTGCCCGGCGGGGTGGGGGTCGCGGGGGGCACCGTGCAGGGAAGGCGCCAGGCGGGGCAGGCGAGGCCCCTAGCAGGTGGCGTAGGCGTTGGCCTTCTCCCGGATCTCCTGCAGCAGCCCCCAGACCCGGCTCTCCAGCGCCCGCAGCCGCCCGGCCTTGGCCTCCAGCGCCGCCTCGCTGGCCTGGAAGCGCCGCTCCAGCTCTGCGGACAGGCGGAGACAGTGGGTGAGCCCCCGCTGGGGACAGGCCTTGGCACGGCCAATTCCCCCCCCCCCCCTATGCCCGGACCCCTCCCAGAGCCCCCCGCTGGGGACAGGCCTTGGCACGGACCAGCCCCCCCCCCATGCCCGGACCCCACCCAGAGTGCCCGCCGGGGACAGGCCTTGGCACGGCCCAGCCCCCCCCCCATGCCCGGACCCCTCCCAGAGCCCCCGCCGGGGACAGGCCTTGGCACGGACCAGCCCCCCCCCATGCCCGGACCCCTCCCAGAGCCCCCGCCGGGGACAGGCCTTGGCACGGCCCAGCCCCCCCCATGCCCGGACCCCACCCAGAGCGCCCGGGTGGGGGGGGATGAAGGGAACTTGGAGGGGAGCGTGTGGGGCTGCCCCCCCCCCCCCCCAGTACCTTCCAGCTTCCTCTGGCTGCCTCCGGCCTTGTCCAGGAGCTGCTGGGCGTCCTGCCGGAGCCGCGTCACCCGGAGCAGGGCCTGGCCCGAGGCCCCGGACAGGCCGCCCGCCTGGCTCTCCAGCACCGCGTAGCGCTCCCTCACCACCGCCAGTGCCTGGGGGCACAGGGCACAGGCTGACCCCCAGCCACAGGCTCCCAGGGGCCTGCCCACAATACCCAGAGCCATGGGGGGAGGGGGGAGCAGACTGGTGGGTGTAGGGTGGGGGAAGGGTGTGGGCGGGGGGCAGGCAGGGTGGGGGGGTGTCACGTTACTGAAATAATTTGGGACCATATAGATCATTGGGGCACCCAATCTTATGTACCGGGGTCATGAGGGGTGTCTACGACCAGGTTATGGATCGCTGATCATGAATATGCCATTGGTCTGTGGGTATCAATGTTGTAGTTGAAGTGATGAATATTGGCTCTGGACTGTCTGTCTGTCCAAATATTGGGCTCTGCTGAGGGGGACATTCCTGAATACTGGGCGTCAGCTCTGCTTGGGCTGCCTGATGGCTCATTAAAGGACGATCAGCGACACGATGGACTCTGGGAGCTGGGAATGCTCCAATCCAGACGAGAAGTCTACAGAGAACATGCCAGGCAGCCTGGGCATAATGGCCGCTGCCTGCAAATAATGAGTCATGCATGGTCATGTGATTGGCCCATGTGACTCCAGGACTCCATGGGGCTGGACTTTCACAGCAAGAACAAAGCGGTTCCTGCACCGTGAAAAAACTATAAATGAAGCTGCTACAGCCCCTCCATCTTTGTCTTCTACCTCCAGTCTTCAGCCTGCCTTGCTTCCAGCTCTGGATGGAACTTTGCTACCCAGGGGAACTCTGGCCAAAGGTGCTGACCCATCCCTGGAGGGGATGCTTTCCAGAGACTGTGATTTGAACCTCATGCTTCAAAACTTTATAGTTAGTCTTTAAGGTGCCACAGGACTTTGTTACCTCTGCTATTCCAGACTAACACGGCTACCTCCCTGACTGCATGTAATTGATTTCTTTTAACCATTCCTAACCCTCACCTAGACCTTTCTCCTTGTATAATAAACCTTTAGATTTTAGATTCTAGAGGATTGGCAACAGTGTGATTTGTGGTAAGATCTGATTTGTATATTGACCTGGGTCTGGGGCCTGATTCTTTGGAATTGGGGAGAACCGTTTTCTTTATTTGGGGGATTGGTTTTCATAACCATTGGTCCCCAGGACAGGTGTCTGGTGGTGATACTGGGAATCTGGAGTGTCTAAGGGAATTGCTTGTGTGACTTGTGGTTAGCCAGTGGGGTGAGACCAAAGTCTTTTCTGTTTGGCTGGTTTGGTGCCTTTGTGTGGAAAAACCCCAGCTTTGGGCTGTAGTTGCCCCTTTGGAGCAATCTGTCCTGATCTGACACTCACAGTCGGATCCCACCAGGAACAGCCCCATCACAGGGGAGGTTGCTACAGGGGGACTGGCAGGCAGGCGGGGGGTGGGGGAGGGGATGGGTGGGGGAGTGGGCTGGGGAGCTGCAGAGGGTACCGGCAGGCAGTTGGGGGGGTGGGGGAGGGAGTGGGCTGGCAGTGCTAGGGATTGAGGGGGGCGCTAGCAGGCAGGGGGTGGGGGAGGGAGTGGGCTAGGCGCTGTGCGGGGGGGGGGGCGCTGGCAGGCAGGTGGGGGTTGGGGGAGGGTATGGGATGGGGGGAGTGGGTAGGGGTGATGGGAGGGGGTGCCGGCAGGCAGGCAGGGGAGGGAGTGGGCGGGGGAGATGGGGGGGGGTGCCGGCAGGCAGGCGGGGGGTGGGGGAGGGAGTGGGATGGGGGAGGGAGTGGGCAGGGGAGATGGGGGAGGGGGGTGCTGGCAGGCAGGCGGGGGGGGTGGGGTCTGGGGGGTCTCACCTGGCCCAGTTCCCCCGTGGCCAGCCCGGCTTGCTCAGCTTTCTCCTTGGCCGCCGTGGCCAGCCCCCGGTTGGCCCTGGACTTGTTCTGCAGGGCGACCACCTGCCTCGCCAGCTCCCCCAGGACCCGCCGCGCCCCCGACTCCTTCTTCTGCAGCCCCCGCAGCCGGCGCTCCGCCTGCGCGGGACAGGGGGGTGGGGCCGGAGCCAGCAGGACGGGGGGGTCCCTGCCCCGCCTGCCTCCTGTGAGCCCCCAGCCCCACCCCAGGGAAGAGCCCTCTGGCCGGGGGCTGTGGGGCAGGGGGGCTCCGGGTAGGAGAGGAAAGAGGGTGGGGGTGGAGGGTGCCCCGGTGTAAGGAGCGGGCGGGTGAAAAGAGCAGCCGTTAGCCGAGAGGCAGGATGTCCCGGGGGGGCCCCGTCCAATGGTCCCCCCGAGCACCAGCGTCTGCCTGGCAGGGAGCCCTTGGCACTAGCTGTGAACCCCCGCCGTCTCAGGGGGCTCTGGCCGGGCCAGGTGCACATTCGGGGGGAGTCTCTTCCCCTCGGCTAGGAGCGCCGCTCAGTGCAAACAGGGCTCTAGAAGTGGGGTCCCCGGGGGGCTCTGGAGCCCAGCCCCCGCTCCGAGGTGGCAGGACCTGATCCCGTGGGGAGCCCCGAGGGGTAGGGGGTGCGCTGGCTTTGGGGGGTTGGTAAGAACTAGGATGTTATTGGGTCAGGCTCGTTCCCGGGGAAAAGGTCTGGCTAAGCAGTGGGTAACACCAGGGCAGGAGGGGCCTGGCTTGGGGGGCAGGAGGGTTCCCAGGAGGGCAGAGCCCCTCACCTCCTTCACTCTGATCTCCATGCCCCGAACCGCCTCCTCGCTGCTCCTCAGCGCTCGCCCGGCCACTGACAGCTGGACCGTGGCCCCCGCCAGCACCTCCTGCGTGGCTGTGATCGCCCCCCGCACGCCCCCCGCTCGCTCCCTGCGGGGCACAGGACAGCCTCACCGCAGGGCCCCTCCCTGCCCCCCCCAGTGCCCCTGCAGGGAGCCCCCTCGGCCAGCGCCCTGCCCCCCCCCCAGTGCCCCTGCAGGGAGCCCCCTCGGCCAGCGCCCTGCCCCCCCCAGTGCCTCCTGCAGGGAGCCCCCTCGGCCAGCGCCCTGCCCCCCAGTGCCCCCTGCAGGGAGCCCCCTCGGCCAGCGCCCTGCCCCCCCCCAGTGCCTCCTGCAGGGAGCCCCCTCGGCCAGCACCCTGCCCCCCCCAGTGCCCCCTGCATGGAGCCCCCTCGGCCAGCGCCCTGCCCCCCCCCAGTGCCTCCTGCAGGGAGCCCCCTCGGCCAGCGCCCTGCCCCCCCAGTGCCCCCTGCAGGGAGCCCCCTCGGCCAGCGCCCTGCCCCCCCCCAGTGCCTCCTGCAGGGAGCCCCCTCAGCCAGCGCCCTGCCCCCCCCAGTGCCCCCTGCAGGGAGCCCCCTCGGCCAGCGCCCTGCCCCCCCCCAGTGCCCCCTGCAGGGAGCCCCCTCAGCCAGCGCCCTGCCCCCCCCCAGTGCCCCCTGCAGGGAGCCCCCTCGGCCAGCGCCCTGCCCCCCCCCGTGCCCCCTGCAGGGAGCCCCCTCGGCCAGCGCCCTGCCCCCCCCCAGTGCCCCCTGCAGGGAGCCCCCTCGGCCAGCGCCCTGCCCCCCCCCAGTGCCCCCTGCAGGGAGCCCCCTCGGCCAGCGCCCTGCCCCCCCCCAGTGCCCCCTGCAGGGAGCCCCCTCGGCCAGCGCCCTGCCCCCCCCAGTGCCCCCTGCAGGGAGCCCCCTCGGCCAGCGCCCTGCCCCCCCCCAGTGCCCCCTGCAGGGAGCCCCCTCGGCCAGCGCCCTGCCCCCCCCCCAGTGCCCCCTGCTGGGAGCCCCCTCGGCCAGCGCCCTGCCCCCCCCCAGTGCCCCCTGCTGGGAGCCCCCTCAGCCAGTGCCCTGGGCCCCCACATCACCCCCTGCTGGGAGAGGCTGGACCAGCGTAGCCAGCACTGCCCGCACCCCCTTGGCCAGCGCCCTGCCCTGGGAGCTCACCTGGCCTGGCTGGCGCGGCTGAGCAGCTCCTTGGCAGTGGCCAGGCCGTGGGCCGTGCTGTTCAGGACGGCGTCCACCCCGTCCAGCTGCCGGACACTGTCCCGAACCTCCTGCAGCAGCTGCCGGACCCTGCTGGGGCTGCTGGGCAGGGAGACGTTCAGCACCTGCCGGGCCACCAGCTCGATGCTCTCCGGGTCGGCTCCCTCCTCTGCAGACAGCGACGCCCTCAGCGTGGGCAGCAGGGGACGGGACGGGCATGGCGGGGCACCCCGGGCCTGCAGCAGCCCCCTTCCCCCCAGACCTGCCACCGTGCCAGGCGCAGAGAACCCCCCCCCCCCCGGCTCGGCTCCAGCTCCGTACCGGCCAGGAAGTCCCTGATCTTCCGGATGAATCCTCGCAGCCTGGCTGTGGCCTCCGCCATGTGCCCCCTGGCAGCCTGGGCCCCGTCCAGTGTCGCCTGGGCTCGTCGCCTGGCGCCCCGGGCCAGCTCCTGCAGCTCCTGCAGCTGGAAGGGACTCGGCTGACTGCTCCCGGCCAGTGCCAGCCGGATGCCGCCCCCCCGTGTGGGCGGAACTAACCAGAGGGTGCCTAGCTGGGAGCACCGGCATGTGGCTGGCACGGTCGTGTGTGTGCCAGGCTGTGGGGGCGCGGGCACCCAGCCACAAGGGGGTCCCCAGGCGTGCCAGGCTGCGCGCTAGCAGACCCTGTGGGACCCCTACAGCTCGAATCTGCCCGACCCCCGAGGAGACCGTCCCCTCCCCCGGCGACGGGACCCGCCCCGATGTACCTGAAGGGCAATGGTGCCCAGCTGCCCGGCCGTGCTCTCCAACTGGCGAGAGACATCCTGGGCGGTGCTCAGGGCCTGTGTGGAGAGGGGGAGCGCCCCCCCCGCAGCCCGGGCCCCCCGCAGCGCCGCTGCCCAGAGTCATCCTGGCACGAGGCCCCTCCACAGGGAGCTTCTTCGCAGTCCTGGTCTCCCGGCGCCCCACAGATCTGCAGGGCAGAACGCACAGCAGCTCAGCCGGAGTCAGCCGGCCCTGCCCGGCCCCCGTGCCCACCACTAGCGCCCAGGGGAGGGGCAGAAACCTGGGCATGCCATTGGGAGGGAGGCTGAAACTAAGGGGGAAAGTATGACTCCTGGGCACGCCTCAGTTTCCCCCATGTCCACACGGCTACCTGGCGGGAGGAGGATACCGTTTGCTCT
>JAVMKO010000118.1:0-39603 GCA_032164245.1 Sternotherus odoratus | reverse complement strand
AGCGGGTGGGGGGTGGAGGGGGGGAAGAGACCGGGTTGAGCGGGTGGTGGGGGGAAGAGACCAGGTTGAGCGGGTCGGGGGGGGGGAAGAGACCGGGTTGAGCTGGTAAGGGGGGGGGAAGAGACCGGGTTGAGTGGTTCGGGGGGCGGTGGGCGAAAGAGACCGGGTTGAGCGGGGGGGGGAAGAGACCGGGTTCAGCAGGGGGGGGGAAGAGACCGGGTTGAGCGGGTCGGGGGGCGGAAGAGACCGGGTTGAGCAGGTCGCGGGGGGGAAGAGACCGGGTTGAGCGGGTGGGGGTGGGGGAAGAGACCGGGTTGAGCGGGTGGGGGGGGAAGAGACCGGGTTGAGCGGGTCGGGGGCGGGGAGAAGAGACCGGGTTGAGCGGGTCGGGGGGCGGTGGGAAGAGACCGGGTTGAGCGGGTGGGGGGGGGGAGAGACCGGGTTGAGCGGGTCGGGGGGGGAAGAGACCGGGTTGAGCGGGTCGGGGGGGGGGAAGAGACCGGGTTGAGCGGGTCGGGGGGGGGAAGAGACCGGGTTGAGCGGGTCGGGGGGGGGGAAGAGACCGGGTTGAGCGGGTCGGGGGGGGACAGAGACCGGGTTGAGCGGGTCGGGGGGAGGGGATGAGACCGGGTTGAGCGGGACGGGGGGGGGGAAGGGACCGGGTTGAGCGGGTGGGGGGGGTAAGAGACCGGGTTGAGCGGGTCGGGGGGAGGGGGAAGACACCGGGTTGAGCGGGTCGGGGGAGGGGGAAGAGACCGGGTTGAGCGGGTCGGGGGGAGGGGGAAGAGACCGGGTTGAGCGGGTCGGGGGGGGGGGAAGAGACCGTGTTGAGCGGGTTGGGGGGGGGGAAGAGACCGGGTTGAGCGTGGGGGGGGGGAAGAGACGGGGTTGAGCGGGTAGGGGGTGAGGGGTGAGACCGGGTTGAGCGGGTGGGGGGGGGGAAGAGACCGGGTTGAGCGGGTCGGGGGCGGGGGAAGAGACCGGGTTGAGCGGATGGGGGGGGGGAAGAGACCGGGTTGAGCGGGGGGGTGGGGGGAAGAGACCGGGTTGAGCGGGGGGGGGAAGAGACCGGGTTGAGTGGGTCGCGGGGGGGAAGAGACCAGGTTCAGCGGGTCGGGGGGGGGAAGAGACCGGGTTGAGCGGGTCGGGGGGGGGGAAAGATACCGGGTTGAGCGGGTGGGGGGGGGGAAGAGACCGGGTTGAGCGGGTCGGGGGGGGAAGAGACCGGGTTGAGCGGGTCGGGGGGGGAAAGAGACCGGGTTGAGCTGGTGGGGGGGGGAAGAGACCGGGTTGAGCGGGTCGTTGGGGGGAGAGACCGGGTTGAGCGGGTTGGAGGGGGGGAAGAGACCGGGTTGAGCGGGTCGGGGGAGGGGAAGAGACCGGGTTGAGCGGGTCGGGGGGAGGGGAAGAGAGCGGGTTGAGCGGGTGGGGGGGGGGGGGAAGAGACCGAGTTGAGCGGGTGGGGGGGGGGAAGAGACCGGGTTGAGCGGGTCGGGGGGGGAAGAGACCGGGTTGAGCGGGTTGGGGGGGGGGAAGAGACCGGGTTGAGCGGGTTGGGGGGGGAAGAGACCGGGTTGAGCGGGTTGGGGGGGGGAAGAGACCGGGTTGAGCGGGTCGGGGGGGGAAGAGACCGGGTTGAGCCGGTCGGGGGGGGGGAAAAAGACCGGGTTGAGCGGATCGGGGGGGGGGGAAGAGACAGGGTTGAGCAGGTCGGGGGGGGGAAGAGACCGGGTTGAGCGGGGGGGGGGGGAAGAGACCGGGTTCAGCGGGGGTGGGGGAAGAGACCGGGTTGAGCGGGTCGGGGGCGGGGGAAGAGACCGGGTTGAGCGGGTGGGGGGGGGAAGAGACAGGGTTGAGCGGGTCGGGGGGGGAAGAAACCGGGTTGAGCGGGTCGGGTGGGGAAGAGACCGGGTTGAGCGGGTGGGGGGGGGGAAGAGACCGGGTTGAGCGGGTTGGGGGGGGGAAGAGACCGGGTTGAGCGGGTTGGGGGGGGAAGAGACCGGGTTGAGCGGGTCGGGGGGGGAAGAGACCGGGTTGAGCGGGTCGGGGGGGGGGAAGAGACCGGGTTGAGCGGATCGGGGGGGGGAAGAGACCGGGTTGAGCGGGTCGGGAACGGGGGGGGAAAGAGACCGGGTTGAGCGGGTCGGGGGTCGGGGGGGGAAAGAGACCGGGTTGAGCGGGTCGGGGGGCGGGGGGGGAAAGAGACCGGGATGAGCGGGTCGGGGGGCGGGGGGGGAAAGAGACCGGGTTGAGCGGGTCGGGGGGCGGTGGGCGAAAGAGACCGGGTTGAGCGGGTCGGGGGGGGGAAGAGACCGGGTTGAGCGGGTGGGGGGGGGGAGAAGAGACCGGGTTGAGCGGGTCGGGGGGGGAGGAGACCGGGTTGAGCGGGTCGGGGGGGGGGAAGAGACCGGGTTGAGCGGGCGGGGGGAAGAGACCGGGTTGAGCGGGTCGGGGGGGGGAAGAGACCGGGTTGAGCGGGTCGGGGGGGGAAGAGACCGGGTTGAGCGGGTCGGGGGGGGAAGAGACCGGGTTGAGCGGGTCGGGGGGGGGGAAGAGACCGGGTTGAGCGGGTTGGGGGGGGGAAGAGACCGGGTTGAGCGGGTCGGGGGGGGAAGAGACCCGGTTGAGCCGGTCGTGGGGGGGAAAGAGACCCGGTTGAGCGGATCGGGGGGGGGGGGAAGAGACCGGGTTGAGCAGGTCGGGGGGGGAAGAGACCGAGTTGAGCGGGTCGGGGGGAGGGGATGAGACCGGGTTGAGCGGGACGGGGGGGGGAAGAGACCGGGTTGAGCGGGTGGGGGGGGTAAGAGACCGGGTTGAGCGGGTCGGGGGGGGAAGACACCGGGTTGAGCGGGTCGGGGGGAGGGGGAAGAGACCGGGTTGAGCGGGTCGGGGGGAGGGGGAAGAGACCGGGTTGAGCGGGTCGGGGGGGGGAAGAGACCGTGTTGAGCGGGTTGGGGGTTGAAGAGACCGGGTTGAGCGGGTGGGGGGGGGGAAGAGACCGGGTTGAGCGGGTGGGGGGGTGAGGGGTGAGACCGGGTTGAGCGGGTCGGGGGGGGGGAAGAGACCGGGTTGAGCGGGTCGGGGGGGGGGAGAGACCTGGTTGAGCGGGTGGGGGGGGGAAGAGACCGGGTTGAGCGGGTCGGGGGGGGGAAGAGACCGGGTTGAGCGGATGGGGGGGGAAGAGACCGGGTTGAGCGGGGGGGTGGGGGGAAGAGACCGGGTTGAGGGGGGGAAAGAGACCGGGTTGAGTGGGTCGGGGGGGGGGGAAGAGACCGGGTTCAGCGGGTCGGGGGGGGGGAAGAGACCGGGTTGAGCGGGTCGGGGGGGGGGGGAGAAGATACCGGGTTAGAGCGGGTGGGGGGGGGAAGAGACCGGGTTCAGCGGGTCGCGGGGGGAACAGACCGAGTTGAGCGGGTCGGGGGGGGGGGAAAGAGACCGGGTTGAGCGGGTCGGGGGGGGGGGAGAGACCGGGTTGAGCGGGTTGGAGGGGGGGAAGAGACCGGGTTTAGCGGGTCGGGGGGGGAAGAGACCGGGTTCAGCGGGTCGGGGGGGGAAGAGGCCGAGTTGAGCGGGTGGGGGGGGGAAGAGACCGGGTTGAGCGGGGGGGGGAAGAGACCGGGTTGAGCGGGTCGGGGGGGGAAGAGACCGGGTTGAGCGGGTCGGGGGGGGGAAGAGACCGGGGTTGAGCGGGTTGGGGGGGGGGGGAAGAGACCGGGTTGAGCCGGTCGTGGGGGGGAAAGAGACCGGGTTGAGCGGATCGGCGGGGGGGGGGAAGGGACCGGGTTGAGCAGGTCGGGGGGGGAAGAGACCGGGTTGAGCGGGGGGGGGGAAGAGACCGGGTTCAGCGGGGGGGGGAAGAGACCGGGTTGAGCGGGTCGGGGGGGGGAAGAGACCGGGTTGAGCGGGTGGGGGGTGGAGGGGGGGAAGAGACCGGGTTGAGCGGGTGGTGGGGGGAAGAGACCAGGTTGAGCGGGTCGGGGGGGGGAAGAGACCGGGTTGAGCTGGTAAGGGGGGGGGAAGAGACCGGGTTGAGCGGGTCGGGGGGCGTGGGGGAAAAGAGACCGGGTTGAGCGGTTCGGGGGGCGGTGGGCGAAAGAGACCGGGTTGAGCGGGGGGGGGAAGAGACCGGGTTGAGCGGGTCGGGGGGCGGAAGAGACCGGGTTGAGCGGGTCGCGGGGGGGAAGAGACCGGGTTGAGCGGGTGGGGGGGGAAGAGACCGGGTTGAGCAGGTCTGGGGCGGGGAGAAGAGACCGGGTTGAGCGGGTCGGGGGGCGGTGGGAAGAGACCGGGTTGAGCGGGTGGGGGGGGGAAGAGACCGGGTTGAGCGGGTCGGGGGGGGGGAAGAGATCGGGTTGAGCGGGTCGGGGGGAGGGGAAGAGACCGGGTAGAGCGGGTGGGGGGGGGGAAGACACCGGGTTGAGCGGGTAGGGGGGGAAGAGACCGGGTTGAGCGGGTCGAGGGGGAGAAGACACCGGGTTGAGCGGGTCGGGGGGAGGGGGAAGAGACCGGGTTGAGCGGGTCGGGTGGGGGGCGGGAAGAGACCGGGTTGAGCGGGTGGGGGGGGGGAGAGACCGGGTTGAGCGGGTCGGGGGGGGGAAGAGACCGGGTTGAGCGGGTCGGGGGGGGGAGAGACCGGGTTGAGCGGGTCGGGGGGGACAGAGACCGGGTTGAGCGGGTCGGGGGGAGGGGATGAGACCGGGTTGAGCGGGACGGGGGGGGAAGGGACCGGGTTGAGCGGGTGGGGGGGGTAAGAGACCGGGTTGAGCGGGTCGGGGGGAGGGGGAAGACACCGGGTTGAGCGGGTCGGGGGGAGGGGGAAGAGACCGGGTTGAGCGGGTCGGGGGGAGGGGGAAGAGACCGGGTTGAGCGGGTGGGGGGGGGGAAGAGACCGGGTTGAGCGGGTGGGGGGTGAGGGGTGAGACCGGGTTGAGCGGGTCGGGGGGGGGGAAGAGACCGGGTTGAGCGGGTCGGGGGGGGGGGAAGAGACCTGGTTGAGCGGGTGGGGGGGGGGGAAGAGACCGGGTTGAGCGGGTCGGGGGGGGGAAGAGACCGGGTTGAGCGGATGGGGGGGGAAGAGACCGGGTTGAGCGGGGGGGTGGGGGGAAGAGACCGGGTTGAGGGGGGGGAAAGAGACCGGGTTGAGTGGGTCGGGGGGGGGGGAAGAGACCGGGTTCAGCGGGTCGGGGGGGGGGAAGAGACCGGGTTGAGCGGGTCGGGGGGGGGGGGAGAAGATACCGGGTAGAGCGGGTGGGGGGGGGAAGAGACCGGGTTCAGCGGGTCGCGGGGGGAACAGACCGGGTTGAGCGGGTCGGGGGGGGGGGAAAGAGACCGGGTTGAGCGGGTCGGGGGGGGGGGAGAGACCGGGTTGAGCGGGTTGGAGGGGGGGAAGAGACCGGGTTTAGCGGGTCGGGGGGGGGAAGAGACCGGGTTCAGCGGGTCGGGGGGGGAAGAGGCCGAGTTGAGCGGGTGGGGGGGGGAAGAGACCGGGTTGAGCAAGGGGGGGAAGAGACCGGGTTGAGCGGGTCGGGGGGGGAAGAGACCGGGTTGAGCGGGTCGGGGGGGGGAAGAGACCGGGTTGAGCGGGTTGGGGGGGGGGGAAGAGACCGGGTTGAGCCGGTCGTGGGGGGGAAAGAGACCGGGTTGAGCGGATCGGCGGGGGGGGGGAAGGGACCGGGTTGAGCAGGTCGGGGGGGGAAGAGACCGGGTTGAGCGGGGGGGGGGAAGAGACCGGGTTCAGCGGGGGGGGGAAGAGACCGGGTTGAGCGGGTCGGGGGGGGGAAGAGACCGGGTTGAGCGGGTGGGGGGTGGAGGGGGGGAAGAGACCGGGTTGAGCGGGTGGTGGGGGGAAGAGACCAGGTTGAGCGGGTCGGGGGGGGGAAGAGACCGGGTTGAGCTGGTAAGGGGGGGGGAAGAGACCGGGTTGAGCGGGTCGGGGGGCGTGGGGGAAAAGAGACCGGGTTGAGCGGTTCGGGGGGCGGTGGGCGAAAGAGACCGGGTTGAGCGGGGGGGGGAAGAGACCGGGTTGAGCGGGTCGGGGGGCGGAAGAGACCGGGTTGAGCGGGTCGCGGGGGGGAAGAGACCGGGTTGAGCGGGTGGGGGTGGGGGAAGAGACTGGGTTGAGCGGGTGGGGGGGGAAGAGACCGGGTTGAGCAGGTCGGGGGCGGGGAGAAGAGACCGGGTTGAGCGGGTCGGGGGGCGGTGGGAAGAGACCGGGTTGAGCGGGTGGGGGGGGAAGAGACCGGGTTGAGCGGGTCGGGGGGGGGGAAGAGATCGGGTTGAGCGGGTCGGGGGGAGGGGAAGAGACCGGGTAGAGCGGGTGGGGGGGGGGAAGACACCGGGTTGAGCGGGTAGGGGGGGAAGAGACCGGGTTGAGCGGGTCGAGGGGGAGAAGACACCGGGTTGAGCGGGTCGGGGGGAGGGGGAAGAGACCGGGTTGAGCGGGTCGGGTGGGGGGCGGGAAGAGACCGGGTTGAGCGGGTGGGGGGGGGGAGAGACCGGGTTGAGCGGGTCGGGGGGGGGAAGAGACCGGGTTGAGCGGGTCGGGGGGGGGAAGAGACCGGGTTGAGCGGGTCGGGGGGGGACAGAGACCGGGTTGAGCGGGTCGGGGGGAGGGGATGAGACCGGGTTGAGCGGGACGGGGGGGGGAAGGGACCGGGTTGAGCGGGTGGGGGGGGTAAGAGACCGGGTTGAGCGGGTCGGGGGGAGGGGGAAGACACCGGGTTGAGCGGGTCGGGGGGAGGGGGAAGAGACCGGGTTGAGCGGGTCGGGGGGAGAGGGAAGAGACCGGGTTGAGCGGGTCGGGGGGGGGAAGAGACCGTGTTGAGCGGGTTGGGGGGGGAAGAGACCGGGTTGAGCGTGGGGGGGGGGGAAGAGACGGGGTTGAGCGGGTAGGGGGTGAGGGGTGAGACCGGGTTGAGCGGGTCGGGGGGGGGGAAGAGACCGGGTTGAGTGGGTCGGGGGCGGGGGAAGAGACCGGGTTGAGCGGGTGGGGGGGGGAAGAGACCGGGTTGAGCGGATGGGGGGGGGGGAAGAGACCGGGTTGAGCGGGGGGGTGGGGGGAAGAGACCGGGTTGAGCGGGGGGGGGGGGGAGAGGGAAAGATACCGGGTTGAGCGGGTGGGGGGGGGGGGGAAGAGACCGGGTTGAGCGGGTCGGGGGGGGAAAGAGACCGCGTTGAGCGGGTGGGGGGGGGGGAAGAGACCGGGTTGAGCGGGTCGTGGGGGGGAGAGACCGGGTTGAGCGGGTTGGAGGGGGGGAAGAGACCGGGTTGAGCGGGTCGGGGGGAGGGGAAGAGACCGGGTTGAGCGGGTCGGGGGGAGGGGAAGAGACCGGGTTGAGCGGGTGGGGGGGGGGAAGAGACCGAGTTGAGCGGGTGGGGGGGGGAAGAGACCGTGTTGAGCGGGGGGGGGGGAAGAGACCGGGTTGAGCGGGTCGGGGGGGGAAGAGACCGGGTTGAGCGGGTTGGGGGGGGGGAAGAGACCGGGTTGAGTGGGTTGGGGGGGGGAAGAGACCGGGTTGAGCAGGTCGGGGGGGGGAAGAGACCGGGTTGAGCCGGTCGTGGGGGGGAAAGAGACCGGGTTGAGCGGATCGGGGGGGGGGAAGAGACAGGGTTGAGCAGGTCGGGGGGGGGAAGAGACCGGGCTGAGCGGGGGGGGGAAGAGACCGGGTTCAGCGGGGGTGGGGGAAGAGACCGGGTTGAGCGGGTCGGGGGCGGGGGAAGAGACCGGGTTGAGCGGGTGGGGGGGGGAAGAGACAGGGTTGAGCGGGTCGGGGGGGGGAAGAAACCGGGTTGAGCGGGTCGGGTGGGGAAGAGACCGGGTTGAGCGGGTGGGGGGGGGGAAGAGACCGGGTTGAGCGGGGGGGGGGAAAGAGACCGGGTTGAGCGGGTCGGGGGGGGGGAAGAGACCGGGTTGAGCGGGTCGGGCGGGGGAAGAGACCGGGTTGAGCGGGTTGGGGGGGGGAAGAGACCGGTTTGAGCGGGTCGGGGGGGGAAGAGACCGGGTTGAGCGGGTTGGGGGGGGGAAGAGACCGGGTTGAGCGGGTTGGGGGGGGGAAGAGACCGGTTTGAGCGGGTCGGGGGGGGGAAGAGACCGGGTTGAGCGGGTCGGGGGGGGGAAGAGACCGGGTTGAGCGGATCGGGGGGGGGGGAAGAGACCGGGTTGAGCGGGTCGGGAACGGGGGGGGAAAGAGACCGGGTTGAGCGGGTCGGGGGGCGGGGGGGGAAAGAGACCGGGATGAGCGGGTCGGGGGGCGGGGGGGGAAAGAGACCGGGTTGAGCGGGTCGGGGGGCGGTGGGCGAAAGAGACCGGGTTGAGCGGGTCGGGGGGCGGGGGGGGAAAGAGACCGGGTTGAGCGGGTCGGGGGGGGGAAGAGACCGGGTTGAGCGGGTGGGGGCGGGAGAAGAGACCGGGTTGAGCGGGTGGTGGGGGGAAGAGACCGGGTTGAGCGGGTCGGGGGGGGGGGAAGAGACCGGGTTGAGCGGGTCGGGGGGGGAAGAGACCGGGTTGAGCAGGTAGAGGGTGGTGGGGGGAAGAGACCGGGTTCAGCGGGTGGGGGGGGGGGAAGAGATCGGGTTGAGCGGGTCGGGGGGGGGAAGAGACCGGGTTGAGCGGGTCGGGGGGCGGGGGGGGGAAAGAGACCGGGTTGAGCGGGTCGGGGGGCGGTGGGCGAAAGAGACCGGGTTGAGCGGGTCGGGGGTCGGGGGGGGAAAGAGACCGGGTTGAGCGGGTCGGGGGGGGAAAGAGACCGGGTTCAGCGGGTCTGGGGTGGGGGGGGGAAGAGACCGGGTTGAGCGGGTGGGGGGGGGAAGAGACCGGGTTGAGCGGGGGGGGGGGGGAAGAGACCGGGTTGAGCGGGTCGGGGGGGGAAGAGACCGGGTTGAGCTGGTCGGGGGGGGAAGAGACCGGGTTGTGCGGGTCGAGGGGGGGGAAAGAGACCGGGTTGAGCGGGTGGGGGGGGAAGAGACCGAGTTCAGCCGGTGGGGGGGGTAAGAGATCGGGTTGAGCGGGTCGGGGGGGGGAAGAGACCGGGTTGAGCGGGTGGGGGGGGGAAGAGACCGGGTTGAGCGGGTGGGGGGGGAAGAGACCGGGTTGAGCGGGCGGGGGGAAGAGACCGGGTTGAGCGGGTGGGTGGGGAAGAGACCGGGTTGAGCGGGCGGGGGGAAGAGACCGGGTTGAGCGGGTCGGGGGGGGGAAATAGACCGGGTTGAGCGGGTCGGGGGGAGGGGAAGAGACGGGGGTTGAGCGGGTCGGGGGGGGGGGAAGAGACCGGGTTGAGCGGGTGGAGGGGGGGAAGAGACCGGGTTGAGCGGGTGGAGGGGGGGAAGAGACTGGGTTGAGCGGGTCGGGGGGGGGGAAGACACCGAGTTGAGCGGGTCGGGGGGAGGGGGAAGAGACCGGGTTGAGCGGGTCGGGGGGAGGGGGAAGAGACCGGGTTGAGCGGGTCGGGGGGTGAAGAGACCGGGTTGAGCGGGTCGGGGGGGGGAAGAGACCGGGTTTAGCGGGTCGAGGGGGGGGGAAAGAGACCGGCTTGAGCGGGTGGGGGGGGAAGAGACCGGCTTGAGCGGGTGGGGGGGGGAAGAGACCGGCTTGAGCGGGTCGGGGGGGGGGGAGAAGAGACCGGGTTGAGCGGGTCGGGGGGGGAGAAGAGACCGGGTTGAGCGAGTCGGGGCGGGGGGAAGAGACCGGGTTGAGCGGGTCGGGGGGGGGGGAAGAGACCGGGTTGAGCGGGTCGGGGGGGGGGAAGAGACAGGGTTGAGCGGGTCGGGGGGGGAAGAGACCGGGTTGAGCGGATGGGGGGGGGGGAGAAGAGACCGGGTTGAGCGGGGGGGGGAGAGACCGGGTTGAGCGGGTGGGGGGGGGGGAAGAGACCGGGTTGAGCGTGTGGGGGAGGGAAGAGACAGGGTTGAGCGGGTCGGGTGGGGGGGGGGAATAGACCGGGTTGAGCGGGTTGGAGGGGGGGAAGAGACCGGGTTTAGCGGGTCGGGGGGGGGGGAAGAGACCGGGTTCAGCGGGTCGGGGGGGGGGAAGAGACCGGGTTCAGCGGGTCGGGGGGGGGGAAGAGACCGAGTTGAGCGGGTGGGGGGGGGGAAGAGACCGGGTTGAGCGGGGGGGGGGAAGAGACCGGGTTGAGCGGGTGGGTGGGGGAAGAGACCGGGTTGAGCGGGTCGGGGGGGGGGAAGAGACCGGGTTGAGCGGGTCGGGGGGGGGGAAGAGACCGGGTTGAGCGGGTTGGGGGGGGGGAAGAGACCGGGTTGAGCGGGTCGGGGGGGGGAAGAGACCGGGTTGAGCCGGTCGTGGGGGGGAAAGAGACCGGGTTGAGCGGATCGGGGGGGGGGAGGAGACCGGGTTGAGCAGGTCGGGGGGGGAAGAGACCGGGTTGAGCGGGTCGGGGGGAGGGGATGAGACCGGGTTGAGCGGGACGGGGGGGGGAAGAGACCGGGTTGAGCGGGTGCGGGGGGTAAGAGACCGGGTTGAGCGGGTCAGGGGGGGAAGACACTGGGTTGAGCGGGTCGGGGGGAGGGGGAAGAGACCGGGTTGAGCGGGTCGGGGGGAGGGGGAAGAGACCGGGTTGAGCGGGTCGGGGGGAGGGGGAAGAGACCGGGTTGAGCGGGTCGGGGGGGGGGAAGAGACCGTGTTGAGCGGGTTGGGGGTTGAAGAGACCGGGTTGAGCGGGTGGGGGGGGAAGAGACCGGGTTGAGCGGGTGGGGGGTGAGGGGTGAGACCGGGTTGAGCGGGTGGGGGGTGAGGGGTGAGACCGGGTTGAGCGGGTCGGGGGGGGGGGGAAGAGACCGGGTTGAGCGGGTCGGGGGGGGACAGAGACCGGGTTGAGCGGGTCGGGGGGAGGGGATGAGACCGGGTTGAGCGGGACGGGGGGGGGAAGGGACCGGGTTGAGCGGGTGGGGGGGGTAAGAGACCGGGTTGAGCGGGTCGGGGGGAGGGGGAAGACACCGGGTTGAGCGGGTCGGGGGGAGGGGGAAGAGACCGGGTTGAGCGGGTCGGGGGGAGGGGGAAGAGACCGGGTTGAGCGGGTCGGGGGGGGGAAGAGACCGTGTTGAGCGGGTTGGGGGGGGAAGAGACCGGGTTGAGCGTGGGGGGGGGGAAGAGACCGGGTTGAGCGGGTCGGGGGGGTGAAGAGACCGGGTTGAGCGGGTTGGGGGGGGGGAAGAGACCGGGTTGAGCGGGTCGGGGGGGGGGGAAGAGACCGGGTTGAGCGGGTGGAGGGGGGGAAGAGACCGGGTTGAGCGGGTGGAGGGGGGGAAGAGACTGGGTTGAGCGGGTCGGGGGGGGGGAAGACACCGAGTTGAGCGGGTCGGGGGGAGGGGGAAGAGACCGGGTTGAGCGGGTCGGGGGGAGGGGGAAGAGACCGGGTTGAGCGGGTCGGGGGGTGAAGAGACCGGGTTGAGCGGGTCGGGGGGGGGAAGAGACCGGGTTGAGCGGGTCGGGGGCGGGGGAAGAGACCGGGTTGAGCGGGTGGGGGGGGGGAAGAGACCGGGTTGAGCGGATGGGGGGGGGGAAGAGACCGGGTTGAGCGGATGGGGGGGGGGAAGAGACCGGGTTGAGCGGGTGGGGGGGGGAAGAGACCGGGTTGAGCGGGGGGGGGGGGGAAGAGACCGGGTTGAGCGGGTCGGGGGGGGAAGAGACCGGGTTGAGCTGGTCGGGGGGGGAAGAGACCGGGTTGTGCGGGTCGAGGGGGGGGAAAGAGACCGGGTTGAGCGGGTGGGGGGGGAAGAGACCGAGTTCAGCCGGTGGGGGGGGTAAGAGATCGGGTTGAGCGGGTCGGGGGGGGGAAGAGACCGGGTTGAGCGGGTGGGGGGGGGAAGAGACCGGGTTGAGCGGGTGGGGGGGGGAAGAGACCGGGTTGAGCGGGCGGGGGGAAGAGACCGGGTTGAGCGGGTGGGTGGGGAAGAGACCGGGTTGAGCGGGCGGGGGGAAGAGACCGGGTTGAGCGGGTCGGGGGGGGGAAATAGACCGGGTTGAGCGGGTCGGGGGGAGGGGAAGAGACCGGGTTGAGCGGGTCGGGGGGGGGGGAAGAGACCGGGTTGAGCGGGTGGAGGGGGGGAAGAGACCGGGTTGAGCGGGTGGAGGGGGGGAAGAGACTGGGTTGAGCGGGTCGGGGGGGGGGAAGACACCGAGTTGAGCGGGTCGGGGGGAGGGGGAAGAGACCGGGTTGAGCGGGTCGGGGGGAGGGGGAAGAGACCGGGTTGAGCGGGTCGGGGGGTGAAGAGACCGGGTTGAGCGGGTCGGGGGGGGGAAGAGACCGGGTTTAGCGGGTCGAGGGGGGGGGAAAGAGACCGGCTTGAGCGGGTGGGGGGGGAAGAGACCGGCTTGAGCGGGTGGGGGGGGGAAGAGACCGGCTTGAGCGGGTCGGGGGGGGGGGAGAAGAGACCGGGTTGAGCGGGTCGGGGGGGGAGAAGAGACCGGGTTGAGCGAGTCGGGGCGGGGGGAAGAGACCGGGTTGAGCGGGTCGGGGGGGGGGGAAGAGACCGGGTTGAGCGGGTCGGGGGGGGGGAAGAGACAGGGTTGAGCGGGTCGGGGGGGGAAGAGACCGGGTTGAGCGGATGGGGGGGGGGAGAAGAGACCGGGTTGAGCGGGGGGGGAGAGACCGGGTTGAGCGGGTGGGGGGGGGGGAAGAGACCGGGTTGAGCGTGTGGGGGAGGGAAGAGACCGGGTTGAGCGTGTGGGGGAGGGAAGAGACCGGGTTGAGCGGGTCGGGTGGGGGGGGGGAATAGACCGGGTTGAGCGGGTTGGAGGGGGGGAAGAGACCGGGTTTAGCGGGTCGGGGGGGGGGGAAGAGACCGGGTTCAGCGGGTCGGGGGGGGGGAAGAGACCGGGTTCAGCGGGTCGGGGGGGGGGAAGAGACCGAGTTGAGCGGGTGGGGGGGGGGAAGAGACCGGGTTGAGCGGGGGGGGGGAAGAGACCGGGTTGAGCGGGTGGGTGGGGGAAGAGACCGGGTTGAGCGGGTCGGGGGGGGGGAAGAGACCGGGTTGAGCGGGTCGGGGGGGGGGAAGAGACCGGGTTGAGCGGGTTGGGGGGGGGGAAGAGACCGGGTTGAGCGGGTCGGGGGGGGGAAGAGACCGGGTTGAGCCGGTCGTGGGGGGGAAAGAGACCGGGTTGAGCGGATCGGGGGGGGGGAGGAGACCGGGTTGAGCAGGTCGGGGGGGGAAGAGACCGGGTTGAGCGGGTCGGGGGGAGGGGATGAGACCGGGTTGAGCGGGACGGGGGGGGGAAGAGACCGGGTTGAGCGGGTGCGGGGGGTAAGAGACCGGGTTGAGCGGGTCAGGGGGGGAAGACACTGGGTTGAGCGGGTCGGGGGGAGGGGGAAGAGACCGGGTTGAGCGGGTCGGGGGGAGGGGGAAGAGACCGGGTTGAGCGGGTCGGGGGGAGGGGGAAGAGACCGGGTTGAGCGGGTCGGGGGGGGGGAAGAGACCGTGTTGAGCGGGTTGGGGGTTGAAGAGACCGGGTTGAGCGGGTGGGGGGGGAAGAGACCGGGTTGAGCGGGTGGGGGGTGAGGGGTGAGACCGGGTTGAGCGGGTGGGGGGTGAGGGGTGAGACCGGGTTGAGCGGGTCGGGGGGGGGGGGAAGAGACCGGGTTGAGCGGGTCGGGGGGGGACAGAGACCGGGTTGAGCGGGTCGGGGGGAGGGGATGAGACCGGGTTGAGCGGGACGGGGGGGGGAAGGGACCGGGTTGAGCGGGTGGGGGGGGTAAGAGACCGGGTTGAGCGGGTCGGGGGGAGGGGGAAGACACCGGGTTGAGCGGGTCGGGGGGAGGGGGAAGAGACCGGGTTGAGCGGGTCGGGGGGAGGGGGAAGAGACCGGGTTGAGCGGGTCGGGGGGGGGAAGAGACCGTGTTGAGCGGGTTGGGGGGGGAAGAGACCGGGTTGAGCGTGGGGGGGGGGAAGAGACCGGGTTGAGCGGGTCGGGGGGGTGAAGAGACCGGGTTGAGCGGGTTGGGGGGGGGGAAGAGACCGGGTTGAGCGGGTCGGGGGGGGGGGAAGAGACCGGGTTGAGCGGGTGGAGGGGGGGAAGAGACCGGGTTGAGCGGGTGGAGGGGGGGAAGAGACTGGGTTGAGCGGGTCGGGGGGGGGGAAGACACCGAGTTGAGCGGGTCGGGGGGAGGGGGAAGAGACCGGGTTGAGCGGGTCGGGGGGAGGGGGAAGAGACCGGGTTGAGCGGGTCGGGGGGTGAAGAGACCGGGTTGAGCGGGTCGGGGGGGGGAAGAGACCGGGTTTAGCGGGTCGAGGGGGGGGGAAAGAGACCGGCTTGAGCGGGTGGGGGGGGAAGAGACCGGCTTGAGCGGGTGGGGGGGGGAAGAGACCGGCTTGAGCGGGTCGGGGGGGGGGGAGAAGAGACCGGGTTGAGCGGGTCGGGGGGGGAGAAGAGACCGGGTTGAGCGAGTCGGGGCGGGGGGAAGAGACCGGGTTGAGCGGGTCGGGGGGGGGGGAAGAGACCGGGTTGAGCGGGTCGGGGGGGGGGAAGAGACAGGGTTGAGCGGGTCGGGGGGGGAAGAGACCGGGTTGAGCGGATGGGGGGGGGGGAGAAGAGACCGGGTTGAGCGGGGGGGGAGAGACCGGGTTGAGCGGGTGGGGGGGGGGGAAGAGACCGGGTTGAGCGTGTGGGGGAGGGAAGAGACCGGGTTGAGCGGGTCGGGTGGGGGGGGGGAATAGACCGGGTTGAGCGGGTTGGAGGGGGGGAAGAGACCGGGTTTAGCGGGTCGGGGGGGGGGGAAGAGACCGGGTTCAGCGGGTCGGGGGGGGGGAAGAGACCGGGTTCAGCGGGTCGGGGGGGGGGAAGAGACCGAGTTGAGCGGGTGGGGGGGGGGAAGAGACCGGGTTGAGCGGGGGGGGGGAAGAGACCGGGTTGAGCGGGTGGGTGGGGGAAGAGACCGGGTTGAGCGGGTCGGGGGGGGGGAAGAGACCGGGTTGAGCGGGTCGGGGGGGGGGAAGAGACCGGGTTGAGCGGGTTGGGGGGGGGGAAGAGACCGGGTTGAGCGGGTCGGGGGGGGGAAGAGACCGGGTTGAGCCGGTCGTGGGGGGGAAAGAGACCGGGTTGAGCGGATCGGGGGGGGGGAGGAGACCGGGTTGAGCAGGTCGGGGGGGGAAGAGACCGGGTTGAGCGGGTCGGGGGGAGGGGATGAGACCGGGTTGAGCGGGACGGGGGGGGGAAGAGACCGGGTTGAGCGGGTGCGGGGGGTAAGAGACCGGGTTGAGCGGGTCAGGGGGGGAAGACACTGGGTTGAGCGGGTCGGGGGGAGGGGGAAGAGACCGGGTTGAGCGGGTCGGGGGGAGGGGGAAGAGACCGGGTTGAGCGGGTCGGGGGGAGGGGGAAGAGACCGGGTTGAGCGGGTCGGGGGGGGGGAAGAGACCGTGTTGAGCGGGTTGGGGGTTGAAGAGACCGGGTTGAGCGAGTGGGGGGGGAAGAGACCGGGTTGAGCGGGTGGGGGGTGAGGGGTGAGACCGGGTTGAGCGGGTGGGGGGTGAGGGGTGAGACCGGGTTGAGCGGGTCGGGGGGGGGGGGAAGAGACCGGGTTGAGCGGGTCGGGGGGGGACAGAGACCGGGTTGAGCGGGTCGGGGGGAGGGGATGAGACCGGGTTGAGCGGGACGGGGGGGGGAAGGGACCGGGTTGAGCGGGTGGGGGGGGTAAGAGACCGGGTTGAGCGGGTCGGGGGGAGGGGGAAGACACCGGGTTGAGCGGGTCGGGGGGAGGGGGAAGAGACCGGGTTGAGCGGGTCGGGGGGAGGGGGAAGAGACCGGGTTGAGCGGGTCGGGGGGGGGAAGAGACCGTGTTGAGCGGGTTGGGGGGGGAAGAGACCGGGTTGAGCGTGGGGGGGGGGAAGAGACGGGGTTGAGCGGGTAGGGGGTGAGGGGTGAGACCGGGTTGAGCGGGTCGGGGGGGGGGGGGGAAGAGACCGGGTTGAGCGGGTCGGGGGCGGGGGAAGAGACCGGGTTGAGCGGGTGGGGGGGGGGAAGAGACCGGGTTGAGCGGATGGGGGGGGGGAAGAGACCGGGTTGAGCGGGGGGGTGGGGGGAAGAGACCGGGTTGAGCGGGGGGGGGGGAAGAGACCGGGTTGAGTGGGTCGCGGGGGGGGAAGAGACCGGGTTCAGCGGGTCGGGGGGGGGGAAGAGACCGGGTTGAGCGGCTCGGGGGGGGGGAAAGATACCGGGTTGAGCGGGTGGGGGGGGGAAGAGACCGGGTTGAGCGGGTCGGGGGGGGAAAGAGACCGGGTTGAGCGGGTGGGGGGGGGGAAGAGACCGGGTTGAGCGGGTCATGGGGGGGAGAGACCGGGTTGAGCGGGTTGGAGGGGGGGAAGAGACCGGGTTGAGCGGGTCGGGGGGAGGGGAAGAGACCGGGTTGAGCGGGTCGGGGGGAGGGGAAGAGACCGGGTTGAGCGGGTCGGGGGGAGGGGAAGAGACCGGGTTGAGCGGGTGGGAGGGGGAAGAGAACGAGTTGAGCGGGTGGGGGGGGGGAAGAGACCGTGTTGAGCGGGGGGGGGGAAGAGACCGTGTTGAGCGGGGGGGGGGAAGAGACCGGGTTGAGCGGGTCGGGGGGGGAAGAGACCGGGTTGAGCGGGTTGGGGGGGGGAAGAGATTGGGTTGAGCGGGTTGGGGGGGGAAGAGACCGGGTTGAGCGGGTCGGGGGGGGGGGAAGAGACCGGGTTGAGCCGGTCGTGGGGGGGAAAGAGACCGGGTTGAGCGGATCGGGGGGGGGGGGAAGAGACAGGGTTGAGCAGGTCGGGGGGGGGAAGAGACCGGGTTGAGCGGGGGGGGGGAAGAGACCGGGTTCAGCGGGGGCGGGGGAAGAGACAGGGTTGAGCGGGTCGGGGGGGGAAGAAACCGGGTTGAGCGGGTCGGGTGGGGAAGAGACCGGGTTGAGCGGGTGGGGGGGGGAAGAGACCGGGTTGAGCGGGTGGGGGGGGGGGGAAGAGACCTGGTTGAGCAGGGGTGGGATAAGAGACCGGGTTGAGCGGGTCGGGGGGGGGGAAGAGACCGGGTGAGCGGGTTGGGGGGGGAAGAGACCGGGTTGAGCGGGTTGGGGGGGGGAAGAGACCGGTTTGAGCGGGTCGGGGGGGGAAGAGACCGGGTTGAGCGGGTCGGGGGGGGAAGAGACCGGGTTGAGCGGATCGGGGGGGGGGGAAGAGACCGGGTTGAGCGGGTCGGAACGGGGGGGAAAGAGACCGGGTTGAGCGGGTCGGGGGGCGGGGGGGGAAAGAGACCGGGATGAGCGGGTCGGGGGGCGGGGGTCGGGGGGGGGAAAGAGACCGGGTTGAGCGGGTCGGGGGTCGGGGGGGGGAAAGAGACCGGGTTGAGCGGGTCGGGGGTCGGGGGGGGAAAGAGACCGGTTTGAGCGGGTCGGGGGTCGGGAGGGGGGGAAAGAGACCGGGTTGAGCGGGTCGGGGGCGGGGGGGGGAAAAGAAAACGGGTTGAGCGGGTCGGGGGTCGGGAGTCGGGGGGGGGAAGAGACCGGGTTGAGGCGGTCGGGGGTCGGGGGGGGGGGGAAAGAGACCGGGTTGAGCGGGTCGGGGGGCGGGGGGGGGGGAAACAGACTGGGTTGAGCAGGTCGGGGGTCGGGGTCGGGGGGGGAAAGAGACCGGGTTGAGCGGGTCGGGGTCGGGGGGGGGGGAAAGAGACCGGGTTGAGTGGGTCGGGGGGTCGGGGGGGGGAAAGAGACCGGGTTGAGCGGGGTCGGGGGTCGGGGGGGGAAGAGACCGGGTTGAGCGGGTCGGGGGTCGGGGGGGGAAGAGAACGGGTTGAGCGGGTCGGGGGTCGGGGGGGGGAAAGAGACCGGGTTGAGCGGGTCGGGGGTCGGGGGGGGGGGAAAGAGACCGGGTTGAGCTGGTCGGGGGTCGGGGGAGGGGAAAGAGACCGGGTTGAGTGGGTCGGGGGTCGGGGGGGGGGAAAGAGACCGGGTTGAGTGGGTCGGGGGTCGGGGGAGGGGAAAGAGACCGGGTTGAGCGGGTCGGGGGTCGGGGGGGGGGAAGAGACCGGGTTGAGTGGGTCGGGGGTCGGGGGTCGGGGGGGGGGGAAAAGAGACCGGGTTGAGCGGGTCGGGGGTCGTGGGTCGGGGGGGGAAAGAGACCGGGTTGAGCGGGTCGGGGGGGGGCGGGGGGGGAAAGAGACCGGGTTGAGCGGGTCGGGGGTCGGGGGGGGGGGAAAGAGACCGGGTTGAGCGGGTCGGGGGTCGGGGGGGGGGGAAAGAGACCGGGTTGAGCGGGTCGGGGGTCGGGGGTTGGGGGGGGGGAAAGAGACCGGGTTGAGCGGGTCGGGGGGCGGGGGGGGAAAGAGACCGGGTTGAGCGGGTCGGGGGTCGGGGGTCGGGGGGGGGAAAGAGACCGGGTTGAGCGGGGTCGGGGGTCGGGGGTCGGGGGGGGGGAAAGAGACCGGGTTCAGCGGGTCGGGGGTCGGGGGTGGGGGAAAGAGACCGGGTTGAGCGGGTCGGGGGCGGGGGGGGGAAAGAGACCGGGTTGAGCGGGTCGGGGGTCGGGGGTCGGGGGGGGGGGAAAGAGACCGGGTTGAGCCGGTCGGGGGTCGGGGGGGGGGAAAAGAGACCGGGTGAGCGGGTCGGGGGTCGGGGGGGAGGGAAGAGACCGGGTTGAGCGGGTCGGGGGGTCGAGGGGGGGGAAAGAGACCGGGTTGAGCGGGTCGGGGGTCGGGGGGGGGGAAAGAGACCGGGTTGAGCGGGTCGGGGTCGGGGGGGGCGGAAAGAGACCGGGTTGACCGGGTCGGGGGTCGGGGGTCGGGGGGGGGAAAGAGACCGGGTTGAGCGGGTCGGGGGTCGGGGGGGGGAAGAGACCGGGTTGAGCGGGTCGGGGGTCGGGGGTCGGGGGGGGGGGGAAAGAGACCGGGTTGAGCGGGTCGGGGGTCGGGGGTGGGGGGGGGGGAAGAGACTGGGTTGAGCGGGTCGGGGGTCGGGGGGGGGGAAAGAGACCGGGTAGAGCGGGTCGGGGGGCGGGGGGGGGGGGGAAAGAGACCGGGTTGAGCGGGCGGGGGCGGGGGCCGGGGGGGGGGGGAAGAGACAGGGTTGAGCGGGTGGGGGGGCGGGGGGGGGGAAGAGACCGGGTTGAGCGGGTCAGGGCGGGGGGAAAGAGACCGGGTTGAGCGGGTCGGGGGTCGGGGGGGGGAAAGAGACCGGGTTGAGCGGGGTCGGAGGTCAGGGGGGGGAAAGAGACCCGGTTGAGCGGGTCGGGGGTCAGGCGGGGGGGAAAGAGACCCGGTTGAGCGGGTCAGAGGTCGGGGGTCGGGGGGGAGGGAAAGAGACCGGGTTGAGCGGGTCGGGTGTCGGGGGTCGGGGGGGGGAAAAAGAGACCGGGGTTGAGCAGGTCGGGGGTCGGGGGTCGGGGGGGGGAAAGAGACCGGGTTGAGCGGGTCGGGGGTCGGGGGGGGGAAAGAGACCGGGTTGAGCGGGTCGGGGGTCAGGGGGGGGGGAAAGAGACCGGGTTGAGCGGGTCGGGGGCGGGGGGGGGGAAGAGACCGGGTTGAGCGGGTCGGGGGGCGGGGGGGGGGGAAAGAGACCGGTTGAGCGGGTCGGGGGTCGGGGGTCGGGGGGGGAAGAGACCGGGTTGAGCGGGTCGGGGGGCGGGGGGGGGGGGAAGAGACCGGGTTGAGCGGGTCGGGGGGGGGGAAAGAGACCGGGTTGAGCGGGTCGGGGGTCGGGGGGGGGGGGAAAGAGACCGGGTTGAGCGGGGTCGGGGGTCGGGGGGGGGAAAGAGACCGAGTTGAGCGGGTCGGGGGTCAGGGGGGGGGGAAAGAGACCCGGTTGAGCGGGTCGGGGGTCGGGGGGGGGGGAAAGAGACCAGGTTGAGCGGGTCGGGGGTCGGGGGTCGGGGGGGAGGGAAAGAGACCGGGTTGAGCGGGTCGGGGTCGGGGGTCAGGGGGGGGGGGAAAAGGAGACCGGGTTGAGCGGGTGGGGGTCGGGGGTCGGGGTCGGGGGGGGGAAAGAGACCCGGGTTGAGCGGGTCGGGGGGCGGGGGGGGGGAAAGAGACCGGGTTGAGTGGGTCGGGGGGCGGGGGGGGAAAGAGACCGGGTTGAGCGGGTCGGGGTCGGGGGGGGGGAAGAGACCGGTTGAGCGGGTCGGGGGTCGGGGGTCGGGGTCGGGGGGGGGAAAGAGACCGGGTTGAGCGGGTCGGGGTCGGGGGGTGGGAAAGAGACCGGGTTGAGCGGGTCGGGGGTCGGGGGGGGGAAAGAGACCGGGTTGAGCGGGTCGGGGGTCGGGGGGGGGAAAGAGACCGGGTTGAGCGGGTCGGGGGTCGGAGCGGGGGGAAAGAGACCGGGTTGAGCTGGTCGGGGTAGGGGGGGGGAAAGAGACCGGGTTGAGCGGGTCGGGGGTCGGGGGGGGGGGAAGAGACCGGGTTGAGCGGGTCGGGGGTCGGGGGGGGGAAGAGACCGGGTTGAGCGGGTCGGGGGTCGGGGGGGGGGAAAGAGACCGGGTTGAGCGGGTCGGGGGTCGGGGTCGGGGGGGGAAAGAGACCGGGTTGAGCGGGTCGGGGGTCGGGGGGGGGGGAAAGAGACCGGGTTGAGCGGGTCGGGGGGCGGGGGGGGGGAAAGAGACCGGGTTGAGCGGGGTCGGGGGTCGGGGGGGGGAAGAGACCGGGTTGAGCGGGTCGGGGGGGGGGGAAGAGACCGGGTTGAGCGGGTCGGGGGGGGGGGAAAGAGACCGGGTTGAGCGGGTCGGGGTCGGGGGGGGGAAAGAGACCGGGTTGAGCGGGTCGGGGTCGGGGGTCGGGGGGGGAAGAGACCGGGTTGAGCGGGTCAGGGGGCGGGGGGGGGGAAGAGACCGGGTTGAGCGGGTCGGGGGGGGGGAAAGAGACCGGGTTGAGCGGGTCGGGGCTCGGGGGGGGGGAAAGAGACCGGGTTGAGCGGGTCGGGGGTCGGGGGGGGGAAGAGACCGGGTTGAGCGGGTCGGGGGTCAGGGGGGGGAAAGAGACCCGGTTGAGCGGGTCGGGGGTCAGGCGGGGGGGAAAGAGACCCGGTTGAGCGGGTCGGGGGTCGGGGGTCGGGGGGGGGAAAAAGAGACCGGGTTGAGCGGGTCGGGGGTCGGGTGTCGGGGGTCGGGGGGGGGAAAGAGACCGGTTGAGCGGGTCGGGGGTCAGGGGTCGGGGGGGGGGAAAGAGACCGGGTTGAGCGGGTCGGGGGTCGGGGGGGGGAAAGAGACCGGGTTGAGCGGGTCGGGGGTCAGGGGCGGGGGAAAGAGACCGGGTTGAGCGGGTCGGGGGTCAGGGGGGGGGAAAGAGACCGGGTTGAGCGGGTCGGGGGTCGGGGGGGGGAAAGAGACCGGGTTGAGCGGGTCGGGGGGCGGGGGGGGAAAGAGACCGGGTTGAGCGGGTCGGGGGTCGGGGGGGAAAGAGACCGGGTTGAGCGGGTCGGGGGGCGGGGGGGGGGAAAGAGACCGGGTTGAGCGGGTCGGGGGTCGGGGGGGGGAAGAGACCGGGTTGAGCGGGTCGGGGGGCGGGGGGGGGGGAAGAGACCGGGTTGAGCGGATCGGGGGGGGGGAAGAGACCGGGTTGAGCGGGTCGGGGGTCGGGGGGGGGGAAAGAGACCGGGTTGAGCGGGTCGGGGGTCGGGGGGGGGAAAGAGACCGGGTTGAGCGGGTCGGGGGTCAGGGGGGGGGAAAGAGACCCGGTTGAGCGGGTCGGGGGTCGGGGGTCAGGGGTCGGGGGTCGGGGGGGGGGAAAGAGACCGGGTTGAGCGGGTCGGGGGGAGGGGGTCGGGGGGGAGGGAAAGAGACGGGTTGAGCGGGTCGGGGTCGGGGTCGGGGGGGGGAAAAAGAGACCGGGTTGAGCGGGTCGGGGGTCGGGGGTCGGGGGGGGGGGAAAAAAGAGACCGGGTTGAGCGGGTCGGGGGTCGGGGGTCGGGGGTCGGGGGGGGGAAAGAGACCGGGTTGAGCGGGTCGGGGGTCGGGGGTCGGGGGGGGGGAAAGAGACCGGGTTGAGCGGGTCGGGGGGCGGGGGGGGGGAAGAGACCGGGTTGAGCGGGTCGGGGGTCGGGGGGGGGAAGAGACCGGGTTGAGCGGGTCGGGGGTCAGGGGGGGGGGAAAGAGACCCGGTTGAGCGGTCGGGGGTCAGGGGGGGGGGAAAGAGACCCGGTTGAGCGGGGTCGGGGGGCGGGGGGGGGGGGGAAAGAGACCCGGTTGAGCGGGTCGGGGGTCGGGGGGGGGGGAAAGAGACCGGGGTGAGCAGGTCAGGGGTCGGGGGGGGGGGAAAGAGACCGGGTTGAGCGGGTCGGGGGTCGGGGGGGGGGAAAGAGACCGGGTTGAGCGGGTCTTGGGTCGGGGGTCGGGGGGGGGGGAAAGAGACCGGGTTGAGCAGGTCAGGGGTCGGGGGGGGGAAAGAATCCGGGTTGAGCGGGTCGGGGGTCGGGGGTCGGGGGGGGAAAGAGACCGGGTTGAGTGGGTCGGGGTCGGGGGGGGGAAAGAGACCGGGTTGAGCGGGTCGGGGGTCGGGGGGGGGAAAGAGACCGGGTTGAGCGGGCGGGGGGCGGTGGGGCGGGGGAAAGAGACCGGGTTGAGCGGGTCGGGGGGCGGGGGGGAGGAAAGAGACCGGGTTGAGCGGGTCGGGGGTCGGGGGGGGAAAGAGACCGGGTTGAGCTGGTCGGGGGTCGGGGGGGCGGGGGAAAGAGACCGGGTTGAGCGGGTCGGGGGTCGGGGGGGGGGGAAAGAGACCGGGTTGAGCGGGTCGGGGGTCGGGGGGTCGGGGGAAAGAGACCGGGTTGAGCGGGTCGGGGGGCGGGCGGGGGGGGAAAGAGACCGGGTTGAGCGGGTCGGGGGGCGGGCGGGGGGGAAAGAGACCGGGTTAAGCGGGTCGGGGGTCGGGGGGGGGGGAAAGAGACCGGGTTGAGCGGGTCGGGGGTCGGGGGGGGGAAAGAGACCGGGTTGAGCGGGTCGGGGGTCGGGGGGGGGGAAAGAGACCGGGTTGAGCGGGTCGGGGGGCGGGGGGGGGGGAAAGAGACCGGGTTGAGCGGGTCGGGGGTCGGGGGTTGGGGGGGGGGAAGAGACCGGGTTGAGCGGGTCGGGGGGCGGGGGGGGGGGAAGAGACCGGGTTGAGCGGGTCGGGGGGGGGGAAAGAGACCGGGTTGAGCGGGTCGGGGGTCGGGGGGGGGGGGAAAGAGACCGGGTTGAGCGGGTCGGGGGTCGGGGGGGGGAAAGAGACCGGGTTGAGCGGGTCGGGGGTCAGGGGGGGGGAAAGAGACCGGTTGAGCGGGTCGGGGGTCGGGGGGGGGGAAAGAGACCGGGTTGAGCGGGTCGGGGGTCGGGGGTCGGGGGGGAGGGAAAGAGACCGGGTTGAGCGGGTCGGGGGTCGGGGTCGGGGGGGGAAAAAGAGACCGGGTTGAGCGGGTCGGGGGTCGGGGGTCGGGGGGGGGAAAGAGACCGGGTTGAGCGGGTCGGGGGGCGGGGGGGGGGAAAGAGACCGGGTTGAGCGGGTCGGGGGGCGGGGGGGGGAAAGAGACCGGGTTGAGCGGGTCGGGGGTCGGGGGGGGGAAAGAGACCGGGTTGAGCGGGTCGGGGGTCGGGGGTCGGGGGTCGGGGGGGGGAAAGAGACCGGGTTGAGCGGGTCGGGGGTCGGGGGGGGGGAAAGAGACCGGGTTGAGCGGGTCGGGGGTCGGGGGGGGAAAGAGATCGGGTTGAGCGGGTCGGGGGTCAGGGGGGGGAAGAGACCCGGTTGAGCGGGTCGGGGGTCGGGGGTCGGGAGTCGGGGGGGGGGGAAAGAGACCGGGTTGAGCGGGTCGGGGGTCGGGGGTCGGGGGGGAGGGAAAGAGACCGGGTTGAGCGGGTCGGGGGTTCGGGGGTCGGGGGGGGGAAAAAGAGACCGGGTTGAGCGGGTCGGGGGTCGGGGGTCGGGGGGGGGAAAGAGACCGGGTTGAGCGGGTCGGAGGGCGGGGGGGGGGGAAAGAGACCGGGTTGAGCGGTCGGGGGTCGGGGGGGGGAAGAGACCGGGTTGAGCGGGTCGGGGGTCAGGGGGGGGGAAAGAGACCGGTTGAGCAGGTCGGGGGTCGGGGGGGGGGGGAAAGAGACCCGGTTGAGCGGGTCGGGGGTCGGGGGTCGGGGGGGAGGGAAAGAGACCGGGTTGAGCGGGTCGGGGGTCGGGGGGGGGGGAAAAGAGACCGGGTTGAGCGGGTCGGGGGTCGGGGGTCAGGGGGGGAAAGAGACGGGTTGAGCGGGTCGGGGGTCGGGGGTCGGGGGGGGGGAAAGAGACCGGGTTGAGCGGGTCGGGGGTCGGGGGGGGGGGAAAGAGACCGGGTTTAGTGGGTCGGGGGTCGGGGGGGGGAAAGAGACCGGGTTGAGCGGGTCGGGGGTCGGGGGGGGGGAAAGAGACCGGGTTGAGCGGGTCGGGGGTCAGGGGGGGGGGGGAAGAGACCGCGTTGAGCGGGTCGGGGGTCGGGGGTCAGGGGGGGGAAAGAGACCGGGTTGAGCGGGTCGGGGGTCGGGGGTCGGGGGGGGGGAAGAGACCGGGTTGAGCGGGTCGGGGGGTCGGGGGTCGGGGGGGGGGAAGAGACCGGGTTGAGCGGGTCGGGGGTCGGGGGTCGGGGGTCGGGGGGGGGAAAGAGACCGGGTTGAGCGGGTCGGGGGTCGGGGTCGGGGGGGGGAAAGAGACCGGGTTGAGCGGGTCGGGGGTCGGGGGTCGGGGGGGGGAAAGAGACCGGGTTGAGCGGGTCGGGGGTCGGGGGGGGGGGAAAGAGACCGGGTTGAGCGGGTCGGGGGGCGGGGGGGGGGAAAGAGACCGGGTTGAGCGGGTCGGGGGTCAGGGGTCGGGGGGGGGGAAGAGACCAGGTTGAGCGGGTCGGGGGGGGGAAAGAGACCGGGTTGAGCGGGTCGGGGGTCGGGGGGGGGGGGAAAGAGACCGGGTTGAGCGGGTCGGGGGTCGGGGGGGGGAAAGAGACCGGTTGAGCGGGTCGGGGGTCAGGGGGGGGGGAAAGAGACCCGTTTGAGCGGGTCGGGGGTCGGGGGTCGGGGGGGGGAAAGAGACCGGGTTGAGCGGGTCGGGGGTCGGGGGTCGGGGGGGGGGAAAAAGAGACCGGGGTTGAGCGGGTCGGGGGTCGGGTGTCGGGGGTCGGGGGGGGGAAAGAGACCGGGTTGAGCGGGGTTGGGGGTCGGGGGTCGGGGGGGGGAAAGAGACCGGGTTGAGCGGGTCGGGGGTCGGGGGGGGGAAGAGACCGGGTTGAGCGGGTCGGGGGTCAGGGGGGGGGAAAGAGACCGGGTTGAGCGGGTCGGGGGTCGGGGGTCGGGGGGGGAAGAGACCGGGTTGAGCGGGTCGGGGGGCGGGGGGGGGAAGAGACCGGGTTGAGCGGGTCGGGGGGGGGGAAAGAGACCGGGTTGAGCGGGTCGGGGGGTCGGGGGGGGGGGAAGAGACCGGGTTGAGCGGGTCGGGGGGGGGAAAGAGACCGGGTTGAGCGGGTCGGGGGTCAGGGGGGGGGGAAGAGACCCGGTTGAGCGGGTCGTGGGTCGTGGGTCGGGGGTCGGGGGGGGGGAAAGAGACCGGGTTGAGCGGGTCGGGGGTCGGGGGTCGGGGGGGAGGGAAAGAGACCGGGTTGAGCGGGTCGGGGGTCGGGGGTCGGGGGGGGGGAAAAAGAGACCGGGTTGAGCGGGTCGGGGGTCGGGGGTCGGGGGTCGGGGGGGAAAGAGACCGGGTTGAGCGGGTCGGGGGTCGGGGGTCGGGGGGGGGGGAAAGAGACCGGGTTGAGCGGGTCGGGGGTCGGGGGTCGGGGGGGGAAAGAGACCGGGTTGAGCGGGTCGGGGGTCGGGGGTCGGGGGTCGGGGGGGGGGGAAAGAGACCCGGTTGAGCGGGTCGGGGTCGGGGGTCGGGGGGGAGGGAAAGAGACCGGGTTGAGCGGGTCGGGGGTCGGGGGTCGGGGGGCGGGGAAAAGAGACCGGGTTGAGCGGGTCGGGGGTCGGGGGTCGGGGGGGGGAAAGAGACCGGGTTGAGCGGGTCGGGGGTCGGGGGTCGGGGGGGGGGAAAGAGACCGGGTTGAGCGGGTCGGGGGTCGGGGGGGGGGAAAGAGACCGGGTTTAGTGGGTCGGGGGTCGGGGGGGGGGAAAGAGACCGGGTTGAGCGGGTCGGGGGTCGGGGGGGGGGGAAAGAGACCGGGTTGAGCGGGTCGGGGGTCGGGGGGGGGGAAAGAGACCGGGTTGAGTGGGTCGGGGGTCAGGGGGGGGGAAGAGACCGGGTTGAGCGGGTCGGGGGTCGGGGGTCAGGGGGGGGGAAAGAGACCGGGTTGAGCGGGTCGGGGGTCGGGGGTCGGGGGGGGGAAGAGACCAGGTTGAGCGGGTCGGGGGTCGGGGGTCGGGGGGGGGGGAAGAGACCGGGTTGAGCGGGTCGGGGGTCGGGGGTCGGGGGGGGGGAAAGAGACCGGGTTGAGCGGGTCGGGGGTCGGGGGGGGAAAAGAGACCGGGTTGAGCGGGTCGGGGGTCGGGGGTCGGGGGGGGGAAAGAGACCGGGTTGAGCGGGGTCGGGGGTCGGGGGGGGGGGGGGAAAGAGACCGGGTTGAGCGGGTCGGGGGCGGGGGGGGGGAAAGAGACCGGGTTGAGCGGGTCGGGGGTCGGGGGTCGGGGGGGGGGAAGAGACCGGGTTGAGCGGGTCGGGGGGCGGGGGGGGGGGGAAGAGACCAGGTTGAGCGGGTCGGGGGGGGGGAAAGAGACCGGGTTGAGCGGGTCGGGGGTCGGGGGGGGGGGAAAGAGACCGGGTTGAGCGGGTCGGGGGTCGGGGGGGGGGAAGAGACCGGGTTGAGCGGGTCGGGGGTCAGGGGGGGGGGGGAAAGAGACCCGTTTGAGCGGGTCGGGGGTCGGGGGTCGGGGGGGGGGAAAGAGACCGGGTTGAGCGGGTCGGGGGTCGGGGGTCGGGGGGGAGGGAAGGAGACCGGGTTGAGCGGGTCGGGGGTCGGGTGTCGGGGGTCGGGGGGGGAAAGAGACCGGGTTGAGCGGGTCGGGGGTCGGGGGTCGGGGGGGGGAAAGAGACCGGGTTGAGCGGGTCGGGGGTCGGGGGGGGGAAAGAGACCGGGGTTGAGCGGGTCGGGGGTCAGGGGGGGGGGAAAGAGACCGGGTTGAGCGGGTCGGGGGTCGGGGGTCGGGGGGGGGAAGAGACCGGGTTGAGCGGGTCGGGGGGCGGGGGGGGGGAAGAGACCGGGTTGAGCGGGTCGGGGGGGGGGGAAAGAGACCGGGTTGAGCGGGTCGGGGGTCGGGGGGGGGGAAAGAGACCGGGTTGAGCGGGTCGGGGGTCGGGGGGGGGAAAGAGACCGGGTTGAGCGGGTCGGGGGTCGGGGGTCGAGGGTTGGGGGGGGGGAAAGAGACCGGGTTGAGCGGGTCGGGGGTCAGGGGGGGGGGAAAGAGACCCGTTGAGCGGGTCGGGGGTCGGGGGTCGGGGGGGGGGAAAGAGACCGGGTTGAGCGGGTCGGGGGTCGGGGGTCGGGGGGGAGGGAAGGAGACCGGGTTGAGCGGGTCGGGGGTCGGGTGTCGGGGGTCGGGGGGGGGAAAGAGACCGGGGTTGAGCGGGTCGGGGGTCGGGGGTCGGGGGGGGGAAAGAGACCGGGTTGAGCGGGTCGGGGGTCGGGGGGGGGAAAGAGACTGGGTTGAGCGGGTCGGGGGTCAGGGGGGGGGGAAAGAGACCGGGTTGAGCGGGTCGGGGGTCGGGGGGGGAAGAGACCGGGTTGAGCGGGTCGGGGGGCAGGGGGGGGGGGAAGAGACCGGGTTGAGCGGGTCGGGGGGGGGGAAAGAGACCGGGTGAGCGGGTCGGGGTTCGGGGGGGGGGGGAAAGAGACCGGTTGAGCGGGTCGGGGGTCGGGGGTCGGGGGGGGGGAAAAAGAGACCGGGTTGAGCGGGTCGGGGGTCGGGGGTCGGGGGTCGGGGGGGAAAGAGACCGAGTTGAGCGGGTCGGGGGTCGGGGGTCGGGGGGGGGGAAAGAGACCGGGTTGAGCGGGTCGGGGGTCGGGGGGGGGGAAAGAGACCGGGTTGAGCGGGTCGGGGGTCGGGGGGGGGGAAGAGACCGGGTTGAGCGGGTCGGGGGTCAGGGGGGGGGGAAAGAGACCCGGTTGAGCGGGTCGGGGGTCAGGGGGGGGGGAAAGAGACCCGGTTGAGCGGGTCGGGGTCGGGGGTCGGGGGGGGGGAAGAGACGGGTTGAGCGGGTCGGGGGGCGGGGGGGGGGGGAAGAGACCAGGTTGAGCGGGTCGGGGGTGGGGAAAGAGACCGGGTTGAGCGGGTCGGGGGTCGGGGGGGGGGAAAGAGACCGGGTTGAGCGGGTCGGGGGTCGGGGGGGGAAAAGAGACCGGGTTGAGCGGGTCGGGGGTCAGGGGGTCGGGGGGGAGGGAAAGAGACCGGGTTGAGCGGGTCGGGGGTCGGGGGTCGGGGGGGGAAAAAGAGACCGGGTTGAGCGGGTCGGGGGTCGGGGGGTCGGGGGGGGGGGAAAGAGACCGGGTTGAGCGGGTCGGGGGTCGGGGGGGGGAAAGAGACCGGGTTGAGCGGGTCGGGGGTCGGGGTCGGGGGGGGAAAGAGACCGGGTTGAGCGGGTCGGGGTCGGGGGTCGGGGGTCGGGGGGGGGGAAGAGACCGGGTTGAGCGGGTCGGGGGGCGGGGGTCGGGGGGGGGAAAGAGACCGGGTTGAGCGGGTCGGGGGGTCGGGGGGGGAAAGAGACCGGGGTTGAGCGGGTCGGGGGGCGGGGGTCGGGGGGGGGAAAGAGACCGGGTTGAGCGGGTCGGGGGGCGAGGGGCGGGGGGGTGGAAAGAGACCGGGTTGAGCGGGTCGGGGGGCGGGGGGGGGGGGAAAGAGACCGGGTTGAGCGGGTCGGGGGGCGGGGGGCGGGGGGGGGGAAAGAGACCGGGTTGAGCGGGTCGGGGGGCGGGGGGCGGGGGGGGGGGGAAAGAGACCGGGTTGAGCGGGTCAGGGGGCGGGGGGCGGGGGGGGAAAGAGACCGGGTTGAGAGGGTCGGGGGGCGGGGGGCGGGGGGCGGGGGGGGAAAGAGACCGGGTTGAGCGGGTCGGGGGGGGGAAGAGACCGGGTTGAGCGGGTCGGGGGCGGGGGGGGGGAAGAGACCAGGTTGAGCGGGGTCGGGGTGGGGAAAGAGACCGGGTTGAGCGGGTCGGGGGTCGGGGGGGGGGAAAGAGACCGGGTTGAGCGGGTCGGGGGTCGGGGGGGGAAAAGAGACCGGGTTGAGCGGGTCGGGGGTCGGGGGTCGGGGGGGGGGAAAAAGAGACCGGGTTGAGCGGGTCGGGGGTCGGGGGTCGGGGGGGGGGAAAGAGACCGGGTTGAGCGGGTCGGGGGTCGGGGGGGGAAAGAGACCGGGTTGAGCGGGTCGGGGGTCGGGGGTCGGGGGGGGGAAAGAGACCGGGTTGAGCGGGTCGGGGGGCGGGGGTCGGGGGTCGGGGGGGGAAAGAGACCGGGTTGAGCGGGTCAGGGGTCGGGGGGGGGGAAAGAGACCGGGTTGAGCGGGTCGGGGGGCGGGGGTCGGGGGGGGGAAAGAGACCGGGTTGAGCGGGTCGGGGGGCGGGGGGCGGGGGGGGGAAAGAGACCGGGTTGAGCGGGTCGGGGGGCGGGGGTCGGGGGGGGGAAAGAGACCGGGTTGAGCGGGTCGGGGGTCGGGGGTCGGGGGGGGGGAAAGAGACCGGGTTGAGCGGGTCGGGGGCGGGGGTCGGGGGGGGAAAGAGACCGGGTTGAGCGGGTCGGGGGGCGAGGGGCGGGGGGGGGAAAGAGACCGGGTTGAGCGGGTCGGGGGGCGGGGGGGGGGGAAAGAGACCGGGTTTGAGCGGGTCGGGGGGCGGGGGGCGGGGGGGGGGAAAGAGACCGGGTTGAGCGGGTCGGGGGGCGGGGGGCGGGGGGGGGAAAGAGACCGGGTTGAGCGGGTCAGGGGGCGGGGGGCGGGGGGGGGGAAAGAGACCGGGTTGAGAGGGTCGGGGGGCGGGGGGCGGGGGGGGGAAAGAGACCGGGTTGAGCGGGTCGGGGGGGGGAAAGAGACCGGGTTGAGCGGGTCGGGGAGCGCGGGGGGGGGGAAAGAGACCGGGTTGAGCGGGTCGGGGGGCGGGGGGGGGGAAAGAGACCGGGTTGAGCGGGTCGGGGGGCGGGGGGGGGGAACAGACCGGGTTGAGCGGGTCGGGGGTCGGGGGGGGGGGAAGAGACCGGGTTGAGCGGGTCGGGGGGCGGGGGGGGGGAAAGAGACCGGGTTGAGCGGGTCGGGGGTCGGGGGGGGGGGGAAAGAGACCGGGTTGTGCGGGTCGGGGGCGGGGGGGGGGGAAAGAGACCGGGTTGTGCGGGTCGGGGGGCGGGGGGGGGGGGAAAGAGACCGGGTTGAGCGGGTCGGGGGGGGGGGAAAGAGACCGGGTTGAGCGGGTCGGGGGGCGGGGGGGGGGGAAAGAGACCGGGTTGAGCGGGTCGGGGGCGGGGGGGGGAAAGAGACCGGGTTGAGCGGGTCGGGGGTGGGGGGGGGAAAGAGACCGGGTTGAGCGGGTCGGGGGCGGGGGGGGGGGGAAAGAGACCGGGTTGAGCGGGTCGGGGGGCGGGGGGGGGGAAAGAGACCGGGTTGAGCGGGTCGGGGGGTGGGGAGGGGGAAAGAGACCGGGTTGAGCGGGTCGGGGGGTGGGGGGGGGGGGAAAGAGACCGGGTTGAGCGGGTCGGGGGGGGGAAAGAGACCGGGTTGAGCGGGTCGAGGGTCGGGGGGGGGGGAAAGAGACCGGGTTGAGCGGGTCGGGGGGGGGGGAAAGAGACCGGTTGAGCGGGTCGGGGGGCGGGGGGGGGGAAAGAGACCGGGTTGAGCGGGTCGTGGGGGCGCGGGGGGGGGGGAAAGAGACCGGGTTGAGCGGGTCGGGGGGTGGGGGGGGGGAAAGAGACCGGGTTGAGCGGGTCGGGGGGTGGGGGGGGGGAAAGAGACCGGGTGAGCGGGTCGGGGGTCGGGGGGGGGAAAGAGACCGGGTTGAGCGGGTCAGGGGGCGGGGGGGGGGGAAAGAGACGGGTTGAGCGGGTCGGGGGGCGCGGGGGGGGGAAAGAGACCGGGTTGAGCGGGTCGGGGGGCGGGGGGGGGGGAAAGAGACCGGGTTGAGCGGGTCGGGGGCGGGGGGGGGGAAAGAGACCGGGTTGAGCGGGTCGGGGGGCGGGGGGGGGGGAAAGAGACCGGGTTGAGCGGGTCGGAGGGCGGGGGGGGGGGGAAAGAGACCGGGTTGAGCGGGTGGGGGGGGAAAGAGACCGGGTTGAGCGGGTCGGGGGGTGGGGGGGGGGAAAGAGACCGGGTTGAGCGGGTCGGGCGGTGGGGGGGGGAAGAGACTGGGTTGAGCGGGGCGGGGGAGGGGGGGAAAGAGACCGGGTGTAGCGGGTCGGGGGTCGGGGGGGGGGAAAGAGAATGGGTTGAGCGGGTCGGGGGTCGGGGGGGGGGAAAGAGACCGGGTTGAGCGGGTCGGGGGGCGGGGGGGGGGGAAGAGACCGGGTTGAGCGGGTTGGGGGGCGGGGGGGGGGAAAGAGACCGGGTTGAGCGGGTCGGGGTTCGGGGGGGGGGAAAGAGACCGGGTTGAGCGGGTCGGGGGGCGGGGGGGGGGGAAAGAGACCGGGTTGAGCGGGTCGGGGGGCGGGGGGGGGGAAAGAGACCGGGTTGAGCGGGTCGGGGGGCGGGGGGGGGAAAGAGACCGGGTTGAGCGGGTCGGGGGTCAGGGGGGGGGAAAGAGACCAGGTTGAGCGGGTCGGGGGGCGGGGGGGGGGAAAGAGACCAGGTTGAGCGGGTCGGGGGGGGGAAAGAGACCGGGTTGAGCGGGTTGGGGGGCGGGGGGGGGGAAGAGACCGGGTTGAGCGGGTGGGGGGGGGGGGGAAAGAGACCGGGTTGAGCGGGTCGGGGGGGGGGGGAAAGAGACCGGGTTGAGCGGGTCGGGGGGCGGGGGGGGGAAAGAGAACGGTTTGAGCGGGTCGGGGGGCGGGGGGGGGAAGAGACCGGGTTGAGCGGGTCGGGGGCTGGGGGGGGAAGAGACCGGGTTGAGCGGGGTCGGGGGTCGGGGGGGGGGAAAGAGACCGGGTTGAGCGGGTCGGGGGGGGGGAAGAGACCGGGTTGAGCGGGTCGGGGGCGGGGGGGGGGGGAAAGAGACCGGGTTGAGCGGGTCGGGGGGCGGGGGGGGGGGGAAGAGACCGGGTTGAGCGGGGCGGGGGGGGGGAAATAGACCGGGTTGAGCGGGGCGGGGGGGGGGGAAGAGACCGGGTTGAGCGGGGCGGGGGGGGGGGGGAAGAGACCGGGTTGAGCGGGGCGGGGGGCGGGGGCGGGGGGGGAAAGAGACCGGGTTGAGCGGGTCGGGGGGGGGGGGGGGGAAAGAGACCGGGTTGAGCGGGTCGGGGGGCGGGGGGGGGGGAAGAGACCGGGTTGAGCGGGGCGGGGGGGGGGAAATAGACCGGGTTGAGCGGGGCGGGGGGGGGGGGGAAGAGACCGGGTTGAGCGGGGCGGGGGGGGGGGAAGAGACCGGGTTGAGCGGGTCGGGGGGCGGGGGGGGGAAAGAGACCGGGTTGAGCGGGTCGGGGGGCGGGGGGGGGGTGAAAGAGACTGGGTTGAGCGGGTCGGGGGGCGGGGGGGGGAAAGAGACCGGGTTGAGCGGGTGGGGGGGGAAGAGACCGGGTTGAGCGGGCGGGGGGGGGGGAAAGAGACCGGTTTGAGCGCGTCGGGGGTCGGGGGGGGGGGAAAGAGACCGGGTTGAGCGGGTCGGGGGGCGGGGGGGGGAAAGAGACCGGGTTGAGCGGGTCGGGGGGCGGGGGGGGGAGAAAGAGACCGGGTTGAGCGGGTCGGGGGGTGGGGGGGGAAAGAGACCGGGTGAGCGGGGTCGGGGGGCGGGGGGGGGGAAGAGACCGGGTTCAGCGGGTTGGGGGGCGGAGGGGGGGGGGAAGAGACCGAGTTGAGCGGGTCGGGGGGCGGGGGGGGGGGGGAAAGAGACCGGGTTGAGCGGGTCGGGGTCGGGGGGGGGAAGAGACCGGGTTGAGCAGGGCGGGGGGGGGGGAAAGAGACCGGGTTGAGCGGGGTCGGGGGGGGAAGAGACCGGGTTGAGCGGGTCGGGGGGCGGGGGAGGGGGGGGAAAGAGACCGGGTTGAGCGGGTCGGGGGGCGGGGGGGGGGGAAAGAGACCGGGTTGAGCGGGTCGGGGGTCGGGGGGGGGAAAGAGACCGGGTTGAGCGGGTCGGGGGTCGGGGGGGGGAAAGAGACCGGGTTGAGCGGGGCGGGGGGCGGGGGGGGGGAAAGAGACCGGGTTGAGCGGGTGGGGGGGGAAGAGACCGGGTTGAGCGGGCGGGGGGGGAAAGAGACCGGGTTGAGCGGGTCGGGGGTCGGGGGGGGGGGAAGAGACCGGGTTGAGCGGGTCGGGTGCGGGGGGGGGGGGAAAGAGACCGGGTTAAGCGGGTTGGGGTGGGGGGGGGGAAAGAGACCGGGTTGAGCGGGTCGGGGGGCGGGGAAAGAGACCGGGTTGAGCGGGTTGGGGGGCGGAGGGGGGGGAAAGAGACCGGGTTGAGCGGGTCGGGGGGGGGGGGAAGAGACCGGGTTGAGCGGCTCGGGGGGCGGGGGGGGGAAGAGACCGGGTTGAGCGGGTCGGGGGGCGGGGGGGGGGAAAGAGACCGGGTTTGAGCGGGTCGGCGGTCGGGGGGGGGGAAAGAGACCGGGTTGAGCGGGTCGGGGGTCGGGGGGGGGGAAAGAGACCGGGTTGAGCGGGTCGGGGGTCAGGGGGGGGGAAAGAGACCGGGTTGATCGGGTCGGGGGGCGGGGGGGGGAGGGAAAGAGACCGGGTTGAGCGGGTCGGGGGGCGGGGGGGGGAGGGAAAGAGACCGGGTTGGGCGGGGTCGGGGGTCGGGGGGGGGGAGGGAAAGAGACCGGGTTGAGAGGGTCGTGGGTCGGGGGGGGGAAAGAGACCGTGTTGAGCGGGTCGGGGGTCGGGGGGGGGAAAGAGACCGGGTTGAGCGGGTTGGGGGGCGGGGAGGGGGGAAAGAGACCGGGTTGAGCGGGTTGGGGGGCGGGGGGGGGAAGAGACCGGGTTGAGCGGGTCGGGGGGCGGGGGGGGGGGAAAGAGACCGGGTTGAGCGGGTCGGAGTGCGGGGGGGGGGGAAAGAGACCGGGTTGAGCGGGTCGGGGAGGGGGGGGAAAGAGACCGGGTTGAGCGGGTCGGGGGTCGGTGGGGGGGGGAAGAGACCGGGTTGAGCGGGTCGGGGGTCGGGTGGGGGGGGGGAAGAGACCGGGTTGAGCGGGTTGGGGGGCGGGGGGGGGGGAAAGAGACCGGGTTGAGCGGGCGGGGTGGGGGGGAAGAGACCGGGTTGAGCGGGTCGGGGGTCGGGGGGGGGGGGGAAGAGACCGGGTTGAGCAGGGCGGGGGTCGGGGGGGGGAAGAGACCGGGTTGAGCGGGTCGGGGGGCGGGGGGGGGGAAAGAGACCGGGTTGAGCGGGTCGGGGGTCGGGGGGGGGAAAGAGACCGGGTTGAGCGGGTCGGGGGGCGGGGGGGGGAAGAGACCGGGTTGAGCGGGGGGGGGGGGAAAGAGACCGGGTTGAGCGGGGCGGGGGGGGGGAAGAGACCGGTTGAGCGGGTCGGGGGTTGGGGGGGGGGAAGAGACCGGGTTGAGCGGGGCGGGGGGGGGGGAAAGAGACCGGGTTGAGGCGGGTCGGGGGTCGGGGGGGGGGAAAGAGACCGGGTTGAGCGGGTCGGGGGTCGGGGGGGGGGGAAGAGACCGGGTTGAGCGGGTCGGGGGGCGGGGGGGGGGGAGAAAGAGACCGGGTTGAGCGGGTCGGGGGGTGGGGGGGGGAAAGAGACCGGGTTGAGCGGGTCGGGGGGGGGGGAAGAGACCGGGTTGAGCGGGTCGGGGGGCGGGGGGGGAGAAAGAGACCGGGTTGAGCGGGTCGGGGGGTGGGGGGGGGAAAGAGACCGGGTTGAGCGGGTCGTGTGTCGGGGGGGGGAATGAGACCGGGTTGAGCGGGTCGGGGGGCGGGGGGGGGGGGAAAGAGACCGGGTTGAGCGGGTCAGGGGGCGGGGTCGGGGGGGGGAAAGAGACCGGGTTGAGCGGGTCGGGGGTCGGGGTGGGGGAAGAGACCGGGTTTAGCGGGTCGGGGGCGGGGGGGGGGAAAGAGACCGGGTTGAGCGGGTCGGGGGGCGGGGGGGGGGGGAAGAGACCGGGTTGAGCGGGTTGGGGGGCGGAGGGGGGGGAAGAGACCGAGTTGAGCGGGTCGGGGGGCGGGGGGGGAAAGAGACCGGGTTGAGCGGGTCGGGGGTCGGGGGGGGGGAAGAGACCGGGTTGAGCAGGGCGGGGGGGGAAAGAGACCGGGTTGAGCGGGTCGGGGGGCGGGGGAGGAGGGGGAAAGAGACCGGGTTGAGCGGGTCGGGGGGCGGGGGGGGGAAAGAGACCGGGTTGAGCGGGTCGGGGGGCGGGGGGGGGAAAGAGACCGGGTTGAGCGGGTCGGGGGTCGGGGGGGGGGAAAGAGACCGGGTTGAGCGGGGCGGGGGGCGGGGGGGGGGAAAGAGACCGGGTTGAGCGGGTCGGGGGGCGGGGAAAGAGACCGGGTTGAGTGGGTTGGGGGGCGGAGGGGGGGGAAAGAGACCGGGTTGAGCGGGTCGGGGGGGGGGAAAGAGACCGAGTTGAGCGGGTCGGGGGGCGGGGGGGGGGGAAGAGACCGGGTTGAGCGGGTCGGGGGTCGGGGGGGGGAAAGAGACCGGGTTGAGCGGGTCGGGGGTCGGGGGGGGGAAAGAGACCGGGTTGAGCGGGTCGGGGGTCGGGGGGGGGGGAAGAGACCGGGTTGAGCGGGTCGGGTGCGGGGGGGGGGGGGAAAGAGACCGGGTTAAGCGGGTTGGGGTGGGGGGGGGGAAAGAGACCGGGTTGAGCGGGTCGGGGGGCGGGGAAAGAGACCGGGTTGAGCGGGTTGGGGGGCGGAGGGGGGGGAAAGAGACCGGGTTGAGCGGGTCGGGGGGGGGGGAAGAGACCGGGTTGAGCGGCTCGGGGGGCGGGGGGGGGAAGAGACCGGGTTGAGCGGGTCGGGGGGCGGGGGGGGGAAAGAGACCGGGTTGAGCGGGTCGGCGGTCGGGGGGGGGGAAAGAGACCGGGTTGAGCGGGTCGGGGGTCGGGGGGGGGGAAGAGACCGGTTGAGCGGGTCGGGGGTCAGGGGGGGGGAAAGAGACCGGGTTGATCGGGTCGGGGGGCGGGGGGGGGAGGGAAAGAGACCGGGTTGAGCGGGTCGGGGGCGGGGGGGGGAGGGAAAGAGACCGGGTTGGGCGGGTCGGGGGTCGGGGGGGGGGAGGGAAAGAGACCGGGTTGAGAGGGTCGTGGGTCGGGGGGGGGGAAAGAGACCGTGTTGAGCGGGTCGGGGGTCGGGGGGGGAAAGAGACCGGGTTGAGCGGGTTGGGGGGCGGGGAGGGGGGAAAGAGACCGGGTTGAGCGGGTTGGGGGGCGGGGGGGGGAAGAGACCGGGTTGAGCGGGTCGGGGGGCGGGGGGGGGGGAAAGAGACCGGGTTGAGCGGGTCGGAGTGAGGGGGGGGGGAAAGAGACCGGGTTGAGCGGGTCGGGGAGGGGGGGAAAGAGACCGGGTTGAGCGGGTCGGGGGTCGGTGGGGGGGGGAAGAGACCGGTTGAGCGGGTCGGGGGTCGGTGGGGGGGGGAAGAGACCGGGTTGAGCGGGTTGGGGGGCGGGGGGGGGGAAAGAGACCGGGTTGAGCGGGGCGGGGTGGGGGGGAAGAGACCGGGTTGAGCGGGTCGGGGGTCGGGGGGGGGGGGGAAGAGACCGGGTTGAGCAGGGCGGGGGTCGGGGGGGGAAGAGACCGGGTTGAGCGGGTCGGGGGGCGGGGGGGGGGAAAGAGACCGGGTTGAGCGGGTCGGGGGTCGGGGGGGGGAAGAGACCGGGTTGAGCGGGTCGGGGGGCGGGGGGGGGGAAGAGACCGGGTTGAGCGGGGGGGGGGGGAAAGAGACCGGGTTGAGCGGGGGCGGGGGGGGGGAAGAGACCGGGTTGAGCGGGTCGGGGGTTGGGGGGGGGGAAAGAGACCGGGTTGAGCGGGGCGGGGGGGGGGAAAGAGACCGGGTTGAGCGGGTCGGGGGTCGGGGGGGGGGGAAAGAGACCGGGTTGAGCGGGTCGGGGGTCGGGGGGGGGGGAAGAGACCGGGTTGAGCGGGTCGGGGGGCGGGGGGGGGGAGAAAGAGACCGGGTTGAGCGGGTCGGGGGGTGGGGGGGGGAAAGAGACCGGGTTGAGCGGGTCGGGGGGGGGGGGGAAGAGACCGGGTTGAGCGGGGTCGGGGGGCGGGGGGGGGAGAAAGAGACCGGGTTGAGCGGGTCGGGGGGTGGGGGGGGGAAAGAGACCGGGTTGAGCGGGTCGTGTGTCGGGGGGGGGGAATGAGACCGGGTTGAGCGGGTCGGGGGGCGGGGGGGGGGGGGAAAGAGACCGGGTTGAGCGGGTCAGGGGGCGGGGTCGGGGGGGGGAAAGAGACCGGGTTGAGCGGGTCGGGGGTCGGGGTGGGGGAAGAGACCGGGTTTAGCGGGTCGGGGGGCGGGGGGGGGGGAAAGAGACCGGGTTGAGCGGGTCGGGGGGCGGGGGGGGGGGAAGAGACCGGGTTGAGCGGGTCGGGGGTCGGGGGGGGGAAGAGACCGGGTTGAGCAGGGCGGGGGGGGGAAAGAGACCGGGTTGAGCGGGTCGGGGGGCGGGGGAGGAGGGGGAAAGAGACCGGGTTGAGCGGGTCGGGGGGCGGGGGGGGAAAGAGACCGGGTTGAGCGGGTCGGGGGGCGGGGGGGGGAAAGAGACCGGGTTGAGCGGGTCGGGGGTCGGGGGGGGGAAAGAGACCGGGTTTGAGCGGGGCGGGGGGCGGGGGGGGGGAAAGAGACCGGGTTGAGCGGGTCGGGGGGCGGGGAAAGAGACCGGGTTGAGTGGGTTGGGGGGCGGAGGGGGGGGAAAGAGACCGGGTTGAGCGGGTCGGGGGGGGGGAAAGAGACCGAGTTGAGCGGGTCGGGGGGCGGGGGGGGGGAAGAGACCGGGTTGAGCGGGTCGGGGGTCGGGGGGGGGAAAGAGACCGGGTTGAGCGGGTCGGGGTCGGGGGGGGGAAAGAGACCGGGTTGAGCGGGTCGGGGGTCAGGGGGGGGGAAAGAGACCGGGTTGATCGGGTCGGGGGGCGGGGGGGGGAGGGGAAAGAGACCGGGTTGAGCGGGTCGGGGGGCGGGGGGGGGAGGGAAAGAGACCGGGTTGAGCGGGTGGGGGGGGGAAGAGACCGGGTTGAGCGGGCGGGGGGGAAAGAGACCGGGTTGAGCGGGGTCGGGGGTCGGGGGGGGGAAAGAGACCGGGTTGAGCGGGTCGGGTGCGGGGGGGGGGGAAAGAGACCGGGTTAAGCGGGTTGGGGTGGGGGGGGGGGGAAAGAGACCGGGTTGAGCGGGTCGGGGGGCGGGGAAGAGACCGGGTTGAGCGGGTTGGGGGGCGGGGGGGGGGGAAAGAGACCGGGTTGAGCGGGTCGGAGGGCGGGGGGGGGGGGGAAAGAGACCGGGTTGAGCGGGTCGGGTGGCGGGGGGGGGGAAAGAGACCGGGTTGAGCGGGTCGGGGGGCGGGGGGGGGGAAGAGACCGGGTTGAGCGGGTCGGGGGTCAGGGGGGGGGGAAAGAGACCGGGTTGAGCGGGTCGGGGGGCGGGGGGGGGAAAGAGACCGGGTTGAGCGGGTCGGGGGTCAGGGGGGGGGAAAGAGACCGGGTTGATCGGGTCGGGGGGCGGGGGGGGGGGAAGAGACCGGGTTGAGCGGGTCGGGGGTCGGGGGGGGGAAGAGACCGGGTTGAGCAGGGCGGGGGGGGGAAAGAGACCGGGTTGAGCGGGTCGGGGGGCGGGGGGGGGGGGAAAGAGACCGGGTTGAGAGGGTCGTGGGTCGGGGGGGGGGGAAAGAGACCGTGTTGAGCGGGTCGGGGGGCGGGGGGGGGAAAGAGACCGGGTTGAGCAGGTTGGGGGGCGGGGGGGGGAAGAGACCGGGTTGAGCGGGTCGGGGGGCGGGGGGGGGGAAAGAGACCGGGTTGAGCGGGTCGGGGGGCGGGGGGGGGGAAAGAGACCGGGTTGAGCGGGTCGGGGAGGGGGGGAAAGAGACCGGGTTGAGCGGGTCGGGGGTCGGTGGGGGGGGGGGAGAGACCGGGTTGAGCGGGTCGGGGGTCGGTGGGGGGGGGGAAGAGACCGGGTTGAGCGGGTTGGGGGGCGGGGGGGGGGGAAAGAGACCGGTTGAGCGGGGCGGGGTGGGGGGGAAGAGACCGGGTTGAGCGGGTCGGGGGGTCGGGGGGGGGAAGAGACCGGGTTGAGCAGGGCGGGGGGGGGGGAAAGAGACCGGGTTGAGCGGGTCGGGGGTCGGGGGGGGGGAAGAGACCGGGTTGAGCGGGTCGGGGGGCGGGGGAGGGGGGGAAAAGAGACCAGGTTGAGCGGGTCGGGGGGCGAGGGGGGGGAAAGAGGACCGGGTTGAGCGGGTCGGGGGTCGGGGGGGGGAAAGAGACCGGGTTGAGCGGATCGGGGGGCGGGGGGGGGAAAGAGACCGGGTTGAGCGGGTGGGGGGGGAAGAGACCGGGTTGAGCGGGCGGGGGGGGGGAAAGAGACCGGGTTGAGCGGGTCGGGGGTCGAGGGGGGGGGAAGAGACCGGGTTGAGCGGGTCGGATGCGGGGGGGGGGGAAGAGACCGGGTTGAGCGGGTTGGGGTGGGGGGGGGGAAAGAGACCGGGTTGAG
>JAVMKO010000117.1:0-219103 GCA_032164245.1 Sternotherus odoratus | reverse complement strand
AAGTCCAGTAAGTAGACATTGGTCCAATTTATATCCCATTGAGACCCTGAATAATAGGGTGCAATGTCTAACTACTTTTCTTCCCAGGTTATAAAGGCATATTGTCAGTGTATTACTTTTTCCTTGAGTTTCCAGTTAACTACTAACTTTCAGACCACCTAAGAGTATTAAATCACTGAGCCAGTGATTGGATCCTGAACATATCTTGTGCCCAGACGTGTTCACAGCTCTGCCATGCCATTATATTTGGCATGAGTGCTTTGTGTATCATGTTGACTTGTGAGGGCAGTGGAGCTCAACGAAAAGGCTGTGGTCATTGACAAAGGATTTTCAAAATGTCCCTGCGTTAACTTTCTCATTAATGCGGTGGTTGAACAGCATTGCCCATGTGGATCAGAAGAGGGATTTAAAAGCAAAAGTGGCACAGTATCTCTCCCAAGCATATTCTCCTCTGGGATCTGTTAGATTTCCAACAATCAGCATTATTTTTGTGCCTCTTACAATATAAATACAGCCATCAAATGAGTGTAGCTGCTGATACTGGTAGCCTGAATAGGAGATTTAGACTATTTAAACTTTCCCAAGCAAATACAAGTAAGACCTCACAAAACTTGCAAGTATTTGTACTTACTACTTGGGCTAAGTCTGAAATTAATTTTTCCAGACTAGTTTGAAATCTATCTATCTATCTATATAAAAGTCAAATGGTGTATGTGTGCGTGGATGTATGCGTGGATGTACGCTTACTCCTTCCACACCGTTTGAGCTAGAGACTTGAAATTTGGTACAGTTAGAGGTCTTAGGGTCCTAATGACCGTAAGGGTTGAAATTTTTTCAAATCTCACCTCTGACGCCCCCCAGGGGTGAAATTCTTTAAAGGCCAATCACATCAGCTGGGCAGCTGCTGTTCTCTGTGACATAGTTCTGATGTCATAATACCCCCTCCAACAGACACCGCACTCGCTCAGCTCTCTGCCCCCTCCCCACCTCCGACGGACCCGAGTTGGGTTTGGTCGGAGGGTAAATGAGGTGGGGGTGTTGGGTTGGTCAGGGGGTGAGGTGGGGGTGTCGGGTTTGGTCGGGGGGTAACTGAACCGGGGGTGTTGGGTTTGGGCTTGGGGGGTGGGAAGGTGTCTGGGTGGGTGAGGGGTGAGGTGTGGGTGTTGGGGTTTGTCAGGGGGCGTTGGGTTTGGTGGGGGGAGTAAGGTGGGGGTGTTGGTTTGTTTGGGGGGGTGAGGAGGGAGGTCGGGGTTGGTTGAGGGGTAAGTGAGGTGTGGGTGTCGGGTTTGTTTGGGGGGGTGAGGAGGGAGGTCGGGGTTGGTTGAGGGGTAAGTGAGATGTGGGTGTCGGGTTTGTTTGGGGGGGTGAGGAGGGAGGTCGGGGTTGGTTGAGGGGTAAGTGAGGTGTGGGTGTCGGGTTTGTTTGGGGCGGTGAGGAGGGAGGTCGGGGTTGGTTGAGGGGTAAGTGAGGTGTGGGTGTCGGGTTTGTTTGTGGTGGTAGGTAGGGGTGTCGGGTTTGGTTGGGGGGGAAGTGAGGTGGATGTGTCAGGTTTGGTCTACGGGGGAAGCTGATAGGAACCTAGTTTTCTTTTTTCCATATGATTCACCTTGGTATAACACTTAATTTTCACTCACGATGGTACTACATTTCACTTAAAAATCATGTCTGAAATGAGAGAAAGGTAGAATATCAAATGTCTCAATAAGCATACAGTTGTTTGCTACAGCTTCCTTTCCTTCACAGCACTGTGACTTTCCATGTAACACCCAGAAGATGACAATGTGAATGCAACCATTCAAGCATGTATGCGAAGAATCTGATGGTGCACCAAAACTCTTTACTAATTCTGGTGCCTGCTACTGCGATAAGGGAAGTGCCTTGAAACAATGTGATTTATTTACAAAGTAAGAGTATTCCTTAGGTTTTCTAATATCAGCGAAAACTGTGATTTCAGAGCACAAAAGTTCTGACAGAGAAGACATTTGACATCCATGACAGCAGCCACTTTGGGTACAAGAACCAACAAAAATGAGACAAGGAACAGAAACAAGAAACACTTGACTTTCTAAACTTTGGTTTCAACTGATTTCGTATAGGTCAAGTGTCTGTGACCCAGAGAACTAGCTTCTTCCTGCAAATGCTACAACAGCACAGCCTAGCCACGCTAGCCATGTGAAAATTCTTGGATTCCCATTAGATGCGTGTCTGAATACTGGCCACTTGCCAGTATTTGTATTTAATCAAATGACAAAAATTTGATGGTATCCACTGAAGCTCTACTTCAGTTCCACAAAACTGGGGAACCCCCGAGTGTCCCTTGCTGTTGAGAATAATGCATGCAGAGATAACATTTTAGATAATGCTTTCTTAGCCAGAAGGCCGAGAAGCGATGAACCACGGAAAGGCCAAAGTACAGTCAATGGTGGAATCACATTCTCCATAATCCTGCCACGATTCCAAACCAGATCCCGTTGCTACTACACTCCCCTCAGTCCTTCCCATCTTCTCAGGGAAATGGACAGCTGCTGGGCACAGAATGGCCTCAGACTGACCCTGCTCGTTCCTTTGTGATTGTTTCCAGAGAGCAAATAAGCAACTAGCTCATCCTAATCAGAGGTTCACAGAACTGGCATCCCACAACGTTCAGTCCCATCACTCCACTTCTAGGTGAAGCCACTGTGAGAAACAAGAGGGGCTACCAAGTCAGCCGTGTACTGCTGACCCCTAGCTCCCTATCCTCTAACTCAGACCCCCTGGCAACCCGAAACAGACCAGGATGAACTAAAGATAGAGGACACTCAACCTGGACAGGCCTGGGTGTTTGAGGAAAGCACTTAGAGAACCTATCAAAAGAGATCTGTTCCAATAATTGGGGCATCTTCCTTAGTCATCAACATAGTCTAGAATCAGAGAGGTAGCCGTGTTAGTCTGGAATAGCAGAGGCACTGCTTGCATCCGACGAAGTGGGTATTAGCCCACGAAAGCTTATGCTTCAAAACTTTATAGTTAGTCTTTAAGGTGCCACAGGACTTTGTTACCTCAACATAGTCTAGCGATCCTACTTGACTCCTCAATATTGCTAGACTTGCAGATTACACGGATCACTTGTGATCAATGAAGAGACGGTGCCCCATCCTGTCAGATATGGGTTGTGTTACACTCACCAACGCTTCTGCGCCTCCCAGGACTGAAACTGTAAGCAAAAGCTACTCCAAAAATCCTATCTAGTCCAGAATTCACCCAACCCTCTTCTGAATGTGGTGAACTTGAAAGCATATCAAATTTGTCTTCTACTTTCTGGGCTGTCTATCAAATTATGCAAGGTGAAATTAAGTTATTGGATACTATGAATTATGCTCAATTCATTTTATGAAGCACCTTCTTATTGTCAAAATAGCACCTAACCAATTTTCATACACAAATTTGAAACTCCGTATTCCAGAAGCAAAGACTTGTAGGTATTAGAGAAAGGACATTCTTAACTGCAGGCCCACACTTCTGGAATTTGCGCTCTCTCAGAATAAATGTATATATGACCCTGGCTGCTCTCAGAAAGAGTTTTGAAGATACATTTCTACGCCTAGGTCTTACCAACTGATAAAATTATGAAATGCTGTGTTCCTAGAGAAGTGAAAATTATTCTTAATAATAAGGATGGGCAAAATATGGCATCGTCAGCTATAATTAGTGAGTATTCATTAAGCTGGAAAGGTTCCTGTTAACACACTGGCTGCATTTGCAGGCCTATTTGTAGTGCAATCCTCTTTTCTTCCTAGCATTATTTCTTTTAGATTTAACATTTAAAAAAAACATTCAAAGCTCTGAGTCCCAGACAAACTTCCAACAGCCACACAATAATTTGCAAGACCAGGTAAAGAAAAAGTGAAAATTCACCTTTTAAAATCCCTGCAAGTGTCTAAATTAATGTAAAAATCAGAATGATTGCTGCTGCGACCAATGTGAATAGTGTTTGTGACGGGGCGAACTGGCCCCACACGGGCCAGGGCTGACCCTGGCTGGGCGTTCTAGCAGCGGAAGTCCCGCCCCCGCTGTACTGGGCATGCTCCAAGTGCTCAGGCTATATAAAGGGATGGAGCACAGCTCAGTCTGGGCCGAAGGAGGAGGACGTGCCTGGGGAGCTCTCCCGAGGGACCAGCCCCAGCCATATCCGGAGCCAGAGCGGCGGCAGGATCCTGCCTCGGAGTTCGTTGCCGACCACCGCCGACTGGGGGCCGTAGACCACGACCAGACTGAGGCCGCGCACCCAGCTACGTGCGGAGGATCAGCAACCCACCGGAGGACCCCGCCTCTGGAACCGATAGGAACTGACCCCCGGATATTGAGGGAGTGGTACGACCCACCAGAAGACACTCAGCGTGTTGCGGTGGGACCTCCCCGCTGAGTGGGTGGCTAGGCGCATGGCCGTTTGCCCGCACTGCCCCCGTCGAGGGGCTGCCATTGACTCCAGCCATTAGGCCGCACTGCCCCCGTCGAGGGGCTGTCATTGACTCCGGCCATTGGGCCACACTGACCCAGCGGAGGGGCTGTTATTGACTCCGGCCCTTAGGCCGCACTGCCCCAGTCGAGGGGCGGCCATTGGTCCGCACGGCCCCAGAGGAGGGGCGACTGTTGACCCCGGCCATTGGGCCACACTACCCCAGCGGAGTGGCTGTTATTGACTCTGGCACTTAGGCCGCACTGCCCCAGTCGAAGGGCTGCCATTGACTCCGGCCCTTAGGCCACACTGCCCCAGCGGAGGGGGCTGTTATTGACTCCGGCCATTGGTCCGCAGTGCCCCTGAGAAGGGGCGGTTATTGACTTCGGCTGTTAGGCTGCACTGCCCCAGCGGAGGGGCTCTTATTGACTCCAGCCCTTAGGCCGCACTGCCCCAGCGGAGGGGCTGTTATTGACTCTGGCCATTGGTCCGCAGTGCCCCTGAGGAGGGGCGGTTATTGACTTCGGCGGTTAGGCCGCGCTGCCCCGGCAAAGGGGCCGTCAGGGACTCAGGCCACTAGGCCGTACTGCCCCCACCCGGGGGCTCGAACCCTGACAGTGTTAAATCTTTAAAGTGTTCAAAAATGGTGAGAAAAGTACGATCCATATTAAGCAGTTAAAATGAACTAAGTAAGGGGGGTGGGAAGTGTAGAATATAGAAATGCCAATTCAAGTACCAAAACAGGAGACGTGGTTAATGGACAGGTTTGCTTCTTACCTAGCTCTTTCACTAGTGTCCTTCCTGGCTTTCATATATGGAGGGATAAGCATTTTCTCAGCTGAGACACTGTTTTCAGATTCCTCTCGTCCTGACATGAGAGTTATGAGATAAGCATTTAGGATATTTTTAAAGAAATGTTATAGACTCAATTGGTGTACAAATAGCATATCTAATGCACGTACTAACTAGAGGTGGTAGGTTGCTCAGTAATGAAGAACCTTGAAAGATAAACAAGATAGGTTACAATTTGGCAAAGTACAGGACAGTTGTTCCTATGCATAGCTAGAGTTAACTAAAAAGACGAACATCTTCACTTAAACATGGTCTAAGGAGATAAAGAGAAATTCTTAGAAGGAGAATGGGGCAACAGAGATGGAGAGTTGGTATCAGGCTCAAGTCTGCTCTGGTCTGTAGGGATTCAAAGGGATCCCCATCCAATAACTTAAATTGCCTATTCATAGGAATGGACTGGTGGTCTCAGTCTATTGCCACAACTGATAACTTGGACAGTCACATGACAGAGGGCAGAGGGAAGTCAAGGACAGATTGAGCGCTAATGGTGGTGGGAGGGGGGAGTAGGGGGCAGTCGCCGTGGCGAGGCCGTGGGTGGTCTTTGGGGCGGGCCGGAGGACGGGCAGGCAGCAGGGGGGCCGCACCTGCGGGAGATGGGGAGAGGGTGAGCGCCTGGCCCCCTGCCCCATAGCAATCCCAGAGCCCACCAAGCACAGAGCCCAGCCACACAGCACCCACTGAGTCCAGCCCCCCATGGTGCCCAACACTGACAGCGCCCTGCCCCCTCACCGTCCCCCCCACACACACAGCCCCATGGCGCCCCGGCAGACTCCCCTCCCTCCTGCTGGACTTGGGAGGGGAGTGGGGGCTGGGAGCCAGGACTCCTGGGTTCTCTCCCCAGCTCTAGGAGGGGAGGGGGGGCTGGGAGCCAGGACTCCTGGGTTCTCTCCCCGGCTCTGGGAGGGGAGTGGGGGATAGTGGTTAGAGCAGGGTGGCGGGCAGCCAGGACTCCTGGGTTCTCCCGGCACTCACCTGGTGGGGGCTCTTGGGGTGCGACTACGCGGGGGCGTCTTTGGTAAGTGGCGGCAGGGTTAGGGTTTTGTGCCGCTGGGCCTCCCGCAGCCAGTTCTCGGCCTAATTTCGGCATCTGTCAGCCTCCCTCTTGCAGTTGATTGCCTCCCGTTCACACTCCGCCGCCCACCTCCAGAGAAGGGGGGGGTGTCGGAGCTCCATGGTGGGGGGTAGCCTGGCCCGGGGAACCCGCCGCCCTGCCCCAGAGGTGGGCGCATCTCGGGGCCGGGTCCTTAGGTCACCCGCCGCCCCGCCCCAGAGGTGGGCGCATCTCGGAGCCGGGCGAGGGCTCTTGGGGTGCGACTACGCGGGGGCGTCTTTGGTAAGTGGCAGCAGGGTTAGGGTTTTGTGCCGCTGGGCCTCCCGCAGCCAGTTCTCGGCGTCCTTTCGGCATCTGTCAGCCTCCCTCTTGCAGTTGATTGCCTCCCGTTCACACTCCGCCGCCCACCTGAGGTGGGCGCATCTCAGGGCCGGGCGAGGGGTCCCTGGGTCCCCCGCCACCCCGCCCTAGAGGTGGGCGCATCTCAGCGCCGGGCGAGGGGTCCCTGGGTCCCCCGCCACCCCGCCCCAGAGGTGGGCGCATCTCAGCGCCAGGCGAGGGGTCCCCGGGTCACCCGCCGCCCCGCCCCAGAGGTGGGCGCATCTCAGCGCCGGGCCAGGGGTCCCCGGGTCACCCGCCGCCCCGCCCCAGAGGTGGGCACATCTCAGCGCCGGGCGAGGGGTCCCCGGGTCACCCGCCGCCCCGCCCCAGAGGTGGGCGCATCTCAGCGTTGGGCGAGGGGTCCCGGGTCCCCTGGTTCCTCTGCTCCTGGTCCCCGACCAGCCGCCGCCGCTGCTCCTCGTGGTGCACCAGTAACTGCGCCATCTCCCAATTATGGTGTATGTTCAGTTCCAGCATCTCCTTCCGGTGGCGGGGGGAGGGCCGGGGTGAGCGGCAGGCGCGGCCCCCCGGTGGGGGAGGGATTTGGGGGTGGCGGGACGCTGGGTCGGGTACCTTTGCTGCTTCTCGAGGGCGACCACCTGGGGCAGGGTGTCCCTCTGCAGCGGCGCCAGCCGCTCTGTCACCAGGTGCGCCGGCGCCACCTTCCGCTCTGCCGGGCTCAGGGGGATGGGTGGCGGACGAGACCGGCCCCGTTGGCCGCCCCTCCGAGCCAGCTGGGCATCTGCCGGGCCTCCCGCTGCATGGCCCCCTGGGAAGGGGAAGGACCCGGGTGACCGCCAGCCCCCCACTCGCCTCCCAGAGCCGTGGAAAGAACCCAGAGTCCTGGCTCCAACCACTAGCCCTCACTCCCCAGGGGGGCTGAGAATGGGGGTGGAGGAGAGAAGGGGAGGGACTGGCACTGTCCATCCCCCTCCACCAAGGGGATAACAACCTACTACTGCCGGCCGTGCAAGGCAAAAGAACGCTGCGGGGGGAGGGGTAGTTGAGCGCCCTTGGGCATTGGAATTACCTGGGGGTGCCCCCCATCCAGTACGCCCAGGGCCGGGCCCTGGAAAATGGGCAGAGGGAAACAAAAACAAATCTTCTTTATTTAGAAAAGTAACAAACAGCCCCCCAACGGGGGGGGGGGGAATAACTTAGAGTAACAGAACACAAGGAGGAGGGGGAGGGCAGCCCCGCCCCACATCTGCCCCCTGGGCGCCAACACAACGTGGCAACCGGGGCTGAGAACAGGGGGTGCAAGGTGCAGGCACCAGGATTCCCGCTGGGACCCCACTTCATCTCCACACGGTCGCCTTCCGCCCGCCCTTGGCGGGGCCGTCGGTCTTCTTGGGGACGGGGCGGGTGCCGGCCGGGCGCTGGGGGCCCCCCACCTGCGGGAGACGGGGGGGAGGGTGAGCGCTCGGCCCCCTGCCCCATAGCAATCCCAGATCCCACCAACCACAGAGCCCAGCCCCACAGCACCCCCCGGCGGCCAGAACCCACCAAGTCCAGCCCCCCATGGTGCCCAACACTGACAGCGCCCTGCCCCCTCACCGTCCCCCCCCATACCCACAGTCCCATGGCGACCCGTAGTTGGACTTGGGCGCAGGGGTAGGGCTGGATGTCCCCGTGGATGCACTGGAGGTGTACCGAGCCCAGCCGGGGCTCAGCAGGGGGTGATTTCCCCGGGCAGTCAGGACTGGCCCCAAGACGCACTAGGGGGCGCTGTGGGTCAGAGTGGGGGTGAATCCCTCTCATGCCAGGCAGGGGATCCCTGCGCTCCACCCCAGAGCCAGCTGCATCTCGGCCGGGCGAGGGACGCCTGGGGGGGGCTGCTCCCAGGAGCTGGGGGGGTGGTCGGGGGGCGCCCCCGGCCCCCTACCTGGCCCGGCCGAGTCGTCGAGCTGCGGCTCCAGCGGCCGGAAGCCCGGCTGGCTCGGGACACTCTGGTAGATCAGCTGCGCCGGGCGCCGGGGGCAGGAAGCGCTCGGGGCCCCGCCCCGCTGGCAGGGAGCCGCGCTGGGCGACGGGCTGCAGGGGCACGGCCGGGGCGAAGGCCCAGCCCCCCGCCTCGCCGTCCCCGGACCCCCCGCTCCGGGGGTCCCACGGCCAGCCCTCCGGCTTCCTGGGCGGGGCGGGGCTGTGGGGCTGGCAGGGGCGCTCTGCCGAGGAGGAGACAGGAGGCTGTCGGGGGCAGAGAAAGGCGGGGGGTTAAAGACCGGCTGTGGGGAGCCAGGACTCCTGGGTTCTCTCCCTGGCTCTGGGAGGGAAGGGGGGGGGCTGGGAGCCAGGACTCCTGGGTTCTCTCCCCGGCTCTGGGAGGGGAGTGGGGGATAGTGGTTAGAGCGGGGTGGCAGGCAGCCAGGACTCCTGGGTTCCCCCGGCACTCACCTGGTGGGGGCCTTTGGGGGGGGACTGTGCGGGGGCGTCTCCGGTCAGTAGCCGCAGGGCCTCGTTCCAGTGCGACTCCATCATGGCCTGGAACCGGGCCACCATGTCGGCCCGCTGGGCCTCCAGCTGCCTCGTCCCAGCCTGCAGCTCCTGCGCCGCTTCCTCCTGCCTGTCCAGCCTGCGGAGAAGGGGGAGTGTCGGGGCTCCACGGTGGGGGGTAGCCTGGCCTGGGTTACCCGCCGCCCCAGAGGTGGGCGCATCTCAGTGCCGGGCGAGGGGTCCCCGGGTCACCCGCCGCCCCGCCCCAGAGGTGGGCGCATCTCAGTGCCGGGCGAGGGGTCCCCGGGTCACCCGCCGCCCCGCCCCAGAGGTGGGCGCATCTCGGAGCCGGGCGAGGGGTCCCTGGGTCACCCGCCGCCCCGCCCCAGAGGTGGGCGCATCTCGGCGCCGGGCGAGGGGTCCCGGGTCCCCTGGTACCTCTATTGCTGGTCCTCAACCAGCCATCGCCACTGCTCCTTGTGGTGCACCAAAAGCTGCGCCATCTCCCAATTATGGTGTATGTTGCAGCATCTCCGTCCTGTGGCGGGGGGAGGGCCGGGGTGAGCGGCAGGCGCGGCCCCACGGTGGGGGAGGGATTTGGGGGTGGCGGGGCGCTGGGTCGGGTACCTTTGCTGCTTCTCGAGGGCGACCACCTGGCGCAGGGTGTCCCTCTGCAGCCGCGCCAGCCGCTCTGTCACCAGCTGCGCCGGCGCCACCTTCCGCTCTGCTGGGCTCAGGGGGATGGGTGGCGGACGAGACCGGCCCCGTTGGCCGCCCCTCCGAGCCAGCTGGGCGTCTGCCGGGCCTCCCGCTGCATGGCCCCTTGGGAAGGGGAAGGACCCGGGTCACCGCCAGCCCCCCACTCGCCTCCCAGAGCCGGGGAGAGAACCCAGAGTCCTGGCTCCAACCACTAGCCCTCACTCCCCAGGGGGTCTGAGAATGGGGGTGGAGGAGAGAAGGGGAGGGACTGGCACTGTCCATCTCCCTCCACCAAGGGGATAACAACCTACTACTGCCGGCCGTGCAAGGCAAAAGAACGCTGGGGGGGAGGGGTAGTTGAGCGCCCTTGGGCATTGGAATTACCTGGGGGTGCCCCCCATCCAGTACGCCCAGGGCCGGGCCCTGGAAAACGGGCAGAGGGAAACAAAAACAAATCTTCTTTATTTAGAAAAATAACAAACAGCCCCCCAACGGGGGGGGGGAATAACTTAGAGTAACAGAACACAAGGCGGGGGGGGGCAGCCCCGCCCCACATCTGCCCCCTGGGCACCAACACAACATGGCAACCGGGGCTGAGAACAGGGGGTGCAAGGTGCGGGCACCAGGATTCCCGCCGGGACCCCGCTTCATCTCCACATGGTCACCTTCCGCCCGCCCTTGGCGGGGCTGTGGGTCTTCTTGGGGACGGGGCGGGCGCCGGCCGGGCGCTGGGGGAGACGGGGGGAGGGTGAGCGCCCGGCCCCCTGCCCCATAGCAATCCCAGAGCCCACCAACCACAGAGCCCAGCCCCACAGCACCCCCCGGCGGCCAGAACCCACCAAGTCCAGCCCCCCATGGTGCCCAACACTGACAGCGCCCTGCCCCCTCACCGTCCCCCCCCATACCCACAGCCCCATGGCGACCCGGCCCCCGCCAGACTCACCTCCCTCCTGCCGGTCTCGGGCAGCCGGGGGTCGAGGTTCCTGGGGGTGGCTGGGTTCCTGTGGCCCCCGTCGCCCTTCACGTCAGGCCTGGGGGGCAGCAGACAGGACTGGAGCTCGGGGCCGAGAGAACCCAGGAGTCCTGGCTCCCAGCCCCCGCTGCTCTAACCCACCAGCCCCCACTCCCCTCCCAGAGCTGGGGAGAGAACCCAGGAGTCCGGGCTCCCAGCCCCCCCTGCTCTAACCACTAGACCCCACTCTCCTCCCAGAGCCGGGGAGAGAACCCAGGAGTCCTGGCTCCCAGCCTGGAGTGGGGGGTCGACGTGGGGATCCCCCCAACACCTGGACCCATAGCCTAAGGTTTGTGGGGCAGGTGAACAACAGCAGGTGTTGGACTACACTTCCCAGCATGCAACGCGGGGTCCAGCAGTGCACCCTGGGAGTTGTAGTCCCGCGGGGGGGGGTGTCTCCCGGGGCGGGCACGGTGCCAGCCTTACCTGTCGCCGGAGCGCAGGGAGGCGTAGAGCTCCTCGGAGGAGGGGGCCGCCCGGCCCCTGGCCTGGTACAGCCACAGCAGGCGGGAGGACTTGGCCATCTGCCGGGGGGACAGGAACCCCCCCTCGCCGCCTGGGGGAGAGACGGGGTGAGCTGGGGGGCAGGAGCTGGCACTGTGGGGCAGGGGGTGCTCTCCCCTGGCAGGCAGGGCTGGCCCCAGGGGGTGCTGTGGGGCAGGAGTGGGAGGGTCAGCAGGGGGCACCCCTTGAGAGGCAGGGCGATGCTAGGGGGCAGGGAGTGGGGCAGGGGGCTCAGCAGGAGGCGCTCTCCCCTGGTAAGCAGGGCTGGCCCCAGGGCGGTGCTAGGGGGCGCTGTGGGGCAGGGAGCTGAGTGCCATGGGGCAGGGGGAACTCCCCGGCCGGGCGCCATGGGGCAGAATGGGGGTCTCACCAGCCGGGTGCTGCGGGGGGCTCGGCAGCTCCAGCCCCCACTGCCCGTAGCTGGCTTTGGCGAGCGGCACCTTGGTCTTCTGCACGGCAGCGGGGAGGATCCATGGGGCGCCGTGGGGCCGGAGCGTCTCCCACGGTGCTGGGGGGTCCTCCTGGGCTAAGCCTGCAGGGAGAGGAGATGGGGGGGTCGCAGGGGTGCTGGGCCATGCTTCCACGTGGGGCAGGACCCACGCTGCTGGGATGGGGGGCAGGACCCACATGGGGTAGAACCCAGGCTGCTGGGACGGGGGGCGGGACCCACATGGGGTGGGACCCACGGGGAGTCGGACCCGGGCTGCTTAGGGGGGTAGCCGCATGGGGCAGGAGTTAAGTGGGGCAGGCTCCTGCCCCCCGCAGTGGAACGTCCCGCCTCCCTCCCTGGCCCTTACCTGGCTGGCCGTGGGGCTGGGCCTGGCCCATGGGGCGGGGGGGACTCTCGCCCCCCGGCCCCTCCTGCCTGAGGGGGTCACTTGGCATCTGCTGAGAGAAAGACGGGGGGGGCAGTGAGCAGCCGGGAACCCCGCCCCTCCCTCCCCGCCCCACATACAAAGACACCCCCCCGGCTCTGCCCCCCTTCCCTGGCGAGACCTGCCCCACTGCCAGCCCCCTATCAGGGCCATGTAGTACTGCAGCTCCGGGTGCAGTGGGCCGGGGGGCCCCCGCCCCCCGCTCTCCAGGCTGCTGTTCGGGGGGGTCTCGCCGTCGCTGGGTCCCCCTCATCCTCGGGGTAGGGGTGATCCGCCAGGTGGGGGGGTTGCAAGCTCAGCCCTGGGCGGGGGAGGTGAAGGGGTCAGAGGATAACAATCTGGTGCCTGCCCCACACCTCAGGTGCCAGCCCCAATGCCCCAGGGGGGCGCTAGGGGGTGCTGTGGGGCAGGGAGCAGGGGGTCAGCAGGGGGCGCTCTCCCCTGGAAGGCAGGGCTGGCCCCAGGGTGGCGCTATGGGGCGGTGTGGGGCAGGGAGCGGGGCAGGGGGCTCAGCAGGGGGCGCTCTCCCCTGGAAGGCAGGGCTGGCCCCAGGGTGGCGCTATGGGGCAGTGTGGGGCAGGGAGCGGGGCGGGGGGCTCAGCAGGGGGCGCTCTCCCCTGGAAGGCAGGGCTGGCCCCAGGGTGGTGCTATGGGGCGGTGTGGGGCAGGGAGCGGGGCGGGGGGCTCAGCAGGGGGCGCTCTCCCCTGGAAGGCAGGGCTGGCCCCAGGGTGGCGCTATGGGGCGGTGTGAGGCAGGGAGCGGGGCGGGGGGCTCAGCAGGGGGCGCTCTCCCCAGGAAGGCAGGGCTGGCCCCAGGGTGGCACTATGGGGCGGTGTGGGGCAGGGAGCGGGGCGGGGGGCTCAGCAGGGGGCGCTCTCCCCAGGAAGGCAGGGCTGGCCCCAGGGTGGCGCTATGGGGCGGTGTGGGGCAGGGAGCGGGGCGGGGGGCTCAGCAGGGGGCGCTCTCCCCAGGAAGGCAGGGCTGGCTCCAGGGTGGCGCTATGGGGCGGTGTGGGGCAGGGAGCGGGGCGGGGGGCTCAGCAGGGGGTGATTTCCCCGGGCAGTCAGGACTGGCCCCAAGACGCACTAGGGGGCGCTGTGGGTCAGAGTGGGGGTGAATCCCTCTCATGCCGGGCAGGGGATCCCTGCGCTCCACCCCAGACCCAGCTGCATCTCGGCCGGGCGAGGGACGCCTGGGGGGGGGCTGCTCCCAGGAGCTGGGGGGGTGGTCGGGGGGCGCCCCCGGCCCCCTACCTGGCCCGGCCGAGTCGTCGAGCTGCGGCTCCAGCGGCCAGAAGCCCGGCTGGCTCGGGACACTCTGGTAGATCAGCTGCACTGGTATCCGGGCGTCGGGGGCAGGAAGCGCTCGGGGCCCCGCCCGCTGGCAGGGAGCCGCGCTGGGCGACGGGCTGCAGGGGCACGGCCGGGGCGAAGGCCCAGCCCCCCGCCTCGCCGTCCCCGGACCCCCCGCTCCGGGGGTCCCCCGGCCAGCCCTCCGGCTTCCTGGGCGGGGCGGGGCTGTGGGGCTGGCAGGGGCGCTCTGCCGAGGAGGAGACAGGAGGCTGTCGGGGGCAGAGAAAGGCGGGGGGTTAAAGACCGGCTGTGGGGAGCCAGGACTCCTGGGTTCTCTCCCTGGCTCTGGGAGGGAAGTGGGGGGGCTGGGAGCCAGGACTCCTGGGTTCTCTCCCCGGCTCTGGGAGGGGAGTGGGGGATAGTGGTTAGAGCGGGGTGGCAGGCAGCCAGGACTCCTGGGTTCCCCCGGCACTCACCTGGCGGGGGCCTTTGGGGGGGGACTGTGCGGGGGCGTCTCCGGTCAGTAGCTGCAGGGCCTCGTTCCAGTGCGACTCCATCATGGCCTGGAACCGGGCCACCATGTCGGCCCGCTGGGCCTCCAGCTGCCTCGTCCCAGCCTGCAGCTCCTGCGCCGCTTCCTCCTGCCTGTCCAGCCTGCGGAGAAGGGGGAGTGTCGGGGCTCCACGGTGGGGGGTAGCCTGGCCTGGGTTACCCGCCGCCCCAGAGGTGGGCGCATCTCAGCGCCGGGCGAGGGGTCCCCGGGTCACCTGCCGCCCCGCCCCAGAGGTGGGCGCATCTCGGCGCTGGGCGAGGGGTCCCCGGGTCCCCTGGTACCTCTGTTCCTGGTCCTCAACCAGCCATCGCCACTGCTCCTTGTGGTGCACCAATAACTGCGCCATCTCCCAATTATGGTGTATGTTGCAGCATCTCCTTCCTGTGGCGGGGGGAGGGCCGGGGTGAGTGGCGGGCGCGGCCCCCCGGCGGGGGAGGGATTGGGGGGTGGCGGGGCGCTGGGGGGGTCGTACCTTTGCTGCTTCGGGAGCACGCCCGCCTGGCGCAGGGTGTCCGTCTGCAGCCGCGCCAGCCGCTCTGTCACCAGCTGCGCCGGCGCCACCTTCCGCTCTGCTGGGCTCAGGGGGATGGGTGGCAGACGGGACCAGCCCCCCCGAGCCAGCTGGGCCTCCGCCGGGCCTCCCGCTGCACGGCCCCCTGGGAAAGGGAAGGACCCGGGTGACTGGCTCTGCAGGCCCTGGATGTGCCGCTCACAGTGCTGCCAGGAATGCAGGGGTCAGTACCGGGGGGTCGCCCCCTGTAAGGGTCGCGTCGGCGGGTGCGGCCCTCTTCTTGCGGGTCCGGCGGGAAACCGCCTTGCTCTGGTCCGTGGTCGGCGCCCCTTAGGGGAATTAGCGGGGTCGCGGACCCGGAATCCCGCCGCTCGTGGGGCGGGGTTGCCGTCAGGCTCAGGCCTGCCTCGTGGGTTAGTCGGGAGTCCCGTCTGGGCCTTGGCCGCGGAGTGTGGCGGTGTTCAGTGGTGGGCCTGGCTGAGGCACTGTCACGGTACTGAAATAGTTTGGTACCGTGTAGATCAATGGGTGCACGAAATATTATGTGAAGGGGGTCATAACAGGTGTCTTATGTATGTATCTATTCCATATGTGTGTATCTATTCTGTAACTAAAGTTAAAGGTGCCTGTAATGCAAGCTTAGGCTTGGCTCCTGTGAAGGCTCAGACAGGCTGGGGCTGCCTGATGGCCCATTAAGGGACATCAACCACACAATGAACTTTGTATCTGCCTGTCCACACCCGAGATGCTCTGGGAATGTCACTGCCTGGACAGAAACTGAATCCTGGAGAAGTCTGGTGATTGGACCTTGTGACCATGAGCCTCCATTTTGCAACCGGACTCGGCAGAAGAAGGAGGAGGGCCCAGAAGAAAAAGTCTATAAAGCCTGGAAGAACATTCCCCATTTTGTCTTTCACCTCCAGTCTTCAGCCTGCTTTGTTTCCAGCTTTGGATGGAACTTTGCTACTCAGGGAACTCTGAACAATGGTACTGACCCATCCCCCAAATGGGATGCATCCAAAGACTTTAATTTGAACCTGCAGTTTATTTTACCTTTGCTGCAAGCCTGTACTAAGAGATGTGCCATTACTGCATGTAATTGATTTCTTTTAACCATTCTCAACTCTCACCTATACCTTTTTCCTTTTATAATAAACCTTTAGATTTTAGATTCTAAAGGATTGGCTACAGCGTGATTTGTGGTAAGATCTGATTTGTATATTGACCTGGGTCTGGGGCCTGATTCTTTGGAATTGGGGAGAACCGTTTTCTTTATTTGGGGGATTGGTTTTCATAACCATTGATCCCCAGAACAGGTGGCTGCTGGTGGTGATACTGGGAATCTGGAGTGTCTAAGGGAATTGCTTGTGTGACTTGTGGTTAGCCAGTGGGGTGAGACCAAAGTCTTTTCTGTTTGGCTGGTTGGGTTTGCCTTAGTGTGAAGAAACCCCAGCTTTGGGCTGTAGATGCCCTTTTGGAAGCAATCTGTCCTGATCTGACACTCACAGTTGGATCACACCAGGAACAGCACCGTCACAGTGGCGTAGTCGTGCTAGGATCCACAGAACCAGGTCAATTGAGCTTTGGGTCAGAACCCCACGCTGTCCAAATTTGAGTTTTGGGTGTAGAGAGTTTGGTTGGTTAAAGAGCAGTGGCAATAAGTAATCAGAAAACCAAGGCAATGAAACTGCAAGCCCTGAAAGACAAGCTGCAGCGTGAGTTTGAACAGGAACTAGCAAAGGCAAAGCTGAGGTTGGGAGAACAACAACAAAATGCTAAGTTTGAGAAAAGAGCCATGGAAAGGAAAACTGAATTACAAAGAGAAAGGGATAAAGATCTTGCTGAAAGACGGGAGAGACTTCGAAAGATGGAACAAGAAACTGCCAAACTTCAGCTCCAAGTCAAAAAAGCAAAGGAAGAAAACCAGAAATTGTATCCTCTTGAAAGTCCAGTTTATAATGATGTTGATATGTTGTATAATTCTGAGCGGGGGTCTGGGTGTAACCAAATGTACCCCAACAATGCCACCTTTCATGTGAATGCTGTGTCTGTAAGTTCAGTAAAGGGTGGTAATGAAAAATTCATAGAAAGTGTAAAAGTCAATGGGATAAGCTGTTTGGGGCAAATCATGGCTTCTCACATCACTCTTGTGAAAGCAGATCTGGTAAAAGAGGAAGATTACCTACCAGATCAAAGTGTTAATATTGTAATCCTTTGTGAGTTTACTGTAAGTGTGCCTTTGGCCAAAATCTACCTGGAATGGAATGGGGCCAAGCATGAAGTTATAGCTGGTGTAAGGAAGTTATTGCCTAAGGATCTTTTAATTGGGGAAAATGTTAGAGCTTTGTTCAGTACAAGTAGCCTGTCACAGGAAAGGAATGATCTAAAACCTGTGTCTATTAGGAGCAATGATTTGTCTGGGGAGGATTTCTCCAAGTGTTTGCCTGTGCAAGAAAGCAGTTTGCCTGTGGATGAAGTTTCTAAATGTCTGTCTAATGTCTCAGAAGTGAGTCTGGAATTAGGTACAGTTCAGGAAGAACTTATGGATCAGGAAAGGGTTTCTCTGAAACAGGTTGCAGTGAATGGTCAGGTTAAAGCCCTAACTGAGAAAGGAAAGGGTGAAACTGTTTTGGCTGGTACAGCCTGTGAGAGTGAACCTGCAAAAAGCCGCAGTGTATCTGTTGGCAATGGCAGTGTGCCTGGTGAGGAAGGTTTGAATAAAACTAGGCAGCAGTTTGGGAAGGCAAGGATAGTGGAAGAGAAGTGTCCCTATGCCTTACCTGTGTCCTGTGTGGAGAAGTGTAACAGTGAAGGGAGTGTGCCTGTGTCTGTCAGGGGTATTAACTTGCCTGTGGAGGAAGCTACCTCAGTCTCCAAGCAGTTGTCTGTGTGCTGGGACAAGGGAAGTGAGATCCCAAGCTGTGGGTCTAGTGAAGGAGAGTGTGTCTCTAACTCTTCTTTGTCTGTAAAACAGACAGAAAATGCCTGTCAGCCTGGAATGGTTGAGAGTGGGGCATTTGTTTCAAAGTTGGTTTTGGATTCAGCTAAAGCTCAGAAAGGAAATGGTCCTGAGTCTGTGTCTGCTGGGAAGGAAGGCTCTATAACTAGGGGTGATCTGGTTAATGTCTTAGCAAGATCCCAGAGAGCAGACAATTCTGGTGCTTGTATTTTGCCTGTTGCTACTAGTGTGTGGCTGGAAAAGGGTGTAGAAACTCTGTCTAATCAGAGGAATATCCTAGCCAGGGCACAAGGAGAGCAGAAAGGTGATTTGGGTGTGTTACCTGCCACCAGCTTGACAATAGAAAGCAAGGAGGAATTAGAACAGCCCTATAACCAAGTGGCTATGTTGAACCAGCTTGTTGGGGAGGCAAAGTTGTTCAAAGGAAAAAGTCTCAAGGCTAATTCTGCAGGTGAACAGTTTGTGTCTCAGGCTCAGGAAGATAACTGGGTAAATGTACCTCCAGATCAGCCAAGAAATTCTGTTAAGCAAGAGAAAGCAGGATTTGATCCTCCAGGGCAAGGAGGGAAGAGAGAATTTAACTTTGCAAAGGAAAGCCACAAGGTGACCCTAAAAGGCCAAAATTCTAATGGTATTGACCCAAAGGCATGGATTGACAAACCTAATTGTAGATGGACACTTACAATGGAATTGTTGTTGTTACTAATGGCAATTTGTGTAACTACTGTGTTGTTACCTGAAACTGTAAAGTTGTACAATGGGCCTAGTCTTGTGAAAAATCCTTTGGACAGGTCAAGAGAAATACAGTGGAACCCACTTTATGTAAAGGGGCCTTGTTCTACTGATGTGTCACAGTTAAGGCCTGTGAACAGTGGTAAGACTTTCCAAAGGGAAGAAAACATTCCTCACCACATGTGCAGTGTAAGAGGGGAAACTGAGGCACAGTACCCTATTGTTTCCATGGCTAAATGCCAAGATTGCTGTGCTATGAACAACATTAATATCTATATTAATTTGATGGTACTGGGGTTCCAAACATTTGCCAGAGCTCATATGTATAAAGTAGCTGTTTTCTTTAGCTCTTGGCAAAGATCACATAACACAAACCCACGGATGGGGGAGCTTTTGGGATGCAGTCAGGGCTGTTTTGTCATCCCTTCTTGCATCAATTTTGCGTTGGGGGTGTCACGGTACTGAAATAGTTTGGTACCGTGTAGATCAATGGGTGCACGAAATATTATGTGAAGGGGGTCATAACAGGTGTCTTATGTATGTATCTATTCCATATGTGTGTATCTATTCTGTAACTAAAGTTAAAGGTGCCTGTAATGCAAGCTTAGGCTTGGCTCCTGTGAAGGCTCAGACAGGCTGGGGCTGCCTGATGGCCCATTAAGGGACATCAACCACACAATGAACTTTGTATCTGCCTGTCCACACCCGAGATGCTCTGGGAATGTCACTGCCTGGACAGAAACTGAATCCTGGAGAAGTCTGGTGATTGGACCTTGTGACCATGAGCCTCCATTTTGCAACCGGACTCGGCAGAAGAAGGAGGAGGGCCCAGAAGAAAAAGTCTATAAAGCCTGGAAGAACATTCCCCATTTTGTCTTTACCTCCAGACTTCAGCCTGCCTTGTGTCCAGCTTTGGATGGAACTTCGCTACTCTGGGAACTCTGGACAATGGTACTGACCCATCTCAGCAGAGATGTTTTCCAAAGACTTTGATTTGAACCTGCAGTTTATTCTACCTTTGCTGCAAGCCTGTACTAAGAGATGTGCCATCACTGCATGTAATCTTTTAACCATTCTTAACCCTCACCTAGACCTTTTTCCTTTTGTAATAAACCTTTAGATTTTAGATTCTAAAGGATTGGCTACAGTGTGATTTGTGGTAAGATCTAATTGGTATATTGACCTGGGTCTGGGGCCTGATTCTTTGGAATTGGGGAGAACCGTTTTCTTTATTTGGGGGATTGGTTTTCATAACCATTGATCCCCAGGACAGGTGGCTGCTGGTGGTGATACTGGGAAGCTGGAGTGTCTTAAGGGGATTGCTTGTGTGACTTGTGGTTAGCCAGTGGGGTGAGACCAAAGTCTTTTCTGTTTGGCTGGTTTGGTTTGCCTTAGTGTGAAGGAACCCCAGCTTTGGGCTGTAGATGCCCTTTTGGAAGCAATCTGTCCTGACCTGACACTCACAGTTAGATCCCACCAGGAACAGCACCGTCACAGGCACACTGTCATTGGCTCGGGGCTCTCTCCCCCGTGGACTCCGGACTCCCCCTCCCTGGGTACCTGGTCGGTCGTGGAGTCCTCGGCGTCGGCGAGGGTCATGGGTTCTTCTGTGTCACTGTCTGGTGGCAGGTCGGGTAGGTCGTCGTGGGAGCAAGCTAGCTCGGTCGGGGGTTCCTCGGGGTAGAAGGCTGTCGGTGGAGTCGGGGCCGGCAGCCTGTCCCCGGGTTGGTGGTTGGGTGGCACGTCTGGTCCCTCCTCGGGGTAGGGGCCGGACGGTAGAGCTGGCGGCTGGTCCCAGTAGCGGTCTGGTGGCGGCTCCCACCGGTCCTCGGGATGGCAGGCGGTCGGTGCCCTCAGCCGGTCCTCCAGTCGAGGGTCCAGCGGCTCCTCGGGGTAATAACCGAGTGGCAGAGACGGCGGCCTTTCCCAATATCGGGAAGGCTGCTGGTCGGGGAGGTGCTGTAGCAGAGGCAGCCCTTGAGGGACTTCCTTCACTGCTGGCTCTCTCCCGTCTGTGCCTGGCAGCCGCCATTTTATCCAGCCGGGGCCGCCCCCGGAGTTCCGGGGGCGGGGCTGACCCGGCACTACTGTGGCCCCTCCCTGCCGCGGCGTGCGGCCCGTCGGCGGCAGGGTCTCCCCTCTCCCGCCCTTGGCTCTCCGGGGGCGGGGCTGACCTGGCGAGGGCGCGGCTCCCCCCGGCGTGCGGTCCGCCGGCGGCCGCGTCTCCTCTCCTCCGCCCTCGGATCTCCGAGGGCGGGGCCGTCCCGGGGCCGCGGCGGCTTCTTCCAGCCGCGGCGTGCGACCCGCCGCCAGCCGGGGCTTCTCTCGCCCGCCCGGGGCTCTCCGGGGGCGGGGCTCACCCCGTGCTGGCGCGGCTCCCTCCGGCCGCGGCCAGGGGCTATTCTGGGCGCGGGCGGCATATAGCCGCGCCGCCCCGTTACACCCCTCCCCCCTTAAGTCCGGGTCCCGCTTGTCGGGCCTGGGCTCTCCAATACCTCCCAGGCGGGACATAAAGTCGGCGTTGGCGTGGTCTTTCCCGGCGCGGTGGTGTACCGTAAAGGCGTAGGGCTGGAGGGCCAGGTACCACCGCTGCAACCTCATGTTGTTGTCTTTCATCCGGTTCAACCACTGGAGCGGGGCATGGTCCGTGATCAGGGTGAAGGGGGCCCCGAGTAGGTAGTACCGAAGTGCGTCGCAAGCCCACTTTATCGCCAGGGCCTCCTTCTCCACTACCGCATAGTGCTTTTCTCGGGGGAACAACTTCCGACTTATATACAGGATCGGATGGTCCTCCCCATCTACCTCTTGTGAGAGGACTGCTCCTAACCCTACTTCCGAGGCGTGGGTCTGTAGGACAAACTCTTGGTCAAAGTCGGGGCTATAGAGGACTGGTGCACGACACAAGCTGTCCTTTAATGCCTGGAAGGACTTTTCACACACGGGGGTCCAGGTTATACGTCGGGGGCTCTCCTTCGTCAATAAGTTGGTCAGGGGGGCGGCGATGAACGCAAACCGGGGTATGAAGCGTCGGTAGTACCCGGCGAGACCCAGGAACTGGCGCACTTGCTTCTTCGTCGCCGGGGCGGGGCAGGCGGCCACGGCCTGGATCTTGTCGACGAGTGGCTTCACTTGTCCGTTGCCGACCGTATAGCCCAGGTATGTTGTCTCTTGCCACCCAATGCGGCATTTCTTTGGGTGGGCCATTAATCCGGCCTCCCGCAGAGATCGTAGGACTGCCGCCACTTTGGTCAGGTGGTCCTCCCAGCGGCGGCTGTAGATGACCACATCATCGAGGTAGGCGGCGGCGTAGCTCTGGTGGGGTTGGAGGATGTCGTCCATCAGCCGCTGAAACGTAGCGGGGGCTCCGTGGAGGCCGAACGGCATCCTAGTGAACTGGTACAAACCCGTTGGGGTAGCGAATGCGTTTTTTTCCCTGGAGGCAGGGTCCAAGGGAATCTGCCAATAGCCCTTGCTGAGGTCCAGGGTAGTCAGGAAGCGAGCTTCCCCCAAACGGCTGAGTAGGTCGTCCACGCGAGGCATGGGGTAGGCATCAAACTTAGAAATCACGTTGACCCGCCGGAAGTCGATACAAACGCGCTGGGTCCCGTCGGGTTTAGGGACCAGCACTATTGGATTCCGCCATTCACTCCGGGACGGTTCAGTGACGCCCAAGGCTAACATCGTGCGTACCTCTTCTTCCACGAGGCCTCGTAGTCGGTGTGGCAGAGGCCTTGTCGTCTCCCTGATGACTACGCCCGGCTCTGTTTGAATAGTGTGGTGGGTGCGGGTGGTATGCCCGGGTTGGCTCGTAAAGGTCCGCGGGAAGGCGCGGAGGAGGCAGCGGACCCCCCTCAGCTGTTCGTCAGTAAGGGATTCGGCGAGCTGAGGCCCCTCCGGATCCGGATGTAGGGTGGCTTGGGGTCCTAACTCTGGTTCGGGTGGGTAGGGATTGATCAGGAGGCCGTCCCTAGGGCGCCACGGCTTCAGGAGATTGACATGGTAGAGTTGGGTTTTCTTTCTCCGGTCCGGCTGGCTGATTTCATAGGTGACGGGGCCCACCTTCCGGAGTACCTCGTAGGGCCCTTGCCAACGGGCCAGGAGCTTCGACTCGCTGGAGGGCAGGAGTAGGAGGACTCGGTTGCCGGGCTCAAAGTCACGTTGCTGGGCCTCTCGATTATAGGCCCTAGTTTGGGCCGCCTGGGCGGACTTTAGGTTCTCTCGGGCCAGGGCCCCAACTTGAGTCAGCTGTTCCCTGAGGTCGAGGACGTATCGTAGGAGGCCTTGCGCCGGGGACGGCGCCTGTTCCCACGTCTCCCGCATTAAATCTAATAGGCCCCGGGGTTGGCGCCCGTAGAGGAGTTCAAAGGGGGGAAATTTTGTAGAGGCCTGCGGTACCTCCCGGATGGCAAGAAGTAGTGGTGGGATCAGTCGGTCCCAGTGTCGTAACTCCTCGGGGGAAAATTTTCGTAACATCCCCTTCAGGGTCCGGTTAAACCTCTCTACCAACCCATCAGTCTGAGGGTGGTAGACTGAGGTGTGAAGTTGTTTAATCCCTAGGAGGTCACAGACCTGACGTAACAGACGGGAGGTGAAGTTTGTCCCTTGGTCTGTGAGCACCTCGCGGGGTAACCCGACCCGGGCGAAGATCTTTACCAGTTCATCTGCGATTGCCCGGGCGGTGATACTCCGCAGGGGCACGGCCTCCGGGAAGCGGGTGGCATAATCGACCAGGACCAGCACATGCTGGAACCCCGTGGTACTTTTGGGGAGTGGTCCGATCAGGTCCATAGCGACGCGTTCAAAGGGCGTTTCAATTATTGGCATAGGGACCAGGGGGGCCTTCGGAGTCCGGGCAGGCGCGGCACGTTGGCAGGCGGGGCAGGACAGACAGTAGTTCCTTACTTCTTGATGTACCCCGGGCCAGAAGAAGCGGGCCAGGATCCGGGCGGCCGTCTTCTCATGGCCCAGGTGTCCCGCCGCCGGGATGTCATGGGCGAGGTGCATCACTGCCCTGCGGTGGACTCGCGGCACGAGCAACTGTGCTCGGAGCTGGCCGGTGCGGGGGTCCGACTCAAGTCGGTCCCGCCGTAGTTCGAAGCGGGGCCATTGGCGAGCTCGACGTGCATCCACCACGGCCCCATCGACCACTGCCAGCTGCTCATAGGCGTGTCGCAGGGTCGAGTCGGCCCTCTGGTCTCGACAGAAGTCGGTGAACCTTGGCCGCTCGTCAGGATTCTCCGGGCAGGGTTCCCCCGGCTCCAGTATGGGTTCCTCGACGTCGGGGTCTCCCTCCGAGGGGTCCCGGGCCCCAGGGGGGTGGGTTTCCAGCACGGAGATTAGCGCAGCGTCCCCCTCGGTGGCGGTGCGGAGGACGTCCGGGAAGTCGGGCCAATCTCGTCCTAGGATCACGGGGTAGGCAAGTCGAGGTGCCAGCCCCACCAGCATTAGTCGCGTAACCCCCGCGACCCGTAGTTGGACTTGGGCGCAGGGGTAGGGCTGGATGTCCCCGTGAATGCACTGGAGGTGTACCGAGCCCAGCCGGGGCTCAGCAGGGGGTGATTTCCCCGGGCAGTCAGGACTGGCCCCAAGACGCACTAGGGGGCGCTGTGGGTCAGAGTGGGGGTGAATCCCTCTCATGCCGGGCAGGGGATCCCTGCGCTCCACCCCAGACCCAGCTGCATCTCGGCCGGGCGAGGGACGCCTGGGGGGGGCTGCTCCCAGGAGCTGGGGGGGGTGGTCGGGGGGCGCCCCCGGCCCCCTACCTGGCCCGGCGGAGTCGTCGAGCTGCGGCTCCAGCGGCCGGAAGCCCGGCTGGCTCCGGACACTCTGGTAGATCAGCTGCGCCGGGTGCCGGGGGCAGGAAGTGCTCGGGGCCCCGCCCCGCTGGCAGGGAGCCGCGCTGGGCGACGGGCTGCAGGGGCACGGCCGGGGCGAAGGCCCAGCCCCCCGCCTCGCCATCCCCGGACCCCCCGCTCCGGGGGTCCCCCGGCCAGCCCTCCGGCTTCCTGGGCGGGGCGGGGCTGTGGGGCTGGCAGGGGCGCTCTGCCGAGGAGGAGACAGGAGGCTGTCGGGGGCAGAGAAAGGCGGGGGGTTAAAGACCGGCTGTGGGGAGCCAGGACTCCTGGGTTCTCTCCCTGGCTCTGGGAGGGAAGTGGGGGGGCTGGGAGCCAGGACTCCTGGGTTCTTTCCCCGGCTCTGGCAGACCCACGGCGTCCCGCTTCCTCCCAGGCCCGAGTAGCGGATCCTGGGCAACCAATGGCCGAGCTGCGTCCGTCGGGGCGGGGGGGCATGCCCCCGCGCCCAGCCCCTCCGCCACCCCCTGCTCCCCCCTCCCACCGCCATTAGCGCTCATCTGCTTTGGTGCGAACGCGGATTACACACCCCGCGGTGCCCGCCCCACACCCTCCGGTGCGGGGCGCCTTGGGGCTGGGTGTCTCCCCCTCGTCCCGGGCTGGGTACCCTTCCCCCGGGGGGACCCCCCCAATCGGTGCTCGGCGTACCAGGCCAGCCTCCTTGAACCCGCAGCCTCCCCCCCCACTATGCGAATCCTGCCAAGGGCCGCGCCGCGCCTTGATTTCCCCTTCCCTCTGCCCGTTCTCCAGGGCCCGGCCCTGGGTGTACCGGATGGGGGGCACATCCCGGGTAATTCCAATGCCCAAGGGCGCTCAACTACCACCCTGGCGTTCTTTTGCCTTGCACGGGTGGCAGTAGAAGGTTGTTATCCCCTTGGTGGAGGGAGATGGACAGTGCCAGTCCCTCCCCTTCTCTCCTCCACCCCCATTCTCAGCCCCCCTGGGGCGTGAGGGCTAGTGGTTGGAGCCAGGACTCCTGGGTTCTCTCCACGGCTCTGGGAGGGGAGTGGGGGTGGGTGGGTTAGAGCAGGAGGGCCTGGGAGCCAGGACTCCTGGGTTCTCTCCCCGGCTCTGGGAGGCGAGTGGGGGCTGGTGGGTTAGAGCAGGGGGGGCTAGGAGCCAGGACTCCTGGGTTCTCTCCCTGGCTCTGGGAGGGGAGTGGGGGATAGTGGTTAGAGCGGGGTGGCAGGCAGCCAGGACTCCTGGGTTCCCCCGGCACTCACCTGGCGGGGACCTTTGGGGGGGGACTGTGCGGGGGTGTCTCCGGTCAGTAGCCGCAGGGCCTCGTTCCAGTGCGACTCCATCATGGCCTGGAGCCGAGCCACCATGTCGGCACGCTGGGCCTCCAGCTGCCTCGTCCCAGCCTGCAGCTCCTGCGCCGCTTCCTCCTGCCTGTCCAGCCTGCGGAGAAGGGGGAGTGTCGGGGCTCCACGGTGGGGGGTAGCCTGGCCTGGGTTACCCGCCGCCCCAGAGGTGGGCGCATCTCAGCGCCGGGCGAGGGGTCCCCGGGTCACCTGCCGCCCCGCCCCAGAGGTGGGCGCATCTCGGCGCTGGGCGAGGGGTCCCCGGGTCACCCGCCACCCCGCCCCAGAGGTGGGCGCATCTCAGCGCCGGGCGAGGGGTCCCCGGGTCACCCGCCGCCCCGCCCCAGAGGTGGGCGCATCTCGGCGCCGGGCGAGGGGTCCCCGGGTCACCCGCCGCCCCGCCCCAGAGGTGGGCGCATCTCGGCGCCGGGCGAGGGGTCCCGGGTCCCCTGGTACCTCTGCTCCTGGTCCTCGACCAGCCGCCGCCACTGCTCCTCGTGGTGCACCAGTAACTGCGCCATCTCCCAATTATATTGTATGTTCAACTCTAACATCTCCTTCCTGTGGCGGGGGGAGGGCCGGGGTGAGCGGCAGGCGCGGCCCCCCGGCGGGGGAGGGATTGGGGGGTGGCGGGGCGCTGGGGGGTACCTTTGCTGCTTCTCGAGGGCGACCACCTGGCGCAGGCTGTCCCTCTGCAGCGGCGCCAGCCGCTCTGTCACCAGGTGCACCGGCGCCACCTTCCGCTCTGCCGGGCTCAGGGGGATGGGTGGCGGACGAGACCGGCCCCGTTGGCCGCCCCTCTGAGCCAGCTGGGCGTCTGCCGGGCCTCCCGCTGCATGGCCCCCTGGGAAGGGGAAGGACCCAGCCTCCTAGCCCCCCCTGCTCTAACCCACCAGCCCCCACTCCCCTCCCAGAGCCGCGGAGAGAACCCAGGAGTCCTGGCTCCTAGCCCCCCCTGCTCTAACCCACCAGCCGCCACTCCCCTCCCGAGGTCGGCAGGAGGGAGGTGAGTCTGCCAGGGAGTGGGGCACCATCGGGGTGTGGGGGGGGAGGGGGCGGGGGCAGGGTGCTGTCAGTGTTGGGCACCATGGGGGGCTGGGCTCGGTGGGTTCTGGCCACCGGGGGGTGCTGTGGGGCTGGGCTCTGCAGTTGGTGGGCTCTGGGCACCGGGGGGATTGCTATGGGGCAGGGGGCCGGGTGCTCATCCTCCCCCCGTCTCCCGCAGGTGCAGCCCCCCTTCCGCCTGCCCGTCCTCCAGGGCACCCCCAAGACAACCCAAGGCCGAAAGAAGGGAAAGGGGGGGCCTGTAACATTCCTGCCCCCGTTTGTTTTTTTTTGTAAATACAAAGTTTGTTCTATTTTTTAACTAAAGAAGAGTTTGTTCTCTTTTGCAGCCACCCCCGTGCCGTGGTTGGGGGGCGGCCCCCCAAGCCCTGCCCTCCGCGCCCTCCTCTGGGCAGACCCACGGCGTCCCGCCTCCTCCCAGGCCCGAGTAGCGGATCCTGGGCAGCCAATGGCCGAGCTGGGTCCGTCGGGGCGGGGGGGCATGCCCCCGCACCCAGCCCCTCCCCCAGGCCGGGCGACTGCCCCCTGCTCCCCCCTCCCACCGCCATTAGCGCTCATCTGCTTTGGTGCGAACGCGGATTACACACCCCGCGGTGCCCGCCCCACACCCTCCGGTGCGGGGCGCCTTTCGGTCGGGTGTCTCCCCCTTGTCCCGGGCTGGGTACCCTTCCCCCGCGGGGACCCCCCCCAATCAGTGCTCAGCGCGCCAGGCCAGCCTCCTTGAACCCGCAGTCCTCCCCCCCCCACCATGCGAATCCTGCCAAGGGCCGCGCCGCGCCTTGATTTCCCCTTCCCTCTGCCCGTTCTCCAGGGCCCGGCACTGGGTGTACCGGATGGGGGGCACATCCCGGATAATTCCAATGCCCAAGGGCGCTCAACTACCCCCCCCCCCGGCGTTCTTTTGCCTTGCACGGGCGGCAGTAGTAGGTTGTTATCCCCTTGGTGGAGGGGGATGGACAGTGCCAGTCCCTCCCCTTCTCTCCTCCTCCCACATTCTCAGCCCCCCTGGGGCGTGAGGGCTAGTGGTTGGAGCCAGGACTCCTGGATTCTCTCCGCGGCTCTGGGAGGGGAGTGGGGGCGGGTGGGTTAGAGCAGGAGGGCCTGGGAGCCAGGACTCCTGGGTTCTCTCCCCGGCTCTGGGAGGGGAGTGGGAGATGGTGGGTTAGAGCAGGGGGCGCTAGGAGCCAGGACTCCTGGGTTCTCTCCCCGGCACTCACCTGGTGGGGGCTGGCAGTCGAGCTTGGCAGCAGGGGTACTATTTTCCGCTGCTGGGCCTCCAGCTGCAACATCACAGCAGAACAGATTGTGGAACATCACAGCAAAATGCCAATGACTTTCTATACTTCATTTTTCTAAAAGGCATATTTACAGTCAGTTACTAACAGAATGACCCATCCCATGCTACTTGGGGAAGTAAATTTTTCAGATCACCTTTAACATAAATTGAAATCATAAACACATAAATGTACTGATATTTGGAGAGTGGAAAATGGAAATACCATTGAAGCAGATGGTGAAATAGCTACCTACAGTATTTTGCAAGGCAAGTTCCACCTGTCTGCTTATTCTCAAATATATTAAACTGTTTTAATTCAAAACAAAACAAAACAAAAAATCCTACACCTACAGAAACACCACTTAACCCTAACTACAGACTAACTCCTAGGGGAGCTTTTTATTGTTTTTGACTTAGAACTACTTGAAGAAAAATGTATTTAAAAGTGTGAAAAGAGAAGTCATTTACATTTCATTTTTGTTTATAAATTAAACGTTCTTTAATGTATACTGGTGAAAGTATGAAAAATACACTATTAAACCTGTAAAAAATTAATACTACTACAATAAATTTAATTTTAACTGCTGACAGGTATTTTTAAGAGCTATTTATATTTCAATGTAATCCTTACTATACCTGCATCGCTGGCAGAGTCTCCTGAAAAAATAAAACACATTTATCAGTCTTCAGATAAGAGATTCTATAAATCTCCACCCCCAGGACCCCCTCCCCTACCCAACCCCCCCATCCCCTGACTACCCCCTTAGGAGACCCCTCCGCCCCAGGACCCCTCCCCTACCCAACCCCCACGTCCCCTGACTACCCTCTCCAGAGACCCCCCCGCCCCCAGTACCCCCTCCCCTACCCAACCCCCCCGTCCCCTGACTACCCCCTCCAAAGACCCCCCCGCCCCAGGACCCCTCCCCTACCCAACCCCCCCATCCCCTGACTACCCCCTCCAGAGACCCCTCCGCCCCCAGGACCCCCTCCCCTACCCAACCCCCCCGTTCCCTGACTACCCCCTCCAGAGACCCCCCCGCCCCCAGGACCGTCGGACAGGAAAGGGGTTAAAATGCTCCATATTCAGGTCGACTCACCTCGACGTCTTCCCGGCTCTGCGTCACCCGCTGTTCGTCCCCCATCGTCTGTGCCCGGTGAGGTCTGGAGCTGAGGGGAGAGCGGAGGCGAAGGGGCTGGAGAGAGATGGGAGCGGGGGGGGGGACTCAGCACGCGGGACAGGAACGGCCGAGGGGGGTGGCGTGGGGCTGCGAATGGGGGCAGGGCCCGGCCGCGCGCTCTACGGGGGGGCGGGGACCCACCGCCGGCCCCAGTCTCTGCGCCCCCCAATCCCACGGGGCTGGGGCCGGATCCTCGGCGGCTGAGGCAGCTCCGCGGCTTCTCCCCGCTTCCCGGGCCGAGAGTCAGTTTCCCGCCCAGTCGGCCCCTCGCGGGTGTCTCACTCACCTGCCACACCGGGGATCGCACTGAGCACGTGCAACTTCTCCCGCGCAAACTCCCCCGGGCTGGGGAAGGCGGAAGCGCCCCCGGGGCAGGCTGGGAGATGTAGTCCGACTCTCCCGGGACCGGACGTGACGTTGAAAGCGGGAGGAGGAGCCGCGCTCCCCCCGCTGCTGCTCCCTGACCGGGGGGGGTCTGTGCCGGGGAGACCTTCATGACCCCCCCGCGCCTGGGCCCCCCCCCCCGCTGCGGAGCTGCCGCCTCCAGGTAGCGGCGCGAGCCCGGGGGCGGGGCTGGGGGCGGGGCGGTGACTCCGCCCCAGTGTCCGGGGGACCCGGCATCTCGCAGCGCCGGGATCTGCTCCCGGGGGGCCCCCGCCCGAGGGGGGGTCGGAGCTGCTGTCCCCGCGGGAGACCAATGACCCCCCCGCCCGGCCCGGCTCTGCCCTGGGGGGGGGGAGAAGTGAGACCGGGCGGGGGGGACCCGGGGAAAGGGGCGGGTGGAAAATGTCTGATCAGCCCGGACATGGGGGGGAGAAGAGCAGGTGACCCCCGAGGGGTGGGGGGAGGAAGGGGGGGGCTCAGATCCCCTCGGATTTACCGCTGCCCCCCCGTCCTAGGGACCCCCCCATCCTGCCCCCTTTCTCCCTAGAGAGCCACGAGCAACATCCAGGGTGACCCACCCTTTACTCCCCCCCCGAGAAGGTCTCTGGCCCCCTCCCCCCATTTTCTCCCCACTTCGCCAGTGGCCAGTTCACATCTCAGGTCTGGGGTCCCCCCCATTGTTCCCTGCAGGGATTTGTCCTTGTTCAGGTGGGAATCGTTCCCCGTATTGATTTCTGAACTGGGAGGAGGGTCAATGGGCAGAGGCTGGGGGAGCCTGAGATGCGGATACCTCTGGCCTGGGGGGGGGGGTGCTCTCTGCTTTCAACAGGACCTGGGGTGTCTCAAAAAGGGGAGGGAGGAGAAGTGCCCCCCTTTGAGAGATGGCCCAGCCCCAAGTTTCCCAGTCCCAGCTACTTCCCCTCCCCCACCCTGCCCAACGCAGCACCCCCCCCCCCGCCTGCTAATCACATTCCTGACCCACAGGCAGTGATATTCTCACTCCAGCCCCACTCCTTTCCCCTGTGAGAGCCACATCACCCAGGGTTCGCTGCCAGCCATGTGAATGTGAGGCGAGAAGAATCCATCCCATTCTGTTGTTGTTTTACTAGCGCTGTATAATCCCCTTCAATTTCCCCCCTTTCCTTTAGAACTGTTGAATGGTGACATGAAATCTCCCCAGACATTGATGAGACGTAATAAATCGATTACCAAAAGATTGATGGCTACCCGCGGTAGTGATGACAACCCCTAAGAGGCAATACTTCCCCTCTAGAAAGCACAGACTCTGAGTGTAGCAAAAGCCTTTAAATAACAGAGAATCAATGTGGCTTTATGTTGGGGAAACAGGATTCATAACACAGACAATGAGGAAAAAACCCACCCCAAACAAATTGGGCCGTGTCTCTCCCTTGAGTCTAGCAACCCAAAAATCACCCAAAGTCCCACAACCCCAAGGTCTCTGTCAAGGTCACTGCAGCCCCAGAGTTCAAATGTTCATCTGCAGAATTTTACACCCTCCCCATCCTGTGTGGAAATGGGATGGATAAAGGGCAACTTGTGCGCTCAGATAACTGACTGCCCCACCTCTGCATGGGGTTCTTCTGTAGCTTTCACCACAAAGCCACGTCACTCTAACAGATGCTCCTCTCCAGTAGCCATCAAGTGAACTACACCTTTTCACTAGCCACTCACCAATATATCTTTAGGTGACCCTACTATTTAACTATTCAGTGATTTCAGCTCATAGGAGGAGAACATCACTGCTGGCACACCAATGGTTTAAAGTGAATACAATCTATAACCAGATTTTTAGCAGAATTAAAACTAGATTTGTTATTACACAATAATAAAGGTACAAATAAAAAAAAATACAAATGTTTCTCCACAACCATCACTAGGTTTCGGAACCCATTCCTCTTGCCTAATGAGCACTACTTAGTTGGTGGTGAGTCCCTCCATCATTTTTTTTAAAAAAGGCCAAATACTGTTCCAATGTCCTTGTCTCACATAATCAGGATAATAACACTTTATTCTTCCTGCCCCAAAAACAGAAACTGGGAATCCCAGTGCAGCCAAAGGACATCTAGGCCAGGTGGGTGGGCCTATGCAAATGAGATCAGCCCCTGAAGTTCTTTTCCATAACCCACCACAACTCACCACCAGATGGCAGGGTAGAGCCCGTCCTGACTCCTCTTACATGTCTGAAGATTCTGTGTAGGGAACCCCAATGGATTTCTAGCCCATCACCTTAACCACTCGGCCACAACTACTAACTTAGGCTGGACTTCTCATGACACTCTAGTTTTTTTCTCACTGAGTGATCACTTCCAATTGTTTCCTCAGACCAGCTTCCACAACACACTCACTGCTGTGCTATTGTGTAAGTCAGGGGTCTCCAAACTTTATGAGACAAGGGCCATATTAGATTTTTGAAGGGGCTTCGTGGACCAAAGCAACAGTGGGGAAAATTAATACTTGCAAATATATGTAAAATATATGCAAACCATTAAACACTATACTATGTCAGTGTTGCATTAAATTCTTAATCAGGTATAAAAGTAGCTGTATAATTAATGCAGGTACTGTGAAATCATACAAAATATTTGTCAATATATTAAAAATCATTTCACATTATTTTTCTATTTTTTCTAAACTCATAGAATTGTAGCATACAAAAACACATATTCAAAAATAAAGAAATATTATTTTAGGATTAATGAGAAGTATGCTACACACTTAAAATGGCGACTTGCTCCACATCTCTACCTCCCCTTCTTGTCAGTGAGTTGCTAAGAGGGAGAGGGCACCTCTCCCTTCCCACCTCAGAGATCACAACGGAGTGGGGCAGGGGGAGAGAGAGAGAAAGGAGGACACCCACCCCTCACCCCTCTGGAAGGCCCTGCACTGAGCAGAAGCCAAGTACACCCCACACTTTCCTTGTCCCAAGGCTGCTGCAACCCCTGTCCCTAGGGGTACCGTAGTTTGCCAATCAAAAAGGTTGGGGGGGAGCCCTAACCACCCCACACTCCCTCCCACTTCCCACCCAGAGAACAATGGCTTGAAACCATCCTCTTCTAGGCACATCCTTGCTTCTTTTTGATCTGGGCCTTCAATGGAGGCCACGACCAGCAGAGTGCCAAGAGCCACTTAGACAAAGAAATGCTGTTGAATTGAGCCTCCCGATTAACTCAGCAATAGCCCTACAGTTGCCCGATCAGTGTGGAGACTCTCAGGCCTGAAGGCCGAGGGTTCTCAACAGATGGGCAAAAGACAGCACAAGTCACCACAGGAGAGCACTATGGTGGAGATCACCATCAGTGCACAATTCCAGCCCCACCTCTTTGTGAGGGCCTCCTATGATGACAGCTGGAGCACATCCCCATCCTCACCAAGAAGAAAAGCAGCAGAAAGAAATGGAGGAGAAAAGAGAAGAAGGGACAAGAGGGAAGGAGGAAGAGAGCAGCAAAAAGGGACAAATTCCAAATTCCCCCTGTGAGGCTCAGGTTAATAAATTCCAAGGCCCGAAGGAACCACTCTGGTCTGTATTTCTGTATCTCATCGACCATAGAACGTCCCTCAAAATAATTCCCATAAGAATTAGAACAGATTTTTTTAGAAAAACACCCAATCTTGAATTTTAAAAGGCCAGTTCTGCAGGATCCAACACAACCTTCAGTGAATTGCTCCAAACCCTGATGTTAATAATGCAAACCTTATTTCCAGTGTGAATTGGTCTAGCTTCAGCCTGCAGACATTGTCTGCTCATAACCTTGATCTGCTAAAGTGAAGAGCCCATTACTAAATATTTGTTCCCTTAGGCTCATCCTTAACCATCTCTTTGATTCATCTCCTAGAGTCTGTCAGCACGATGCATGTTTCCATTCACCATTCCTGTGGCTCTTCTGTGAACCCCTCCCCAGTTCATCAGAATCTGTCTCAAATTCTGGACACCAGAAATAGACACAATATTCCAGGAGGGGTTGCAACAGTGGCCAGTACAGAGGCATTGTACCCTCTCTATTTCTACCTGAAAATCTGCTTGGATAGCATCCCCCATGTGGTACAAAGAAACATAGATTTGGTCTTACCTTGTGCACAGATGACGATTTCCTTTGACAAAATCCACACAGAAATGAAAAAAACCTCCCACAGAATCTCCTCCACACCAGTCCTCTCTTGGTCCTCACAGAGAGGCCACGAGATGGAGACTTGCTGCAGCCAGGTTACAGGGGTCTGTGAGGTTTCTCTTGCCCCACATCCCTGTCCTGCCTGGCTGTTGTCAAGGGAGCTCTGTGAGGTCACAGCCACCTCATCACCTTTGTCCAATAGGCTGAGTTCCCACCAAAGGCCTTTGTGAATTCACAGCCACACTCACCTTTCCCTTGCAGGCCTGATGTCTGCCCCTGGCCAGCCTGATTGGATGTTTGAACTGCAACCTGGATCTCCCCACTTGCTCATTATTGATTCTGGGGAGCAAGCAGGCTCCCCAGTAAAACAGAGTTGGTTCCTCACCCCACACTGATCCTGCATTTCATTCTTAAGCGGGCATGGGAAATAGTTATAGTATTGCAAATTTCTACTAAGCTATCCAACAGGTTCCCTCCAATGTTAAACCAGTTTGCCTCTTTTTCTCCCCCTTGCTGAGAAAGAGCAAAAGAAGAAAGAAAGCTCCTGTGGGGTAACTTGATACACAGGGCCATGCTGCTTTTTCTTGATACACAGGCTCATGCTGGGGAGTGTGAAGTAAGGGACTGGTAGACTTTACTTTCTTAGGGAGGAAGAAACATTAGCTGCCTAAGTTGGTGAAGAGAGGGTATTTCATTGTGGGCTGTGACTATAAGCAGAAGAGGGACACCTAAGGGCTATCGCTACAGCCCAACAGGGGGCTCGAATTCATGAGGGTGGAATTAAGAATATCAGTTGCTAGTGACTGAGCTAGCTGGATTTGAAGTCAGTCAACTGCCTAGTCTCAGTGCAGAAGGAGCCCTGAGGGTGTTTATTTGTGAGCTGAGATTCCTTTTCTGACCTTTGCCTTCTTTCCTGGTTTATTACATCTCCAGCAAGCAAACTGGAGCTGTTACAAGGCTGGAGAGATGCTGCTTTCTAGACCAGAGAGCTGGGGTTGATTTAGCTGTTGTCACCATCGCTGGTCACAGAAATCTGGGAGGGAGGGTGGAATTTAGGATTCATCCACCGGGGGAGATGATGTTGGACTCATTGAGTCAGGGAGAGTCAGAAAAAGCTTCTCAGCTCCCAAGGAGTGGGCAGACAAGCAAGTTCACTGCAGGCCACACACACATTTTCACAGGGAATCAAATCCCCCTGGAAAAAAACTCAAGAAGCCCAAGCCCAGGAGTGTCAGAGAAGGGAATCACTGTTTGCCTTAAGCTGTGGGTGAGGAAAACCTGCAGGTCCTTAGATCCCTCCCACCTCTGATAGAACCATTTGTGGGGAAGGTCTGGGGAAGCCGAGGAGGACAAGGAGAAGGGGAAAGGACTTGCAGCTGTTGTGCAATCATCATACTCCCAGCAGAAGGATCCGGGGGATTCAACACTTTGACTGCTTATTGAGGACACAGAACTCACAAGATGGCAAAGCTCAGAGCCCCATTACATAGAATCCGGACGGGATCAGCTCACACTGAGGAAGAGCAACACCCCTCCCTGGGGCTCTTTGCCAGAGCTCCTATCCGCTCAGTGTCCTTCCTTGCAAAGTGTCCAGGCAGACTCCTGAGAGGGTTGCGATGGGGTAAATGAATTCAGGGGAGGATTGTTTCTCGGGGTTTTCTTTGGCGGGGGGGCGCGGGAGGCAGGAGACCGGCCGGGGGGGCCGCGGGAGGCAGGAGACGGGGGGAGCGCAGGTGGCGGGAGACTGGCCGTGGGCGGGGGGGCCATGGGCGGCGGGAGATCCTCTCTGCTCTGTGATCCTGCTGGAGGAAGCATCATTTGAGTTTGTTTCAGTACCTTGGGTTGGGTGCAGGTTGTGACCCTAAGCATGGGGGTTCCTGCAGGGCCGGCGACAGGAATTTTGGGGCCCCGTACGGCAGACCGTAGGGCTCCCCCCCGGTCTCCCGCCGCCCATGGGCCCCCACCGCCAGTCTAATGCTGCCCATGGGGCCCCCCCGCCAGTCTCCCGCCACCCACGGGCCCCCCCCACCAGTCTCCCGCCACCTGCGGGGCCCCCCCTGCCAGTCTCCCGCAGCCCGCGGCCCCCCTCGGCCGATCTCCCGCCGCCCACGGCCCCCCGCCCACGGCCAGTCTCCCCCCGCCTGCGCTCCCCCCGTCTCCTGCCTCCCACGGCCTCCCCCTGGCCGATCTCCCACGCCCCCCCCCACGCCGGTCTCCTGCCTCCCGCGCCCCCCCCTGGCCAATCTCCCACTGCCCGAGGGTCCCCCCTCCGCCGGTCTCCTACCTCCCGCGGCGCCCCCCCCAGCCGGTCTCCAGCGGCCCCCCCCCCCCGGCCGGTCTCCTGCCTCCCGCGCCCCCCCGGCCGATCTTCCACGGCCCCCTCCCGGCTGATCCCCCGCGGCCCCCCCGGCCGGTCTCCTGCCTCCCGCACCCCCCCCCCGCCGATCTCCTGCCTCCCGCGGCCCCCCCGGTCGATCTCCCGTGGCCCCCCCGGCCGATCTCCTGCCTCCCGCTGCCCCCCCGGCCGATCTCCCGCTGCCCCCCCGGCCGATCTCCCACGGCCCCCCACGGCCGGTCTCCTACCTCCTGCGGGCCCCAACCCCCGCATGTGCTGCGGCTGTGTGGCCGGCCGGAAGAAGCAAAGGGGGGCGGGGCTGGCAAAGGGGGGTGGAGGAGGCTGCTGGGTGCCGGGGGAGGGGGCTGGTGAGCACAGCAGCGGCTGCCCGAGCCGCGCCTCGCTCACAGCCCCAGCGACAACGGTTACAGCTGTACCGGCCCCAGACTTCAGGGGGGCCCCCCCTGAAGTCCGGGGCCCGGTACAGCTGTAACCGTTGTACCACCCTGTCGCCGGCCCTGGTTTCCTGCACTCTCTGATCTTAGTCTAGGGAATGGACAAAGGAACAACTTCAGAAACTGGATAGAAAGTAGCCTAAGAAAGTGTAGTCCAGGTGAGAAGGAAAGTGACATCATCACTTCCCTGGTGGTCTAGTGGTTAGGATTTGGCACTCTCACTGCCAAGGCCTGGGTTCAATTCCCAGTCAGGGAACAGCCCCTCTAGAGTTTTTTTAAAAAACCTTCTTCACTTGCAATTTAAACAAATCCATTGTTTTTCCTCATTCCCCCAACTTCTACATGATGTTGAGAAGCATGTTGGAGACCAGATGAAAATCAAAGCTTCCCACTGACTAGTAACAGATTGTGCGCATATTCCCACTGTGCACCTCAAAGTCCAGGCTGCCTGACCTTTTACACAAATAGACATGGGCAAAGTATTTCCCCCCTTGCTAGCTAGGCTAACCAACATTGTAATAATAACAATAGACATTCAGGTTGACCCAAGATGAAAACTGGGCAAAAATTTAGGTGTATAACTGAGAGCTAAAAATCGAGCTCTAATGGTGGGTGTGAGATCTTGTGACAATTCTGAGTCTGGAACCTCTAAGAAACGTCTCAACCTTTAGCATTTGGAAGGACCTGATAAAAAGACTTCCTCTTGTTGAACTTCACTTCCACCATAGTTGACAGGATTTGAACCTGTGCACAGACACCCCAAGAGATTTCATGTCTAGCACCTTAACCACTTGGCCACAACTAGTTGCTTGGGAAGCTTTTGTCATTACACTCTACTTTTGTTCTCACTGAGTGATCATTTCCAATTGTTTCCTCAGACCAGCTTCCACCACACACTCACTGCTGTGCCATTGTGTAAGTGTGTCCATGGCTGAACAGCAAGAATTCCTGTTCATTTCCCTTCTGGCTGGAGCATGAGGAGAGTGTGTTTGTGGTTAATGATGTTGCTGTATGTCACGGGTGGGCAAACTACGGCCTGCAGGCCAGATCTGGCCCCCGGAACTGCTGTGACTGGCCCGCCAGGGCTCGGCAAGGGAGGCTGCTCTCGGCCCCTCCCCTGCCCCCCCAGAGCCCCAGCCTCGGTTGTCTGAGCTCCCTGCAGGGAGGCTGCTCCCAGGGCCTTGCCCTGTGCTCCTGGAGCGTTGCTGAAGCTCCAGGAGAGTGGGGGAAGGCGCCCGGGGAAAGGTGCTGGGAGGAGCCTCCCCCTGCAGGGAGCTCAGACACCAGACCCTGAGGCTCTGGGAGAGCAGGGAGATGCGCTGGGGAGGTCATGGGAAGGACTCATCTGGCAGGGGGAACAGCTCCTTGCCCTCCCCTGCTCTCCCAGAGGCTCAGCAGTGTGCACCTGAGCTCCCAGTAGGGGAGGTTATTCCTGGCCCTTCCCCCGCTTTCGCCACTCTCCCAGATCAATGATCGATACGGTCCCAGTTCATATTAATAACATCCCAGCAGCCTACAAAGTGGGAAGGAGGCAGTTTTGGAGCTGGCGTCTCTCGTCCAGTTCTTCCTTGTGACTTGGGCAGAAGCGGGAAGGGAGCAAAACGTGCCAGGCTGAAGGTTTTGTGCTCGGCCTTGAGGATTAAGCCTGAGCCTGCAGCCTGGATTTCTGAGGCGTGTCCAGCGCACTCTTCGGGCCACCAGCTGAAACCACTGAGGGCACAAGGGATGTTTTTCAGACAGCAAAAGGGCTCTTATGGCTGTGAGCAGATCTTTGAGAGGGGGGGGCTATTGACATCTCTGGGTGGGCTCAAACCACCAGCCTTCTAATTAACAGCCAAATACTCTGACCCATTGTACCACAGAGACACACATTTAAGGGGTGTTCAGGCTGCTCCCTCACACCCGGCACATCTCCCTGGCAGCACTAGAGCTCACAAGGTGCTGGTGTGGATCCTGGCAGGGGCAGCGAATTATCTGGGCCCCTGGTGCCTGGGCTCCAGCAATATTCAGGGCCCAGGGTCCCAGCTCACCAATGTCCAGAGCTGGGTCTCTCCCCCAGCCCTGCCTGTCACCCCACCTGTCTCCCTGAGTGTCCCTGCCCCTCCCTTGCTGCCACGGCCCCTCCCTCTGCTCTGGAGCTGAGCGTCCCTGTCTCTCCCCTGCAGCTCCATGCTGCCTCCCTGCAGCAACTGCCATCGCAGGGTCCTAGTGCCCCCCCTGCTGCTACTGCCAGGGCAGGCTGACCCTGAGCCTGCCCGTCCACCTCAGACCTGTTCATTTTCCAGTGGGACCCTCCTCCAGCACAGGGGCCCCACCCACAGGCAATGATCCTGCCCCATGCTGAGCACGCTATTCCTCTGACCCAGGCTGACACCAGCCACCAATGGGGTGCACCAGGAATGGCATTGACCGGATTTCCGTGAAGGAGAGACCGTTGACAGCCCAGTGCAGGGCAGTGCCAATGGACTGTTCGGATCACACAGCTCTCACCGTGCACCTCAATTCCCTGAGCAAGGCCAGAGGATACTGGAAACTGAACATCCAGAGTCTGCAAGATAAAGGAGCGGGGCCGTGAGTCCTGATGGTGTTGGCAGAACACAGGAAAGCATCAGAGGGGTCTACGGCAACCAGGGGGATTGGTGGGAGTCAGTGAGGGAGGAGTTGGGAGCTTTGTTCCAGGGGTCGAGCAAACACCACAACCTTTAATAAACCAACAGTGCCAAGTCCTGCACTGTCCTGTGGGATTTCCACCAGACCAGCCAGGCAGGGGAGCAGGTCAGTGGGTGACTGAATGACCAGATGAAGCGAAAGCTGGTTGAGCTCCAGATGAGTCTGCAGCTGGCTGATATGAGTGGGACACCAAGTGAAGGGAGGGGCAGCCTCCCCAGACATTTCTGAGGCCTGCAGGGAACAGAGCCAAAGCAGGGGGATGTGAGGACTGAGGGCAGGACCCACAGATACGGTAGAGCAGGATGATAGTTGATGGAGGAGTAGAGAGTGTTCTGTGAGAAGAAAATGCTGGTGGGAAGCAATAAATACTGAGTGCAAGGCAGCCAGCTGAGAGTCATGGGGGGCAAGGGGCAGCTGCCTCTAGCAGGTCCCATGGTGTAATGCTCAGCACTCAGGACTTTGACTCCTGTGATCTGAGTTCAAATCTCAGTGGGACCTCCTGGCAGTGAGATGATCTATCAACCCTTTAAGTGCAATATACTGGCTCCCCTTTCTCTAGGTGAACCACAGTCAGCTCTTTTCCTTCCCACAGGGCAAGTGATGCGCACTGCAGACAGGTTTCTGATCCAGCTGGTTGGACAGGATGGCCGCTAGGTTGGGGTCCTAAAACTTAACAGTCTGGCTAGAGATTCCTGGGGGTCGACGGGCTGGTTGTTTCTCATGCTTCACCTGATGGCCACAACTGTGGTCCCTGCAGCTGCCACTCTTCCTCTTCCCTGCATGGCACTTGAAGAAAGGAGAGCCAGGGCCAGGCTGAATACTCAGGGCTTGGCAGGAAGAGTCCCAGGCTGGAGCCCAGCTCACCTTTCCTCCTCTGGGCACCTGGAGCAGAGGCAGCAGGTGCTACAGCTCCAAGGGAAGGCTTCAAAGCCACTGAGCAATGGAGGGGAGGACACTGCTAATTGTGTGTCAAGCAGTTACAAGACACAGCCGGCATGTTCCCTACCATGCTAAACACCCCCTGCAGGCCACCAGGAGACAGCACATTTGGCTGTTAACTGAGAGGCTGGTGGTTCAAGTCCACCCAGGGGTGGTTATAATCCTTTCCTCCTCAAGACTTGCTGAGACACTCCAAGGCCCCATTTTGCACCAGGCCTCCTCCTGCTTCCCCTGGGCCTTCAAGTGAGGGGGCATCTTGCAGAGCGCCCAGAGTCTAACCTGTGAGGCAGGAGGTGGCTGATGCCTGCAGCCTGCTGGGGAGCTCCCAGGAGACATTAAGGGACAGAGACTCCTAAGTGCCCTTAGTAAGAAGGGTTTGGGGTTCACTGTGTCTGTCTTGTAACCCTGGGTGTCAGGTCGCTGTGCAGCTTTGATCTAGAGCTCTGACCCCAACAACTGACCAGCAGCCCCCAACCTCACCCTGGGTCTCCTCACAGGCTGACCTGACCCCCATTCCAGCCCCAGATTCACCCCCTAATCATCCTACTGCCCCGCAGAGCCACAGCTGTGGAGGGGCTGGCGGAGGGAGCTGTGACTCTAGGATGGGTTCTTCTCTGCAGATGGCTGGTAGAAAGGGGGTGCTCAGCTCTGTCAGGGACCTGCTTAGGTGCCTCGCTGATGGGGGATGCAGACTTTTCTGTAAGGGGCATAAAAAGGGTCTTTGGCTTCCAAGGTGATGTGAGGAATGTGCAATTATGAGAGGGACTAACTATCCTTCTTCTATTAATTTGTAAGAGCCCCAGTGGCCTAATGGAGACGGCATTGGCTGCCTTGGCCAAAAATTGTGGGTTCAAGTCCCATCTGGGGTGAAAAACAATAAAGTGCACACACACAAAAAAATCAGCCACACACACAAAAAAATTTCTTCATCTTATATTCACCAGCAAAGCTGGTGAGTGAATTTCTGCCCTGCTCTCAATACTTCATTTTCATTCAATCCACCATTGCATTTTATTACTCTGGTTTTGCCTTTCAATCCATCCCTTAGTGTTTTTTCACAGGCCATTGCTTGTGTGTTGAACTTGTTTTGCAAATAGTCACTAAAGGCAGCGTGCTATTGTAACACCAACAGACTGCAATCATCCCTGGGTCTCTGGAAATTAGCACATGAGCCAGCTGCCGCTCTCTGGAGACCCAGGGCTGGCTTGAACCTGAGCTGCTTGCCGGGGCACTCAGCCAAGCTGGGCAGGTCCCCGAGGCACGGCAAGGCCTTCCCATGTCTGCTGTAGGGACCAGAACTGACCTCGGGCACAGGGAGAGGAGAGAAATGCTACGAGTCTCTGTCCCGGGCTGCCAGCCACAGGTCTGCCATAGGAATGAGTCCTCAGTCTCTTAACCGACTGGAGTCCTAAGGAGGGACTAGCTACAGTTCTAGGGCCTGCTTGTCCCTGACATGTTATCACACCGGGAGCGGGCCCAGCACAGGCTCTGGATTGGACCAGGCAGCACTTCAGTGAGGGGGCCTAGTGTGGGTGGGTCTGACCACGGGGGTCTTGATGCTGAAGAGCTGGGGCTGGCCAGGGGACTGCGCTGGCATAGGGTGGGCAGGGGGAGGGGCCAGACCAGAGGGGCGGAACCACGTGAGAACATATGCAGATATGTGTGCGAGCAGAGCATTGTGGGAGCAGGAGCAGCCTGCTGAGCAGGGCCCAAAAGTGACCCCAGGGACTGGGTGTGGAGAAGGGTGGGGGATGCAGGGCCATGTCAGGGCAGCTCCTGGGGCAGTGAGGGCCACTGTGGGTGGAACGTGGTGGGCCCCACCATGGCTTGAGAGTTTGGAGCAAGTGATGGTGGGTGGTGACTTACAATGATGCTCTCATACTTATCTGGCAGGAGAAACATCATGATCATAAAGATGGGTTTCCCAGGGTGAGGTTTATTCATTGCACTGTGGGTATATTAATCCTTGCAATTTCCCCAAATTAGGGAAACTCAACTGCATAATTTCTGATGGGGGGGGCACTGCATTTGTGCTCTCTTGCAATTGGCTAGTAAAAAGATAACATGACACTGAATGCTGTGCAGATCTTCTTCCGTTGTGTTTCTATTTTTTGCTGTACTATTTGCCCCACATTCTGATGATTGTTCTGGTTTGCAGGCTTGGCTGATGTCCCTTGTTTTGATCTAAACTATGCTCCATGGTTGCTCTCATGTTTTTCCAGTTGCTTGTAAGTAGTTCTGGGCTGGTTTGTTATTCCCAGTTGTTCAACAAAAGAAAGGAAAGTTCAAGAACTCCGGTTTATGCAGTAACATTTTGTGTTTTCTTTTTGGAGTACAGGCTGCTGTCTCAGATTCCCGTTCTTCCCCGGGCTTTTGGACCTGGCCTGTGTTCTAGTCTGCCTTAGGGGTGCTTGGACCAGAGCATTCTTTTACCCTAAAGAACTGCTTGGCTGTTCTGCCTCTTTCCCTGGTTGTAGCACCACCTGCTGGGTTAGAGAAGGGGGAAAATCTGAAAGGGCCCACTGCCAGGACAGTGAGGGGCAGAGCTCTGCTCTGGGCTTAGTCCCTTCTTTAATCACTGTGGCAGTGTCAATAGTGAAGAATTTGCTCCTTTTTTCTATGAAGAATTTATGAAAGCAGGATGAATTATTTCCAGGGCTATAAATAAATAGCACATGAGGTAACAGAGGAGAGTGTCAATCCATTGATCTCTGGGTTATGGGCCCAGCACACTTCTGCTGCACCACTCTGCTCTTGCGGGGGTTAGATGCAGGATCTATTCACAGGGCAGCTGAGTAAGTTTTATTCTTGAGAGGATTCTGCATCAAAATATAAAATAAAAATCCTGTGCACAATATTTTAAAATTCTGCAAATCGTATCTGTCAATAAATAAATTTGGAGGCTCCAGCATGGCAGCAGGAAGCAGAGGCTACTGGATGCACAGAGATGGGAGATTATCCTGTAGCTCCCCTCCCCTGGGACACAGACTCAATAGTGAGGCTGCACTGCTCCACTACCTACTGCAAGGTCCAAAATGACATGACTGCACTTACAGATTCTCTTTGCTTTCCCATTAGAAAGTCATTTTTCTGTGGGGAAACAAATCTTTGGGGAACATGAAGTCTGTGCTTCCTCAGTGATGCAGACTGTCCAATGGAGTAAGATTTGAATCTTGGCTTGTTTTAGTTCCACAGTATTAATCAGACTGATTCTGCTTAGGAACTGTACTGATCCTCCAGGAAAAAACGACCCTGTTGCAGAAGAACCCATATCATTGGAGTCATAGCACATCTCTGGTCTGACAGGAGTGGGATAAGGCTTCTCTGGGATAAGGCTCTGCTGGGACTTTAGTTCTTCCTTTAATTGCTGTGGAAATGTAAACAGGGAGAGAATTTGCTCCTCTTTTCTATGTGGAGCAAATAAAGGCAGGTGGAATTATTTCCAGGGCTGTAAGTAATAAAACACAAACTAGCAAAGGAAGGTTTTGATCCACCAACCTCTGGGTGAGGGACCTAGCACGCTTCCTCTGGTCCACTCTGTTACAGATGTAAGTGTCTCCATTACTCATTTACAGGGCTGCTTTCTGTAGTTTGCTGTGCTCACAAGCTGTGCATGGGAGTGTTGTGCCCAGGAGATTTAGACACTTTCTAGGCAGGTGATTGTCCATATCTCCAAAGCTGAACTGAAATGTAATGGCTGCATTTGCCTCTGGGGGTCTCCTTAGTTTAATGATTCAGCAAAATCAGCCTCTTACCCTGCTCCTTCCCTGGTGAGATCCAGACAGACACACATTCCTACCTGGCCCCCAGCCCGGGGAAATTTTGTTTTGCAGGGGACAGGCTGGGAGATGTAGTTCCTGAGAGATGCTGGCTGGGAGAGGATAAGAGATGGGGAAGGGTCAGCCTGGCCTGGGGAACTTCCCTTACCTGGGCTGGAGAGGGCAGAAGCACCCCCGGGGCAGGCTGGGAGATGTAGTTCCTGACTCTCCTGGCAGTGGAAGTGACATTAGGCGGGGGAGGCAGAGCTGGGCTGCAAATGTGCGCTGGATGCTGTAACTCGTGCGGTGCCATTGGAGCCTCTCCCAGAGCCAGAGAAGAGTTTTCTGGGAGAGACAGAGACACCGCTGGGCTGGTGGGGGCACTCTCTGGTGGCAAGAGGGCCTGGGAGACCCAGGAAGGGGAGGAAAACCCCCGAGGTAGGAGAACTGGGAGGAAATGGATCTCACACCAGCCATGTGGTGAATAGCCCATGATCATGTAACTTCTCAGTCAACGGGAATCTTCCTATCTTTATCCCTTTGAGATGATGATTAACTTTACATCCCTGTGTGCCATGGACATGTCCAGGTTGCATTAGCCAATCCAAGTATCTGGCACTTGCAGGTAGGTACCTCTGTGTTGTGCCTGATTCTTGCACAACTATACAAGGCTGGCAGATGTTGATACCTGCCCCTCTTCTTCACTAGCACTAATACCAGGCCAGGCTAGGGCCAGGGAGAGAGAGAGCAGAAGGCTTCACCTTTTGTCTCCTGCTCACTTTTTCTTGACCAGTTTCTCCTATGCACCAACTTGTTATTTTTTTCACCTATGAGCCTGGTTATCTCAGTTGGTTGAACATCAGACTTTTAACCTGAAGGTCCAGGATTCAAATCACTGGTCAAATGATGAAATATTCACTAAGACATTAGATACCTGTCTCTTGGATGTTAGCGTTACTCTTCAGCATTTTGCATTTCCTCAGAGGAGAGTGTTGGGGGGGGGGGGGTGTTGAAGGAGCAACTGCCTGGCATCCAGGCTGGAGAATAAAGGCCTCTGAGCACGTAGCATGTTCCTCCCCTGCACACACAGACACACATACACACAGAATAGCCCATAAGAATTAGAATCACCTGCTGCCTTCCCCTGTCCTGCTGGATCCCCAAAGGGGGTTGGAGCGAGTGAGTGTTACAGAGATTGCTGAGCCAGTGAGAGCTGATGTCAGGCTGTCCCCTTCCCCCTGCCTCAGGACTGGTTGCTTCCAGCAGCTGCCTGAACATAGAGACTGTGCGCCAACACATTCACTCTTCCGCAACACACACATTGTCTCTACTTACACTCGTACACACATTGTCTCTCCTCACACTCGTACACACACACACACAGCCCTGCCGCACACACTTCAGTTGAAAAGCAGCTGGCAATCTAGTAGGATGGCCATGGAACAATGGGATAGAGAAACCTGCATCATGTGATGCTGTACCGGCCCATGAGCCATTGCAAACCCTTCCCAAAGCATCCTGCAGCCAGTTACACAGTATGATAGCGACCCATGGTGCACTGCTCTCTGGGGCCATGCAAGAGTTGTGAGAGGGGATGCACTCTGGTGACACAAAATTCATAGTATTTAATTAAAACACTTCAACTAAAGGAGGGTTCTTTTCCCTATGGGAAAGCTGTCAGGGTTCCCTCCCCACTCTGAACTCTAGGGTACAGATGTGGGGACCAACATGAAACAAATCCTCTAAGATTATTTTACTATCCCATAAATAAGCTTCTTCTGTACCTGGAGGAACAGTATGCTGCCACCATCAAGTGTAACACCAGAATTAGGGGCAGAGTCACTTGAAGCCCCCTCTTTCCCCCAAATCCCCCCAAGCCTACACCTCCCTTCCTGGGAAAGGCTTGGAAATAAACCCTTCTCCTATGTGAACCAATCGAAAGCCTGGATTTAAACAATGGGAAAAGTCAGTTCTTAAGAAAGATTTTAATTAAAGGGAAAAAGAAATAAACAAATCCTTTATAAAAATCAATGGAAAAGCACAGTCACAAAAAGAATCAAGAGGAAAATCCCCACGCCACAGAGGAATTCCCCCCTCTGCTGAGTTTTAAAGTTACAGAAAACACATAGGGATATTCCCCGTAAATCCTGAAAAATTCACAAGAAACAAATATAAAACTGATACGCCTTACCTGGCTTGCTTACTTGCTCCTTGCTGGTTAGAAATATAGAATTAGATGGCGAGAAGAAAAGCTGGCTGATTTCTTTGGCTTCCCAAACAAATGGCAACAGAACAGAGAACACAGACAAAAGCTCCCCCCCCCAGCCCCATTTGAAAGTAACTTTGGTCTCCATTGGTCTTTTTAGTCAGATGCAAACTTTCAGCTTCTTCACCCCTTATAGGTAGCAGGAATTCTAGGCTACTGTATGGTTATGACACAAGTATAATGGCACTAGTACACCACTGGGAAAAGGTGTCTCGATTAAGGACCCCCAGGTAACTGGCCATTTCTTTTAGGTCTGAGGCTGACGCTGGAAGTGTAGTGGTGGTTATACGTGTCCTGTCTTCTGCAGTAGTGATTGTTGTGCATTTTTCAAGGGCAGCTGTGGGAGTGGGAGTGCAACCATTGGGGGAGTATCCCTGTGATCCACTGCCCCAAATATCCACATCCCAATTCTCTCTGGGGTCCCATGCCTCATCTTCCCAATACAAATCTCCTTTAGAACAGATCTCATCTCTCTCTCCTGTCATTACTGCTGCCACTTCTCGGGTGACAAAACCCAATTTCTGCCTTAGGTGTTTAATAATTGAATCACAGTGGCCATGGTTTGCTGGACCCCGTCCTTGCTCCAATGTAAGTTTCTTTACCATGCCTTGTAGGAATTGGTTCTCTTTTTCTATTTCCTTAGTGGCTGTAACCTGATCTCCTAGGACTCCTTCCCATTCTTCTCATTCCTGAAGTGCCTCTTTTAACATTTTTAATTGGCTTTGATTAGTCTCTAACTGGTCTCTGGTGTTCACTATCAAAACTATCAAATTGTCTGCCCCTTCTGCTTGGGTCAATTTGGCCTGTAAGTTTGCTTTCCCTTCATTGCTAGTAGCTAAATGGAAACAGCAATCATTACATTCTTCCCATAAAAGCCAAATTGCTGCTGCATCCTTCTTGGCAGGACTATGGGGCTTATATAGGAGGATATACTGGGCCAGTCATTCCTCCCAATCAGAAATAGTGCAAACATCAGCCAGAGCTTCTTCAGTCCAAGGACTGTGACTGAACTTTTGAAGTATTTGTTTAAAAGGTGTCATTTCTTTCTAGACCATGCATACATTCACATGCATTATTCTAACTGATTAACTTAACATATATTCCACTATCTCTACTCTTTCAGGTTTTCTTTCTTTAACAGATCTACTTTCAGGGTATGATAGTTTACAATAGTCTATTTGACCCTTTTATCACACAGTCAGCAACAGGCAACAAAGAACAACAAGAACAGCAGCTTCTCCATACAACAATGTTTTAGAACAGTGGTCGCCAACCTTTTGGACCTCATGGACCACTAAACTCACAATTTTGAATCCCGCGGACCACTAACATGATTTTTTTAAAAAAGGTACAAACATCTATAAAATAATGATCATAAAAGTTCCATTTTATTAATATGAAATGCACTTGTTTAATTATAACAAAATTATTAAAGCTTGTTTAATTATAACAAAATTATTAGTGTGATATTTGTTGCTGCTTGTTTGAAATAAGTTTATGGATTCTTGGCTCCAATGACGTCACTGCAACACGGAGAGCCGTTTGTAGTTCAAGCCAACAGCGGTACTTGTTTTTGATTGCCGTAACAGATGAGAATGTCTTTTCACACATATAGGTTGTTGCAAATGGAATCAAAATTTTGATGGCTTTTTCACTCAGCACTGGGTACTCACTTTTTACGGTGAGCCAAAAATGATGTCTTGATGAGGATGAGTGGAATTTAGCTTTGAGACTGTCGTCGGATGATAGATCGATTAGGCTTTCTTTTTCTTTCATGATCAAATTGCTATCTTCAATTTTCGCCGAAAATGGATACATTACCCACATATTTCCATGTCTGGGGTCCTCTTCCTTTGGGTAATAACAGCCAAAAGATTCTGTGAGCGACCGTAAGTGCTGTCGAACAATGGTTATTACCTGTCGGTTGACATCCTCCTCTTTCATATACTCATCAAGATTCAGAAACATTTGCAGATCTTCTTCAGCCAACCGCATTTGCCACAGCAATATTTTCTTTTGAAATGCATCCATTTTACCTCGCAGTGTGAACACGTCCGTAAGCTGTCCTTGCAAGGACGTGTTTAGCTCGTTTAACAGTGAAAAAATATCTGCCAGGTATGCAAGCTTGGCTAGCCAATTATTGTCGGACAAGAGATCTTGGAATTTCGAATTATTTTGCTGCTGGAAGAATAACTTGACTTCTTGGCGCAGGTCGAACAATCGGGTTAATATTTTGCCCCTCGACAGCCATCTCACCTCGGCGTGAAGAAGAAGATGAGTATATTGAGAGCCCATTTCTTCACAAAGTGCCTATAATATTCGAGAATTGAGCGCTTTGTGCCGAATTTCATTTACAATTTTAATTACATCAGAGAGTACTTCGTGCAGTTCTGGAGACATTCTTTTCACCGCAAGTTGCTCACGGTGTATAATACAATGAGTAAACAAGATGTCTGGGTGTCCAACATCTTTCACTTTTGTAACAACTCGTGAAGGATGCCCGGTCATGCTTGCGGCACCGTCTGTGCATATCCCAACACATTTCTTCCATTCAATACAGTGCCTCAGGAAATAACCATTAAGTGCATCGAAAATCTCAGAGCCGGTTGTTCTACCCGGCAAGTTGAGCGAACAGAGGATTTCTTCCTTTAGCTCTCCTTGACACTCAAACCTCACAAAACAAAGGAGAACTGCCTTGTTAGTTATGTCTGTTGATTCGTCGAGTTGAACTGAACAAAACGTTGAATTTTTCACCATTTCAGTCATTTGATTTTCAATATCTTCAGCCATGTCTTCAATTCTACGCTTCAGTGTTAGCGGACATAGGAATTACTTTCAGTTTCTGGACAGCCTGTTTCCCCAAAACCTCTTCACAGGCTTGTAACAAGCAAGGCTTAATTAATTGTTCTCCAATCGTATACGGCTTCCTACTTTTCGCGATTTGAAGTGCTATCAAATAAGAAGCCTTTACTAGGGACTTATCTTCCTAAAAATTGCAAATAATGTCCAAATTTCTCCACGGACCACCAAAATTTTCCCGCGGACCATCAGTGGTCCACGGACCACTGGTTGGCGGCCGCTGTTTTAGAGAACTTCTTTTCTTCTCAAAACAGACTCTCTGTCTTAGGCAGTCCTGGTACAAAGAGATTGGCCTTGCAGATTGCTATGTAGGCACAGGCATTTTAATAACCACTGTCTCTGATGTTCTTGTTCCGGTTTGGGGGAACAAAGCTCTTTTTACATTCCTTTCTCTCATGTGGTAATTATTCCAACATCCTAGTTTTCAGCCAACAATCTTTGCTCCAGCTGCCTTTCCTGAGCTCCACCACACGCCAGAGCATGTCGATTTGATCCACCAGTAGACTGAGCCTTGCTTTCTGCCTTCTCTCATCTCTCTTGTCCCTCTTTTGTTCAAGCTTGTCCTTCCATTGCTCCCTTTCGTCCCTTCGCTGCTCCAGCTCATCCCTTCTTTCCTCATACTGAGTTACTGCTTTCCAGCAGTCCAGCATTGATTGTTTCCAAGCCCTAATCTCTGCTCATTCAGTCTGGGAGGACCGCATGAGCTCCATGAACATCTCATCTGCATGCATTTTTTTCACCATCTTATCTGTGCAAGACTGTGGGAAGCGGATGGGAGGGGGAGGCTGGAAACAGTTTCAGCTGTGAGATAAAAAAGGGAGAGTAGTATTTATTTTAAAAAGTTCTCTCTGATGACTGTTGCACCCCATCACCCAGTGCATGGCTGGTATCGGGGAAGACCCCTGCTAGCCAGATGCGAACAGCACAATGTCTATGTCCCCCTCCCCCACTGTGGTAAGAGAAGGCATGGACAAACAATCCCAGATGCTACTTACTAGCAAGATTCATACCCCCCCAACTTTGAGGAACTACTGGGAGGATTTCTTTTAAGAAACAGACAACCATCCCACTAGGAACAGCCACCTCCCCATAGCACAGACAGTTACAGAATGGATGTTGCAAACACTGAGACCATAAGCTGCCAGACTTTTACAGCAGTTCCAGGAGAGATTTTTTGCAGAGGACCCTGTAGGATTAACGTTCCATCCCCAGACATGTTAACAGACCTATGTAGAAAGTAGCAGTACTGTCCACTATTGCACTCTAAGTCCTCAGAGAAAAGCAATCATTAAAAAATGATTGCTTGTCAAGCAGGGACTGCATTGAACAAGGGACACTCACCAGAACTGCCTTGTACACCTTCCCCGTCTGGGATACCTTCTTGGGAGGGTTGGGAGGTTACTGGCTCCAGGGTGATAAAGAGCTTCTGGCTTTTGGGGAGATAGGTGTCTCCACTTGCCCGTTCTGTAGACTCCTCGCTGTCATACTCCTCCTCATCTTCCTCATCCAGCAAATCCTCTGCCATGCTGATAATGACCCCATCTGTGGGGTCCACAGACATGGGTGGGGTAGTTGTGGCACACACCCCTAGAATGGCATGCAGCTCATTGTGGAAGCGGCATGTCTTGGGCTGTGACCCGTAGCATCTGTTGGCTTCTTTGGTTTTCTGATAGGCTTGCCTCAACTCCTTAATTTTAACACAGCACTGTTATGCATCCCTGCCATGGCCTCTATCCATCAGGCCTTTGGACACTTTGTCATATGCATTGGCATTTCTTTTTTTGGATGGCAGTTCTGCCAACACAGATTCATCTCCCCATCCAGTGATCAGATTCAGCACCTCCTGTGTGGTCCATGCTGGAGCTCTTTTGCAAGTCGGGGGACTGCTCGGTCTCCTGTGCAGATGAGCTCACCATGCTGGCAAAAGAGGAAATGAAATTCAAAAGTTCCCAGGGCTTTTCTTCTCTACCTGGCTAGTGCATCCGAGTTCAGAGTACTGTTCAGAGTGGTCACAATGGAGCACTGTAGGATAGCTCCCAGAGGCCAATACCATCCAATTCCATCTTCATTAACTCAAGTTTGACCTGGAGATGTCTATTTCAGCACTACTCTGCTTGTCAGGAAGGAGCACAGAAATCAATTTTAAAAGCCCTTTAAGTCAACAGAAATGGCATCATTATGAGGCTGGGTACAGGGTTAAATTAATGTAATGCTGCTAAAGTCGACCTAAACTCATTCTGTAGACCAGGCCTAACAGTAACTAGGCCTAACAATAACTAGAAGGAATAGTATAAATGTGATGTACCCTGGTTCCCAGTAGGAGCAGCAGACTCAAATTACTCATGGGACAATGGAGTTGAAAGAAGGGACAAATGGGTCAACCTCAAAACATGGGTAACTATAAAAGGCAAAAATGGGCCCCTCATCTGGACAAGCTGAGGGATAACGGTGCTGCACAGAGTTCAAACAGCTTTAAAAGTTACTGTGTGGGAATCAGCCAAAGTATTAAAGAAAAATTATATCTTGATAGCCCTAGACCAGGGGTCTCAAATATGCACCTGGAAGGGGTTGGAATGGGGTAGAAAAAAGGTGGGAAGAGGCATGGCAGGGGCCTTAGGGAAGGAGTGGAGTGCGGGGAGGACCAGGGCAGCAAGGGGTGGTGTCAGTGATGTGGTCCTTGGGCCAATGTACTAGTCCAGCAGTTCTCAAACTTGTGAGAACTGCAACTCTTTTTTCACAAACGGCTTCTTGGCATGACCTTTCTGTGTCCACCAAAAAGCCACCGAACTGATTAATTCCACATTCTGTGACTTTTTGACATACATTCAGAGAACTCCCAACTCTCTGCCGAAGTGATTGCTTCCGCGTTCGGAAGCACTTGCGCGGAGAATTGGGAGAGTGGGTATGTTAGTCGAAAAGCCACCAAAATGAAAATTCATCAATTCGGCAGTTTCACAGCCTGCACAGGGGTTTGCGACCCCTTGGGAGGCAGTCAGCGACCCCCCAAGGAGTCGCGACTCCCATGTTGAAAACCGCCGTACTAGTCCTTATGTGGCCATCATGAGCATTTTGGTTTGAGACCCCTGTCCTAGACACTTTTATGGTGTTGATCTGCCTTGCAAATTCTCTGATGACTAAGAAGGATTGAGTGTTAACTGAAGCTTTTCCAACACTCAGTGCATTCATAGGGCCTCTATCCTGTGTGGATTCTCTGATGTTTACAAAGGTGTGAGCTGCTAGTGAAGCATTTTCCACACTCACTGCATTCATAGGGCCTCTCCCCTGTGTGGATTCTCTGATGGGTAAAAAGGTCTGCGCTGTGACTGAAAGTTTTCCCACACTCACTGCATTCATAGGGCCTCTCTCCTGTGTGGATTCTCTGATGACGAACAAGGGTCGAGTTTTGACTGAAGGTTTTCCCACACTCACTGCATTCATAGGGCCTCTCTCCTGTGTGGATTTTCTGATGTTTAGAAAGCTCTGAGCTGCGACTGAAGGTTTTCCCACACTCACTGCATTCAAAGGGCCTCTCTCCTGTGTGGATTCTCTGATGATGAACAAGGTATGAAGAATGACTAAAGCTTTTCCCACACTCACTGCATTCATAGGGCTTCTCCCCTGTGTGGATTCTCTGGTGGCTAATAAGGGTCGAGCTGCAACTGAAGGTTTTCCCACACTCACTGCATTCATAGGGCCTCTCTCCTGTGTGGATTCTCTGATGACGAACAAGATGTGAAGAATTACTAAAGCTTTTCCCACACTCACTGCATTCATAGGGCTTCTCCCCTGTGTGGATTCTCCGATGGATAATAAGGTTCGAGTTTTGACTGAAGGTTTTCCCACACTCACTGCATTCATAGGGCCTCTCTCCTGTGTGGATTCTCTGATGACGAACAAGATGTGAAGAATTACTAAAGCTTTTCCCACACTCACTGCATTCATAGGGCCTCTCTCCTGTGTGGATTGTCTGATGTTTAGAAAGGTCTGAGCTGTAACTGAAGGTTTTCCCACACTCACTGCATTCATAGGGCTTCTCTCCTGTGTGGATTCTCTGATGGCTAATAAGGTGCAAGCTGCAACTGAAGGTTTTCCCACACTCACTGCATTGATAGGGCTTCTCCCCTGTGTGGATTCTCTGGTGGCTAATAAGGGTCGAGCTGCAACTGAAGGTTTTCCCACACTCACTGCATTCATAGGGCCTCTCTCCTGTGTGGATTCTCTGATGACGAACAAGATGTGAAGAATGACTAAAGCTTTTCCCACACTCACTGCATTCATAGGGCCTCTCCCCTCTGTGGATTCTCCGATGGATAATAAGGGTTGAGCTGCGACTGAAGGTTTTCCCACACTCACTGCATTCATAGGGCCTCTCCCCTGTGTGGATTCTCTGATGGGTTATAAGGGTCGAGTTTTGACTGAAGGTTTTCCCACACTCACTGCATTCATAGGGCCTCTCCCCTGTGTGGATTCTCTGATGCTTAATAAGGGTCGAGTTTTGACTGAAGGTTTTCCCACATTCACTGCATTCATAGGGCCTCTCTTCTGTGTGGATTCTCTGATGTTTAGAAAGCTCTGAGCTGCGACTGAAGGTTTTCCCACACTCACTGCATTCATAGGGCTTCTCCCCTGTGTGGATTCTCTGATGGCTAATAAGGTGCAAGCTGCAACTGAAGGTTTTCCCACAATCACTGCATGCATGGGGCCTGTCCCCTGTGGGGATTGTCTGATGTTTAATAAGGCCTGAGTAGTCACTTGTGTTTTTCCCACCCTCAGTGCATGTATTTTTTCTCTTTCTCATGAGGATTTCCTGTTGGGTTGCAGTTTTCTTGAGGTTCTTCTGACTTCCCTGAGGGTAGATATATTTATCCACTTTCTCCCCTGGCTGGTTTCCCTGCTCTCTCTCTGGTCTGTGCTGAATCTCATAGGATTGCCCCTGCTCATGGCTCCTGGATCCATTCCTTTTCGATCTTTGCAATAATGCTCCATATTTATCCACTTGCTCAGGATTTTCCTGCTGAGAATTCTGCTCATTCTCACATACCACTGCATCACCTGCTGTTATAGAAACAGAAAATATAAACAGGGATGGAAAGAGGAAGACCAAACCAAAAAAAAGTACTGGAGAAATGTCAAATAAAAGTTAGGAAATTAACTCCCCCAAACTACTCTTGCAAATAGGAGAGAGGAGGGGATCAATTCAGCTTTCACATCCCATCCAAATTCACAGGGGAAGGGTGGAAGCTACTGGCTGGTGTCTCCTAGAATCTACACCACTACACATTAGCTATATTTACTCTGAGAATAAGATGCCTATGAGGGACACTAATGAACTGAGAGAGTTGCCAAGATCTTTGGTGGGCATCCCAGATGTTTCCTTCAGGCACTTAAAGATGCTAAGTTGGTTTAATGTTTCCTCACCTGTGAAAGGTTCTCTTATGATCTCTTTCTCCTCTGAACCTTGGAGGTCTGAGACCCATGACTCTTCCCCTTGTTCCAGCTGGGAAATCACATCAGTTTTGGAAACTGGAAACCCTGCTCAGATGAAAGAAAACAAAGGAGTTCAGTTGATTTCATAGGACTTGGTCATAAAAACCAATCTAATAATTTAACTTCAGTGCTTAGTGGGACCTGGTGTGCCTGGGGAAGTCCTCACTGAAAATGCCAAGAGCAGGGCAGGCTGACTCAATAGGTGTTTTCCTTTGGTCTTTTCCATGGGTTCATTTTACAGCTCAGGGGTGGCCAAACTGTGGCTCCAGAGCTGCGTGCAGCTCTTCAGAAGATATTATGGGGCTTCTGCTAACAGCAAACTCTGGGGGAGAGAGGAAATTGTGGTTTCTCAGCACCCACTGCCATCCCTATCAGCCCCCTGCCTTCCTTCAGTACCTCCCAACCACTCGAAGCCCCCTCAATCAGTACTTCTGACTCCCTCCCCTGTGCTCTTGCTCACAGAGACTAGCTGTTTTGGAGACTCTGGGGGGAAGGGCAGAGGAGTGAGGATGTGGCATGCAGTCCCCCTCCTTCCCCTAGCACCTCCAGCTTGCCGCAATCAGCTGTTTCATGGCATTAAGGAGGCACTTGGAGGAGGAGTAAGGACACAGTTTGCAGCCTCCCTCCTCCCTCCTCCCAGTACCTCGCATGCACTGTGATCAGCTGTTTTGTGACATGCAGGAGATTCAAGGGACGGGAAGTGAGGAGATTGCTCAATTAGGGAAGAGGGCAGGAAGAGGTGGTGGTAACTTGGGCAAAGGGATGGAGTGGGGTGCAGGGTGTGACAGAGAGTCAGCGGTCTAGCAGCCCCTGGCTGCTACCAGTGTCTTCTTTAATAAAAGACATGGTGACTAGCTGGTGTGGGAACTTTTTATCTATATTTTTTTACACCATCTAACATTGGAAGGCAAGTGCAAACAGGAAAGAAAATACACAGATACAAATCGAGGCTTCCAACAGGAGTGGGAGAATAAGTACTTTTTCGTTGAACATAATGGTAAGGCCATGTGCCTTCTTTGCCAGATGTGTGTGGATCAGTTCAAATCTTCAAACTTGTAGCATCATTTCACTTCTAGCCATGCACAAATAGATCAAGAATTCCCACAAGAGTCTGAACTCTGCTCTTTAAAACTGAAAACTTTGAAAAAACAAACAGATGTAGAACCCCAGCTGTTGACCAGATGTGCCAACAGATCACGGACTGGAACGTTCGCCTCTTACTAAGTGGCCTGGCACATAACCCATTACTAAAGCCTTATTCTGAAGGACAGCTTATAAAAACCTGCCTCACTGATGTGATTTCAATCTTTTCACCAGAGAACGAGAATCTACAGAAGAAAATTTCTGGCCTGCAGCTTTCACACCACACAACAGACCGCAGGATCTCCAACCTGAACAGTGACATCAAATTGCAACTGCACTCGTAACTTCAGCAGTGTGAGCATTTGAGGCATGGCTTTGGATGAGTCATGCCGTACACAGGATAAAGCTTATTATGAGTATTTGTCTGCACTGTATCTGATGAGTGTGTTGTAAGGGAAGAACTCCTCAATATCATGTCACTAAAGAACAGAACTCATTGACGAGAGATAAAGGAGGTGTTCATGTTCGTAGTTGCAAAAAGTCTTTACAGGGACTCACTTCCATTGCAACGGACAGGGCTCCATCCATGTAGGGATCTATGAATGGATTAGTAGGGCTTTGTAAGTCTAACGAGAGCTTTCCTGAATTTTGGACATTTCACTATGATTCATTGGGAGCAACTGATATATATACATCTCAAATTTAATCACCTCATGAAACCCATCTTGCACACTGTGAATTTCATTCTCTGAAATGCACTCAGACAATTTCAACATCTAATTGAAGAACTGGATTAAGGAGGTCTCCCCTGCTGATTTCAAGGTGCAGTTTGATGGCGCTCGAGAGGTAAAGTTAATTCCCATTTTTTAAAATCTTCAAGAAGCAGTAACATTGTTTATGGAGGAGAGGCACAGAATACACCCTGAAGATGGCTTCTAGACTTATCATTTCTTGCAGACTTGCTGCTGGAGTTAGATAAACTAAATTTGGACTTACAATGAAAATTCTGGTTGCTGTCTGATCAGGTGCAAGGTGTATTTGTTTTCATGAACAAACTGCAGTTGTTTCATGGATAATTGCTTGAGGGAGTGCTGACACACTTTCCCTCAATGTCACAATTTCCAGCCAGATCAGAAGATGATGCAGCAGAACCCCTAAAATAAAGTACAACTAGATATGCCGGCCTGATTAAAGATCTTAAGGACAGTTTTGAGGAAAGTTTCCAAGATTTGAATCAGAAAAGACCTCAAATCAGATTCTGATTAATCCTTTTAGTGCTGAAGCCAATTGTCCAAAACCCCCTTTAGTCACTGATGAAGCAACATCCCAGATGGAAATAATAGACTGGAAAATGATAGATTGAAATCTCTTCAGAACACAAAGGGGCATCCTGACTTTCTGGAAATCTTTATCAAAGGATAAATATGCCAGCATAAGTGCAGCCCCAAAATGAATATCTCTTTGCCTAAACCTATCATTGTGAATCTGATCCATTTTGACAGACAACCGGTTAACACAAACCAAACTTCAAGGGAATTGTTGAAATCAAAGATTATCAGAAGTGTGTATGTGTATGTGTGTGTGTGTGTGATGGAGTCAGACCAGAAAGCGGGCCCGGGTTCCCCCTTTCTACCTCCCCTAACTGAGATTGGGAAACAACATTGTGGGTAGTTCTCTAAAGCATCCATGAAGTGTGCAGCAGCAGTCAAAAAAGCAAACAGGATATTAGGAATCATTAAAAAAGGGATAGAGAATATCTTATTGCCCTTATACAAATCCATGGTACATCCGCATCTTGAATACTGTGTACAAATGTGTTCTCCTCATCTCAAAAAGGATATATTGGCATTAAAAAAGGTTCAGAGAAGGGCAACAAAAATGATTAGGGGTTTGGAATGGGTCCCATATGGTTACAAACGCTATATGGTTACAAACTCTATCTTGTCACTGAGATTTTGCAGAGGAGAACAAAGGGGTTTCCGCCCACAAGAGAAAAAATGTAAAAGATCCTAGAAATGGCTTTATTTTGCCTTCAGCTGGCTCAAGAGATGCCCTCTGAGCACCCCCAGACAGCATTCAGGGATGCACTGAGTATCTGTCTGATACATAAACCAGCAGCTCTGACTTCAGATGCCTGCACAGTCTGGTCTGGGTGGAGCAGGTTCAGGGATTGAGAGAAGGTCAGGGGTAGGAGCCTTCTGATATTTATGCTGGACCTAACCCCCCCCGTTTTAATTGTACAAACTGGAGCTATTTGACACTGTGCTCCTGTACTCTGTTCCCAGAGTGTTCTGCAGGGGGAGGGTCTCTGGCAGTGTGTGTGTCACTGGCATATTGGGGTGATGCCAAAACAGGACAGAGGAGAGGTGGCACTGGGGGGGTGGAATTAACCTTATTTCTTCATTTCCCCTTCCAAGAAATGAGGAGAGAGTAACCCTTACCCAGCGAGGTCACATTCTCATAGTTCTCCAGCATCACTTCTCTGTAGAGGGCTCTCTGAGTGGGGTCCAGCAGAGCCCACTCTTCCCTGGTGAAATACACAGCCACCTCCTCGAAGGTCACCGGCCCCTGAGAGAGCAAGAGTCCAACACTCAGTACCTGCTGTCCCACTCACAGCCCCACTATTTTTGGGGGAGAGGAGCCAATCAAATGGAAGCTTTGGGTGGATTGCAGTAAAAAGAATCCCACCCCCACCCCACTCAGAGAATCCAAGAAACACCAGGGTGAAGGAATGAAGAGAGAGTCCCTCTGTCCCAGCAGACTCATCACACACCTACTAGCCACAGACTGATACAGGAGATGGAGACCACAGCAGGATAAAGGGAGAACTCCCTGGTAGGAAACGCAATACATTCCTCATTCAGAGGAGGTGGATATGAAGGGAGGGGAATGTCCCCTAGACCTCACTGATGGGTGACCCCTTCATATCTCTCAGCAGCACTGATCAGGCAGATCAGTCTACAGTACTGGGAATCTGGTCAGTTTTTCTAGCCCTATGTAACTGGGTTGTTTTCTGTTTCCCAAATTAGGGTATTTCCACCTCTGACCCTCATAAGTCTGTTCCTAGAATCTAGGGCACTTATTAAACAACTCCCAGCAGGTTTGTCACACCCTGTCCTCCTCCCTTTCTCCACCCTGTGCATTTCCTGCCCCACTCCTACCTACAAACCAGACTGTTCAAAACCTTCCCATCCCCAGTGTATTTTCTGTCCCTTTCCCTCCTGCAAGAACTCACCATCAACCCCCTGATAATCCGTACCTGAACTGGCTCCTCTGCAGCCATTTCTCTCCTCTGTCCCATGGGAGGATGGGATGAACTGAAGGGAAACATGGACGCCATTCTGCAGCCTGGGAGGGTTAGATGGGCAACTGTGGAGATTTCAGAACAGGCTTTAGTTAATTTCACATCACGATTCCCCAGGCTCTTTCCCTGCAGACAGACATCCTAGAGTCTGCCATGCTGGGAAAATGCTCAGTGTCTATATTACAGTGTAGACCTGGCTCCTTCTGCAAGGCTAAGCCCACAGACACATTTTAACCTCCCTTCTCCTTCTCCATCCCCTCAGTCTGTGACCAAGGGCTGGTCCTCACTACCAGGGGGGAATCGACGGCAGATACGCAACTTCAGCAACATGAATCATGTAGCTGAAATTTGTGGATCTGCTGCTGACTTACCTGTTGTCCTCACGGCAGCAGCAGACGGTGGTGTGCTCCCCCTTCGACTCCAGCTTGTGCGTCCTGACAAGATGGAGTTCCAGAGTCAACGGGGGAGCCGCGGGTGATCGATTTCTCGTGTCTTCACAAGACGCGAGAAATCGATCACCAGAAGATCGATCGCTACCCGCTGATCCGGTGGGTAGTGAAGACCAGCCCCTAGTCTCTGAACACAAGGCTAGAAAAAAGCAGAACCAAAGGAGTCCTTTTAGGGGATTCCCTCAGACAGTGACCCCACAGCAGCCAAACCCCAACAGGAGGGATATGGAGTCAGGAACTGACTTTTCCTCTGTCTGCTCCTTTTCTTGTTCACATGGGCTGGGCAGAGAAGAAGCTTTAATTAAGGTCACTTCCCAGCACAGAACCCTGCTGGGGGAGCAGCAGCTACTAAGCCTGATCTCCCACATCACAATGGAGGCTTCAGCATCAGACCCAGGAAGCTGAACCCCAATATCTTGAGCAGAGAGGGACAGAGCATTTGAGCAACCTTTGCTCCTTTAGCTCTGTGGGGAGGGCAGCTAATGAGAGCCCCTCCTCACAGGGAGAATTGCTAATCTAATTTGGTCCCACTGTCCTTCTGAAGTCACTCCTTGTCTTTCCATGCAGTGACTGTGGATTAACAATGATCTCTTAATGAAACCCGATGTCAGAAAAAATAAGTACAGAATGTTGTGGAAGAGATGATTGTGTGGTAGTGGAAACCCCCTTCCCACCTCCCTTATCTAGGACAGAGACTTGAGACACAAGTTTTGTTGCTGGGATTTAAAAACATTGGGAACAGCCCCAAACGTGACAGGATTCTTTACTGATATTTGATAATGACATAGAAAGAGGCAAAACTTGAGTTTTGAGATCAATGTTCAGAAATTAAAAAGAAGGATCCCAAATCCCTCAGATTTCCACCCTATTTTTGTAAATTATATAGAGGAAAGTTGGAAATCAGAGGGATTTTCTATCAGTTGTTGATATGAGGTAAAATCAGAGTGTTTCAGATGAATATTTGATAAATGAATAAAGAGGAAATGGGCAACATTTGCAAATATTTCATATCCATATTCAAGAATCTGAGAAAAGGTGTAAATCTGAGATTTTCTTTGCATTTTATATTTGGAGAGACAGGGGGAAGTCTTGGGGCATATTCAGTTAGAAAGAGACTATAGGAAAAGTGGGGAAAATGTTTATGGTTTAGGTCGACCTTGGAGATGTGCAGAGAATACACATCACTACGCCACTGATAACCTGAGAGAAACACCCCGAGATCGGAGGGGATGATCTGTTGCTCTCAACTCACTGGAGGAAAAGAGAGACGATGTGACTGGATTTTATAGGACTGTCCAGCACATCAACAATTCCCCCCAGTGCCACCATTCACATGGGGTGCAGGGAACCCTTTGAGGAGCTGCGTTAAGAGGGTGGGGGAGGGGGAGCTGGCAGGTTCCCTGGGGAAGGGGAGGGGGAAGCAGTGGGGGATGGGCAGGTGACTGGCAACTGCAATCTGGGGGCAACTCCCCTCCCCCCACCACTCCCCCACCTGGGGATTTCTTGCCTGGGCAGAGACAGTTCAACCCCCCGTGTCCTACTGACCTTCCCCCCCCCCCGCAACTTCGGCTTCTCCCCCCACCTGACACCCCCCCACTCCGCAGGCCCATCTCTGCCCCCCCCCCATCCCAGCAGGGCCGGGGCCAGGGCCGGATCCACTAGGGCTGGGGCAGCTCCGAGGCTTCTCCCCGGTTCCCAGGGCTGAGAGTCACTTTCCCGCCCCCCACCCCCCCCCCCGGGTCTCTCCGTCACCCGCCTCTGGGCTTTGTTCTCCCCTCCACACCAGGCCTCGGGGCTCACACTGAGCATGTGCAGTGACAGCTACTGACACCTAGGCTGGAGAACGCGAATCCCGGGGCAGGCTGGGAGATGTAGTTCCTGACTCTCCCGGGACCGGAAGTGACATTGGGCAGGGGGAGGCTGAGCCGGGGTCCCCCACTGCTGTTCCCTGGTGCTGGGGAGGAGAAGGGTCTGTGCCGGGGAGACCTTCATGACACCCCCTGTAAGAAAAGGTTAAAATATAGGAAAATGTCTTACTGAAGCTGTGTAACTAGCTCTGGGCTGCTTTAAATTCTTATCTTGTGTTCTGCATTCCTGGAGGCACTACTGGGCCTCAGAGGGTTCAAACTCCTATCTAGTCCTGTATATTTCATACATTTGTCCTACCACGTATGTTTTAGCTCATATCTGCATGTATTTTTACCCCATATGCACCATTTCATGATAGGAACTTTTTGTGTTTGTATGTCTTGTTCTTTCCAGACAAATAAGTAAATAGATAGGAAACAACGTCATGTTTTTCACCTGTTAATTTGCATGAGGCCCTTCTTGCCTCCTCCTCCATGTAAAGAACCATATAAAAGGTCTTGTAATGATGTATGAGGGGAAGCCATCATTTGAGATCTATCTCTGTGGCTTCACTTCGCTAGCGAATAAACTTTTGTATTCAAGCTTTCTCCAGGGCCTGCCTGTTCTTTGAAGGTAAATTGGGACACCTCCAAAGGAAACGAGCCATTTGTGCTACACCCCGCCGTGCCTGGCCCGGGCCCCGCCCCCGCTGGAGCCGCCCTGGTGAGTGAGGAGCTGCCGCCTCCAGGTAGCGGCGCGAGCCCCGGGGGCGGGGCTGGGGGCCAGGTGGTGACTCCGCCCCAGTGTCCGGGGGACCCGGCGTCTCGCAGCGCCGGGATCTGCTCCCGGGGGGGCCCCGCCCACAGGGGGGGTTGGAGCTGCTGCCCCGCAGGAGACCAACGACCCCCCCGTCCCAGTCAGACTCTGGGGGGGTGCAGGGCAATGGTGGATTTTTAACCTATAAGCAATAAAATCACGTGTTTAGGGACCCAAGAGAAAAGGGGCCCCAAGAGCAACAACAAATGGTTACAAAATTACAAGTTTGCACGGCCTTAAATTAAAAAAGTCTCAATTAACGTCTTGGGCCCGAGTCCAGGGCCTCAGGGCCCCTTGTGCCTGGCTAGATAAAGCTCATCAATCTTTTATTTAAATGTGACATTGTGATTTTTAAAAAATCCCCCAACGTTTCATCGATTACACTTTGCGAGTAACAGCCGGGTTGTGAATGGGGGTGAGAGTTGATAGGGGCCCATTGCTTGGCTGTGCTTAGGGACCCAGGAGCACTTAACCCGCCCCTGGGGATGACAATGGTGGGAGGTGAGTGTGGTGCAGGGGGGACCTGAGGGATCCTCCCCTGGAGCTCACTGCTGCCTGCAGGGAGAGGGCTGGGGGAATAGGCCCCTCTGGGCCTCACCCTGGGGCAGCCTGACTGCACCCAAACTCCTCCTCCCCAGCCCTGTCCCACCCCAGAGCCCTCACCCCCTGCACCCAACCCTCTGCCCCAGTCCTGAGCCCCCACTTCAAAACTCTCAGCCACATCCCTCACCCCCAGACCTCGGCCTGCGCCCCTCCCACACCACAAACCCCCCAGACTCACCCCCTCCCACATGACGAAACCCCATCCCCACCACAAACCCCTGGGGAGCTCCCTGGCTGGCCACCACCTCAGCCACCTCTTGTCTCATAATCTAGGTTCTTGGCCCTCTCCTGGTCATGGCCTCGTTTGAAGGCCCAGAGGAAGAAGAATCGAGCACGTGTGTAGCAGAGGATGGTTTCGATCCATCGACCTCTGGGTTATGGGCCCAGCACGCTCCCACTGCGCCACTCTGCTACCGCTGGAGTGATACTGTCCAGCCCCCAGCCGCCAACACCCACTAGGACTCTGCGAGCTCTAGCACAGGCAGGCAGCTGCACGGGCTGCTAGAGAACAGCCCTGGCAACAGCCCAGACAACAGCAGGTTTGTGTTTCTGTGGCACAATGGGTCAGCGTGTTTGGCTGTTAAGCAAAAGGATGGTGGTTCGAGCCCACCCGGGGATGGTTGTGATCCTTTTCTCCTCAAGACTTGCTGAGACACTCAAAGGCCATGGTGCTGGCTTCCACGGCCCCCATTGGACCCAGGGGGCCTGCTAAGGGTGCTTGTCCTGCGTGCCAAGGTTGCTGGTCTGTGTGAGGGGGATGATGGGCAAAATGAGGGATGGGGCTAAAGGTGATGGAGTTAAGACCAGGGGTGAGGTGCTGCCTGAGGGTGACAGGGGCAAGAGGGGTCACAGTGATCCTGGTGGGCTGAGACCCCAGTGTTGGCACAAATAGGGTGGGGGTAGAGCAGATTTCTTTATTTCCACTCCCCAGACAACACCTCTCAGCATGGGCTTCCCAGGGCTGGGTTCTCACAGGCCCAGGCATCCCAGTGCCTAGTCACTGCAGCTCCTCTCTGTCTGACATAACCTACTGAGGGGCTGTAGGAGACTTAATTCATTGAACTGTTTTAGATTAACCGCCCCCTCAGAAACAAAGAATCTCTCACCAGTGCATCTGACGGCAGAAAGTCTCCATAGTAGTTACACATTTGTCTTATCTGCTGCTGGGGATCCCTGAATTCCCTGATTCCCTCCATTACTCTGATCACTTCACCCTTTAGCTTTGGTCTTGTGCAGATGCCTGTCATTGTGCTAGTTAATTTTTATTTTAACAACAAATACTCCTTGAAAATGTGCAGAAGTAAATACTTGCTAGTAATTTAGCAATGACTGTTTCTGGTATTGCACTTGCTATGGTTTTTTTTTTTTTTACTGTGATTGCTAATTTGGAACTTTTAATTGTAACTTTTTCTTATTTTCAGAGCAGAGGTTTATTCTCTTGGCTCATCTGACTTCAAGTGGGCCTGAACTTCTAGCCTGGTCTCAAAACTTTGTTTTCATTCCATTAGGGTTACCAAATTAGCTCCACCCCACAACCCCATCCATCTAACCCCCCTCCCTGTCCCTTGACTGCCCCTCCAAAAATTCCCTGCCCCGTCTCTAACCCCTGCCCCCCCTTACTGTGCAGCTCAAAACAGTGTGTAGGGCTCCGAGCTCAGCCAGACATGCTGCCATGCTCCCCAGCTCAAGGCACAGCTTGGTCCCACATGCTGGGCAGCAGGGGAGTGGCAGAGCCTGGCTCTGAGAATGGAGGGGAAAGAGGAGGTTGGAGGAGGGCGAGTAGAGGCATTGCTGCTACAGCTGCGGGAAGCTATGGGAGAGAGCCCAACCCCGTGCTCTGCTGATGTATCCTGAGGAACTGATCAAATTGTTTTTTTAACCCATTTATAGTTTTGGTCATGACGTCATGACCACACATCGACAACCTCAAGAGAGCTTGACAAGCACCAGAATTGTGAGAACAGGAGTTATACACCCTGAGGGCAAGAAATGTTAATTAAGACAAGAGGTTTTGTGTGTCTCCTTCTTCCTGAGCATTTAGGGTGCAAGAAGGCCACTGCCACAATATCTGGGGCATAAGCACCTGGCTGAATCTTGGCTTCTCCTCTTGTTACAAGATTTTCACAACCATGAAGGGACTCAAACCCTCACTCTCCTGACTAGAAGTCAGATGCCTTATCCACTAGGCCATACAGTTATGCAGGACTATCTCACAGATATCTGGTTTGGAACAGTCACCTGTCATCTTGCAATGACCTCTGAGCCCTTTTTCCCTGCCAGCTTGGAACTCCAGAACCCTACCTCCGCATGGAGCCAGACATGTTCCTCCCTCCCCCGAAGCACGCTGATACTGTGAGCTCCCACAGGGCAGGAAATTTGGCTCTGAAAGAAGCCAAACACACTGCTAGGAGCCTCATCATAAGAGGGCTGGGTCGGGGGGTTGGATAAGGGGCAATCAGAGAAAAAGGGGGGTTGGGTGGGGGGAGTCTCTGGATGGGGTTGTCAGTGAACATGGAGAAGGGGGGTGGATGGCTTGGGGGTTTGGAGGGGGCAGTCAGGGTGTTGGAAGTGGGAGGGGGCTGGATAGGTGAAAGGGGTAGGCTTTTTGGGGAGGCACAGCCTTCCCTACCCAGCCCTCTGCACAATTTTAGAACCCCGATGTGACCCTCGGGCCAAAACGTTTGCCCACCCGTGCTGTAAGACCTCATTCTTCATTACCCATGGGTCGGCCCATAGATACACAGGAATGCTTGCAGGTAAATAGACCATCCAAAACCAACTGTCCTAGTCAATGGGACCCATCAAGAGTCTAAGCCCCCACTTTTGATGGACACGTTGCAGACTTCCAATAGGACTCAGAGTTCTACTGCAGATTTCTAGCTTCAGATACAGGAATGATCCGGGCATTCACATAGGATGAACACACTCAGTCGATAAGCTTTCTAATGATCATTTACCACAGCCCTTTCCATAGAGCATATTCCAGTTACATCATATTTACGTTTATAAGCCTGTTTTCATGAGCATGGAGCGGAACACCAGAGCAGTCACAGGGGAAAAGCCTCTCCAAGAACTTCTTGAGAAAAGGCAGAAACTCTGTTTTTCAGGTCAGTTCCTGAGGTGGGCAGAGACATTCTGGGCACAAGACGTAGATTCCCAGTGAGATGTGCAGGCTGTGGGAGGGAGTTTGGGATGGGAAAGGGTGTGGAGGGAAGGACTGGAAGCCACATGGATCAAGCAGACAGAAAACTGCTCAGCTCCGCTGCACAGCTGGTGGTGAGGGGGAGCCCTGGGCTGTCTTAAATGGCCTGGGAGATGCATGGGGGTGCACCCCCACCCCCTGCCACAGCCTGGAAGCAGCATCCAAACTCCATCCCAGAGCCTGCACCTCCGACTTCATCCCCCTTCCAGAACCCAACCTCTGCACCCCAATCCTCTGGCCCCACCCAGGGCCTGCACCCCAGACCTCCTCCCCCACCCAAACTCCCTCCCAGAATCTTAGGCAGGTGGGGGCAGAATTTCAGGGAGTTCTGGGCAGCAGCAGCATTTCTACAAACATGTCACCCCTGCCTAGAGGCTCTTCCAGGAAAACACATGGAGCCGATAGGAACTCTTCCCTACAAGCCCAGGGAGGGGTTTTGATAACACCTCACACGAGCTGGCCGGAGTTAGATTTAATGCAATGGGGCCCTCAGCTTTGCCTGCTCCCCAGCCTTGGTCTCTTGAGGCTCTTAGGTAGGAAATGTCTCTTCCTGTCTTTGAGCTTTAGTAGAACAGGAAGAGAGGAGAAATTGACACTTTCATCATCCTCTGGGAGGGAGAGAGAATTTTCTCCTCTTCTAGTCTAGCCTAGCGAAAAAAGGGAACGATAACCCTTCAGGAGCAGACTGTCCCCTTCAGTGATCTGTAGCTTCTCTACTTCTCCCTATATTGGCTCCACCTCTGCATTGGACATATAAATACTTGTGTATCATATGCTTCGCAGCCCTCTTTATTGTTATGGGGATTGTTTCAGACTGCAGCCGGAGTCAGTTTGCTGCCCATCGAGTGGATCACACTGTATTTATTTCTTGGATATTTCTCTAAATCCTCGTTACTGTATTTGTGATGATTTATAAAAAGAAGTCTGAGAGTAAAACAAGATGACAATAAACCTTTTTTTTAAAAAAAATCCATGTCCCAAATGTATAATATTGGAAATTGTCTTGTTTTCTGTTTCTCTTTTATATCAATTTACTGTCCTAAAAATACCAATGGAATAGTGAGGCTATTTGTAGCTCAGAGTTTGCATTAACATGATTTGAAGACAAGTGAGATGTTGAGTGTTCAAAAAATGTTTTGGGAAAAACGTGATTTAAAAAGAGGAAAGTGATGTTGTATGTTAAAAGGAAGGTTAGAGATTGCCAGTTATTATGTTCTGATTCCTCACACCCTCTACCCTGCCTAGCCAGGAACGTAGCAGAAATGTCATCATCAGTCAACAGATTTCTCTGACCTGAAAAGGGGACAAGAGGCTGTCTGTAGATAAGAACATAAGAACAGCCATCCTGTGTCAGTCCAAAGGTCCATCCAGCCCAGTGTCCTGTCTACTGACAGTGGTCAATGCCAGGTGCCCCAGAGTGAGCGAACCTAACAGGTGATAATTAGTTGGCTCAACATAAACAAAAATGAGGGGGAAACTGGTGGCTGGGAGTTAAATATTCAGAACAGAGGGTTGGGATTGCACTACCCTCAGATTTGTTATTTAGCTAGCAGTCTCCCAAATGATGGTCTATTCCTTCCCTCCCAATACAGGCTGAACCTCTCCTTTGAACTCAAAGTTCCAGGAATGGGGCAAAAATGAGAAAGAAAACATAGAAACTATGGATGTATTTGACAAAGGACTAGGTGTTTCTGCCTGGTTTTGAACCAGGGACCTCTTGCGTGTTAGGCAAGTGTGATAACCACTACACTACAGAAACCACATACTACCACCTATGGCAGGCTGGGAGATGTAGTCTTACTATAGAGCCTGCAGTCGATCAGGAAGTGGAGGGGTGTGAAATTATATGTTGCTAAGAGTGAAATGGGAAAAAGGACAGAGAAGGCTCTGTGGTGTCAGAGCTGGGAAGGGGATAATGAGGAAGGAAATTAGAATCATTACTTGCTGGAAGTTTACCTCAATAAACATTGAAATATTTGCACCTTTGAACGTGTCTCCCATTAGGTGAGGGGATGGTGAGTGAGAAGGAGGAGAAACTCCAACAGGAATATGCTGAGCCACATGGGATGCTATCAGGAAGATCCAAAGGGAATGAGTCCAGGAGTTGTGCACTCCCAGAAAAAGTAAAACAAAAAAGGTAGGAGAACTCAGAGACTCACACCAGCGTGTGTTGTGGAAGCTGGTCTGAGTAAACTGGAAGTGATCACTCAGTGAGAACAAAAGTAGAGTGTCAGGAGAAACCATCATCCAGTAAGTAGTTGTGGCTGAGTGTTAAGGTGATGGACTGGAAGTCAATTAGGGTTTCCCTCCACAGGTTCAAATCCTGTCAACTACGGAGAAGCTTGTGGTTTTTTAGTTCCAGTCCTTGAGCACCCTTTGTGTGACGTCTTGTCTCACTCTCGGGCTATGTCTACAGAGCAAAGTTTTGCTGCTTTATTTGAAGTGCTTTAATTCAACACTAACCTCCTTGTGTCATCATAGACTGCATCACCTCTAGCAACTCTTGGATCACCCCAGAGAGCAGTGCACTGAGGGTAGCTATTGCACTGTGCAACTGGCCGCAGGGTGCTTTGGGAAGGGTTTGCAATGGCTCATGGGCATGAGGCAGGTTTCTCTATCCCATTCTTCCATGGGCATCCTACTAGATTTCCACTGGCTTTTCAACTGAAGTGTATGTGGCAGGACAGAAAGCACATGAGAGTGTATGTGCAGGGAGAGACAGTGAGTGTGTTGGGTGAGTGTGTGTGAGTTGGGGAAGAGTGAGTGCACCAACATTGTCTGTGGAGCTAGGAGATTTTACAGGAAGTTTTTTACTGAAGTCTGTTGTAATTCTGACTCCTCTGTGTCAACAAAGACTGCCCACACTATTAGCAACTGAAGTAACCATTCACCACAGGGGGACCGTAAATAAAGGATTTGCATCTCATCCCTGAAGACATCTCAGACTTCATGTGCCCAGAAAGTATGAACAAGACATTTACAATTCAACTGAAAGAGGCTTTGAATCTCCTGGACATGGGACTGTTTTCTCTACACACAAGTGAGGGGAGGAATCCTCAAAGAGAGGGGGTGGGTGTGACCTTATGAGTGTGATATAGAATCTCATTGACAGGGGACAGGGCCAGAAAGAGTTAATGAACTCACCGACTGACCTGTCGGATGGCCCAAGGTTAAAGATTGCTTAGAAGGATATGTAAATTACAGTGGAACCCCGCAATACCACTCCCCGCTATAGCGCGAATCCGCTATAGCCCGATGGCGCTGGCGCGCGGCACTTTGATGTGCCGCGACCGTGCAATAGCATGACCCTGTATTACTGCGAACGGGTATTTTTGGCTCCCGATCGTCACGGTATTGCAGGGTCCGACTGTACTAGTGCTTTGAAATGCAGCCTGCATTGTTAGAGAGAGAAGAGTAAATATTTGGTCGGGTCACCCCAAATTAAAACAGGTGACCTGTCATGAATTCCACTACCTATTGCTCACTGGAACATTACTACAGTCGGACCCCGCAATACCACGATGATCACGAGCCATAAAATCCCGATCACGGTAAACGTGGGGTCGCGCTATTGTGGGGTTGCGCGGTATCCTAGTGCCATGTGCTGCTGCCATCGGGAGCCCAGCGCGCCCTGCGCTATAAGCGGAATCATGCTATAGCTGGGCGTGGTATTTCGGGGCTCCACTGTACATGTAGTGGATCATATACATGTAGCAATGTTCCACTAAGGTACCATATATAAGTCAATAAGATGAGGAAGACTTTTTAGCACCTTAAGACTAACCAGTTTATTTCAGCAAAAGCTTTTGTGGAAGTGGGCTATGGGCCACAAAAGCTTTTGCTGAAATAAACCGGTTAGTCTCTAAGCTGCTACAAAGTCTTCCTCGTCTTATTCATAGATACAGACTAACACGGCCACTAATCTTAAACCATACATAAGTCAGTTACACTGACCTAATTTTGTAGCATAGTCCTGACCAAAGAATCACCCCCCCCCCCCCTTGGGAGTGAAACGTCCCCTGCTCCTCTGCTGTACAGAATCCAAACACAAGCAAAGCTTGTCAGGTCCCGGTGCAGGTTGGCAAGGAGTCAGGTGTGGGCAGAGATAAGGCTCTGTGCTATACCAGGTACCATGGCTTAGCTGGCTAAAGCACCTGTTTTGTAAACAGGAGATCCTGGGTTCAACTCCCAGTGGTGCCTTGTTGTCTGGCTTTTGGGTTCCCTGCTATGGGCTACCCTCAGAAAAGAAGATACTGAGCTAGCTGGTTTAAGCCCTTCTGAACCTGGATATTGCAGAGGCTCAACCCTTCAGTTCACAAACCATGGGGCTGGTGATAGGATGTCTACCTACCCTGGGCTTACAGTGCAATGGAGTCAGACCCTTAGAGTTCCTCTCTACTGGGATAAAAGGCCTGACTGGCTGGGATCATCCGGGGATCAGGTTGTGGAGCTAAAAATTGCAGTGTAGACATTTGGGCTCAGGCTGTAGCCTGGGCTCAGAGACCCTCACCCCTGGTGGGCTCTCAGAGGCTGGGCTTAAGTTCCAGCTTCTACACTAGAGCTTTATAGCCCTGCAGCACAAGCCTGCATCAGCTGATCACAGCTTTGAGAGAAGACCCTTGGGTGTGTTCATGGCTGTGTAGACGTAAGATTAGCCTATGTCTACACTGCAATAAATCACCCCTGGCTGGCCCAGGTCAGCTAACTCAGGCTCACAGGGCTGTAAAGTTGCAGTGCAGGCCTCTTGTCTCAGACTCAATGTCCCGCTCTAGGAGCCCACAAGGTGGGGAGGGGGTTTAGCAGGTGGAAATGGTGAACGTTCAGTGGAGTATTACCCTGGACTCACTGGCATTTCTCCCTGGGTCTGTCTGCTTTGGGGCAGGGACAAGAACACGTCCTGGGGCACTTGCTATTCCAAAGGGCAGTTTAGGATTTTCATTTTCAAACCTGGTGCCCAAAGCAGGACTCAGACCTCAGTGTCAATGAAAGAGCCGCCCACAGCTTCTGACAGCCACAATGAGCCATTTGTGCCACCGGCGTCTGAACTGAGGAACCCCTATGATGCTCCTTTCCCCAAGACCCCTCACTCATTGTGCCCCTACTCCCTGAGGGCCCAACCCCACAGCACCCCTTCTTCCTGAGACCCTGCCCCACCCCCAGAACACCTCTTCCCCCCAAGACTCTGCCTTGTCCCCCTCTCCATCATTCATCTTTATGGCTGTCACCCTCCCACCTCACGGGGTTCTACAGCCTGGATCCAGCCTGAGTCCGGACAAAGTGCAATTAAACAACCCCTTCACCTGAGCCCTGTGAACCTGAGTCAGCTGCCATGGGCCAACTGTGGGGTTTTAATGGCAGTGTTGACATATCCTTGGTGTCTGTTCAGCACCAGTCACAACGGGGACCCTGATCTTGGTCAGTGTCTGTGCAGAGCCCTGCACAACAAGGGGCCTGCCTGGGAATTACAGGATCTGATTCTGTTTAGGGTCCCTGCAGGAGCTGGAAAAATGTGGGGCCACTATATTTGCCAGGGTTGGTGCAGTGCCCAGTACAGTGGAGGGGTGTGATCTTTGTCAGGGTCAGTGCAGTGCCCAGTACAGTGGAGGGGTGTGATCTTTGTCAGGGTCAGTGCAGTGCCCAGTACAGTGGTGGGGTGTGATCTTTGTCAGGGTCAGTGCAGTGCCCAATACAGTGGTGGGGTGTGATCTTTGTCAGGGTCAGTGCAGTGCCCAATACAGTGGTGGGGTGTGATCTTTGTCAGGGTCTGTGCAGTGCCCAGTACAGTGGTGGGGTGTGATCTTTGTCAGGGTCAGTGCAGTGCCCAGTACAGTGGTGGGGTGTGATCTTTGTCAGGGTCAGTGCCGTGCCAGGCCCAACAGGGACACAGATCTCAGTCGGGGTCTTTGAAGTGCCCAGCACAATGGAGGTAGCAATGTGGGCAGCAGTCGTGCGCTGCCTGGCACAAGGGGGTCCATGATCACAGTCTGGATCTCAATATTACCTGGCACAACAGTGGGGTCTGATCTCACTTGGGGTCTCTACAGCACTCGACAGAAAGGAGCCCGGATCTCAGTCAGACACCTGGAGAGAAAAACGGGAAGATTTTCAGTAATTTGGTATCAATCTATCGAATGGCCGGGGGGTCTGGGGACGTGACTCGCAGGCAGGGGTGGGGATGGGGGGCTGCTAGGTTGGGCGGGGTGGGGGAAATTTGGGTCTGTTCTGTCTCCATGGGGGGTCATTCTGGACCTTCCCAGTCCCTGTTGCCAGCAGAGAACGACCCCCCCAGCCCAGAGGTATCCGGGTCTCAGGCTCCCCCAGCCTCTGCCCATTGACCCTCCTCCCAGATCAGAAATAACCCGAGGAAACGATTCCCACCGGAACAAGGACAAATCCCTGCAGGGAACAATGGGGGGGGGGGACCCCAGACCTGAGATGTGAACTGGCCAGTGGCGAAGTGGGGGGGGGGGGGGAAATGGGGTCGGATGGGGGGAGGGGACCAGAGACCTTCTCAGGGGTGGGGGGGTAAAGGGGGGGGTCACCCTGGATGTGGCTCGTGGCTCTCTAGGGAGAAAGGGGGCAGGGCGGGGGGGTCCCCAGGGCGGGGGGGTCAGCGGTAAATCCGAGGGGATCTCAGCCCCCCCCGCCCCTCGGGGGTCACCTGCTCTTCTCCGCCCGCCCCCGGGCCTCGCGCCGCTACCTGGAGGCTCCAACGGCCCCGCTCGCCCCTCCCCTCAACGTCACTTCCGCTCCGGGAGAGTCGGGAACTACATCTCCCAGCCTGCCCCGGGGCCTTCTCCCGCCTCCCAGGGTCTCAGTGGCTGTCACGGCGCGTCAGACCCCGCCCAGCTGACTGACCCGCTGCCGCTCCCCTGAGCTGTGCTGGGGAAGGACCGTTATTAACCCCTCCGCGCCCGGCCGCACCCGCGAGTGAGAGGGGGGGGGGGGGGCGGGAAAGTGACTCAGCTGCTGCTACAGCTGGGGGGGGGGGGAGAGTCCAACACCAGGCTCTGCAGGGGGGAATCCCCGGGACCTGCTGCTACAGCTGGGGGGGGGGGGGGGGGGGAGAGCCCAACACCAGGCTCTGCAGGGGGAATCCCCGGGACCTGCTGCTACAGCTGGGGGGGGGGGGGGAGAGCCCAACACCAGGCTCTGCAGGGGGAATCCCCGGGACCTGCTGCTACAGCTGGGGGGGGGGGAGAGCCCAACACCAGGCTCTGCAGGGGGGAATCCCCGGGACCTGCTGCTACAGCTGGGGGGGGGGGGGGGAGAGCCCAACACCAGGCTCTGCAGGGGGAATCCCCGGGACCTGCTGCTACAGCTGGGGGGGGGGGGGAGAGCCCAACACCAGGCTCTGCAGGGGGGAATTCCTGGGACCTGCTGCTACAGCTGGGGGTGGGGGGGAGAGCCCAACACCAGGCTCTGCAGGGGGGAATCCCCGGGACCTGCTGCTACAGCTGGGGGGGGGGGGAGAGCCCAACACCAGGCTCTGCAGGGGGGAATCCCCGGGACCTGCTGCTACAGCTGGGGGGGGGGGGGGGAGAGACCAACACCAGGCTCTGCAGGGGGGAATCCCCGGGACCTGCTGCTACAGCTGGGGGGGGGGGAGAGTCCAACACCAGGCTCTGCAGGGGGGAATCCCCGGGACCTGCTGCTACAGCTGGGGGGGGGGGGGGGGAGAGACCAACACCAGGCTCTGCAGGGGGGAATCCCCGGGACCTGCTGCTACAGCTGGGGGGGGGGGAGAGTCCAACACCAGGCTCTGCAGGGGGGAATCCCCGGGACCTGCTGCTACAGCTGGGGGGGGGGGAAGAGCCCAACACCAGGCTCTGCAGGGGGGAATCCCTGGGACCTGCTGCTACAGCTGGGGGGGGGGGGGAGAGCCCAACACCAGGCTCTGCAGGGGGGAATCCCCGGGACCTGCTGCTACAGCTGGGGGGGGGGGGAGAGCCCAACACCAGGCTCTGCAGGGGGGAATCCCCGGGACCTGCTGCTACAGCTGGGGGGGGGGGGGGGAGAGAGCCCAACACCAGGCTCTGCAGGGGGGAATCCCCGGGACCTGCTGCTACAGCTGGGGGAGGGGGGGAGAGCCCAACACCAGGCTCTGCAGGGGGGAATCCCCGGGACCTGCTGCTACAGCTGGGGGGGGGGGGGAGAGCCCAACACCAGGCTCTGCAGGGGGGAATCCCCGGGACCTGCTGCTACAGCTGGGGGGGGGGGGGGGGAGAGAGCCCAACACCAGGCTCTGCAGGGGGGAATCCCCGGGACCTGCTGCTACAGCTGGGGGGGGGGGGGAGAGCCCAACACCAGGCTCTGCAGGGGGGAATCCCCGGGACCTGCTGCTACAGCTGGGGGGGGGGGGAGAGTCCAACACCAGGCTCTGCAGGGGGGAATCCCCGGGACCTGCTGCTACAGCTGGGGGGGGGGGAGAGCCCAACACCAGGCTCTGCAGGGGGAATCCCCGGGACCTGCTGCTACAGCTGGGGGTGGGGGGGAGAGCCCAACACCAGGCTCTGCAGGGGGGAATCCCCGGGACCTGCTTCTACAGCTGGGGGTGGGGGGAAGAGCCCAACACCAGGCTCTGCAGGGGGGAATCCCCGGGACCTGCTGCTACAGCTGGGGGGGGGGGGGTAAGAGCCCAACACCAGGCTCTGCAGGGGGGAATCCCCGGGACCTGCTGCTACAGCTGGGGGGGGCGGTGGGGGGAAGAGCCCAACACCAGGCTCTGCAGGGGGGAATCCCCGGGACCTGCTGCTACAGCTGGGGGGGGCGGTGGGGGGAAGAGCCCAACACCAGGCTCTGCAGGGGGAATCCCCGGGACCTGCTGCTACAGCTGGGGGGGGGGGGAGAGCCCAACACCAGGCTCTGCAGGGGGGAATCCCCGGGACCTGCTGCTACAGCTGGGGGGGGGGGGGGGAGAGCCCAACACCAGGCTCTGCAGGGGGGAATCCCTGGGACCTGCTGCTACAGCTGGGGGGGGGGGAAGAGCCCAACACCAGGCTCTGCAGGGGGGAATCCCCGGGACCTGCTGCTACAGCTGGGGGGGGGGGGGAAGAGCCCAACACCAGGCTCTGCAGGGGGGAATCCCTGGGACCTGCTGTTATAGCTTGGGGGGGGGGAGAGGGAGAGCCCAACACCAGGCTCTGCAGGGGGGAATCCCTGGGATGGATGGAGACTGTTCTCAGTGGTGGCAGATGACAGAACAAGGAGTGATGGTCTCAAGTTGCAGTGGGGGAGGTTTAGGTTGGATATTAGGAAAATCTTTTTCCCTAGGAGGGTGGTGAAGCACAGGAATGGGTTACCTAGGGAGGTGGTGGAATCTCCTTCCTTAGATGTTTTTAAGGTCAGGCTTGACAAAGCCCTGGCTGGGATGATTTAGTTGGGGACTGGTCCTGCTTTAAGCAGGAGGTTGGACTAGATACCTCCAGAGGTCCCTTCCAACCCTAATATTCTATGATTCTGTGAATTAACATACTTTTTTTCATCTCCATTTGGAAAAAGTCAGATTGTTTTATTTTGCAGTAAATCTCAATATTTCCTAAAAAAGTGAAACCAAAACATTTCCTATCTTGCTTTGGGTAAAAAAACTGCAAAAATCTAATTGAATAAATGTTTAGCAAAACTAGTTGCTTTATTCAATATCATCTGTTCATTTTGGGTAGTGACTTTTTTGACTGTAACCCCTTTCACATAGCAAGCCTCTAAGTGTGACCCCCCTTATAAATTAAAAACACTTTTTATTATATTTAACATTATAAATAATAGAGGCAAGCAGGGTTTGGAGTGGAGGCTGACAGCTTGCGACCCCCCCCCCCCATGTAATAACCTCATCACCGCCATAGGGGTCCCACCCCCAGTTTGAGAGCCCCAGAGTATGGGAGGAAAAAATAAAACTGCATTCTATAATTTACTGGTACGCTCTCACCTCCTACAGTTTAATTTTGGTCACTACATCTTAAAAATGATGCAGACAAAATAGGAAAGTTCTGTAAAGGGCTGTGAAACTGATTAGAGGTAGGGTGGATGATGATGAATGGTTAGTGAATCCTACTGGGCATTCCGTGCCATGCTATAAGAACAAGGGAGCCATGGTTAAATGAAGAGTTAATCTCCATCATTGGGCTTTGTGACGGGGCTGTTCCTGGTGGGATCCAACTGTGAGTGTCAGATCAGGACAGATTGCTTCCAAAGGGGCAACTACAGCCCAAAGCTGGGGTTTTTCCACACTAAGGCAAACCAAACCAGTCAAACAGAACAGACTTTGGTTTCACCCCACTGGCTAACCACAAGTCACACAAGCAATCCCCTTAAGACACTCCAGATTCCCAGTATCACCACCAGCAGCCACCTGTCCTGGGGTCCAATGGTTATGAAAACCAATGCCCCAAATAAAGAAAACGGTTCTCCCCAATTCCAAAGACCCAGACCCAGACCCAGGTCAATATACAAATTAGATCTTCCCACAAATCACGCTGTTGCCAATCCTTTAGAATCTAAAATCTAAAGGTTTATTGTACAAGGAAAAAGGTCTAGGTGAGGGTTAGGAAAGGTTAAAAGAAATCAATTACATGCAGTAATGGTACATCCCTTGGTTCAGTCTTGCAGCTGTAGAATAAACTGCAGGTTTCAATCAAAGTCTTTGGAAAGCATCCCCTGCAGAGATGGGTCAGCACCTTTGTCCAGAGTTCCCCTGAGTAGCAAAGTCCATTCAGAGCTGGAAACAAGGCAGGCTGGAGGTAGAAGACGAAATGGAGGACGCTTCTCCCAGCTTTTATAGACTCTCTTCTGGGCCAAGACCCTCCTCCTTCTTTTGCAGAGTTCAGTTGCAAAATGGAGGCTCACAGTCACAAGGTCCAATCACCAGACTCTCCAGGATTTAGTTTCTGACCAGGCCACTGCCTTCCTAGATTCATTCCTAGAGCAGCTCAGGTGTGGACAGGTGTATACAAAGTCCATTGTGTGGTTGATGTCCCTTAATGGCCCATCAGCCAGGCCAGCCAAGTTAACAACAGCTCCTCTGTTCCGATGGGGGAGGGGAACAGAGACCTTCTCAGGGGTGGGGGGGTAAAGGGGGGGTCACCCCGGATGTTACTCAGGGTTCTCTAGGGAGAAAGGGGGCAGGACGGGGGGTCCACAGGGTGGGGGGGGGTCCAGCGGTAAATCCCAGGGGATCTCAGCCCCCCCTTCCTCCCCCCGCCCCTCGGGGGTCACCTGCTCTTCCCCCCCCCCCATGTCCGGGCCGATCAGACATTTTCCACCCGCCCCTTTCCCTGGGTCCCCCCCGCCCGGTCTCACTTCTCCCAGACCCGGACCTGTCCCCCTCCCCATGACCCCCACCCAGGTCCCTCCCCCTCCCTCCTCCTCAGGTCCATCTCCCCCCAGACCCCTCCCCCTACATCCCTCCCCCCCACCCCAGAGACATGCCCAAGGCGCTCTCCAGACCCCTCCCTCCCGCCGCTCACCGGGGTCTGGGACGGCGGGTCCCCCGGGCTGGTCGCTGCCGGTGCCGGGGCAGCCTGCACGGGGAGGCGGCAGAGCAGGCGGGGCCCGGGTCAGAGGAGCCGAGACACCGCCCTCCCCCCCCCCGCCCCGCGAGGACCCACCCTCGCCCCCGCCTCCGCCCCCGCCTCAGCGGCGCTTCAGAGAGCCCCGCCCAAAGCTGCCAATCACTGTGCTCGGTCCCGCCCCCGTCCCATGCCCTGGAGCAGTGGGCGGTGCCTGGTATGCTAATGAGGATGAGGCTGCTCTGCCATGTGCAGCGAACCGCTCCGGGACTTGTGGGGTGGGGGGACGCTCTCTGCCCCCTTCCCTCCCACACCAACCCCACTCGCCCCCCTCCCCCGCTCGACCTCTACCCCCCCCCACAGCCACCCCGGATTCCCGGCGGACCCCATCTGGGGGAGAAAGAAGGGAGGGTGCTACAGTCACCCTGAGGTGAAGAGCCGCCGTCCCCCGGTGGGTGCTGCAAACCCAACGCTTTGACTTTAGAAAAATAGCTAATTTCCTTCGGGGGGGGGGTGAGACATTAGACATCCTGGTGCTGGGCCCCCACTGCGGGCTACAAAACCCAACTTCTCTTTATGTACAAAAATAGAATCACCCCAACTGGGGGGAGGCTGCGTGGGGGTCTCTGATCACGTGATGGGGCGGCAGGCAGGGGCCCTGCATGAGCAGCACCGCTACCCCCCCCAGATGGGTGTTGGTTATTTAAATAAAGAAGAGTTGGGTTTTGCAGCAGTCCCTGGGGGCACTGGGGCTGGGTGGGGGTGGGGGGTGTTATTGTAGGGTTGCTGTGGACACTGGGATGGCGTGCGGAGGTTTGTTATTGTAGGGTCGCTGTGGGCACTGGGATGGTGTGTGGAGGTTTCTTATTGTAGGGTCTCTGTGGGCACTGGGATGGCGTGCGGAGGTTTGTTATTGTAGGGTCTCTGTGGGCACTGGGATGGCGTGCGGAGGTTTGTTATTGTAGGGTCTCTGTGGGCACTGGGATGGCGTGCGGAGGTTTGTTATTGTAGGGTCTCTGTGGGCACTGGGATGGTGTACGGAGGTTTGTTATTGTAGGGTCTCTGGGAGCGCTGGTGCTGCATGTATGGGCAGGATCCTGTTGGCTGGCCAGTTGTGGGGCGAAGGCAGCATGACCCCCAGCGCCCCCCACTTCCACTGGATGCAGCCCAGCTACATCTCTGTGCCCCCCTGCTCCCCAGAGGCAGTGTGGGGCTGCAAGTCAGGAGTGAGGGGCACTGGCTCAGGTGTGGCGGGGGCAGGGCAGGGGCTGCGGTTCGGGAGTGAGCGTGGTGGGAATCTCGCACGTGCTCGCACGCTGACGTGCGAGGGAGTCGCCCCGTGCGAATTGCGATGGCTGGGGGCAGGGCAGGGCGAGGGAGGGGGAAGAGGTGCCCCCCCCCGATATGGGGCGCATGCCCGGGGCGGATACACTAACCCCCTCCCTGAGCTGGCTCCAATTCCCCTCTGATCTAACCCACCAGCCCCCACTCCTGTCCCAGAGTCAGGGCGGGCAGGACCTGGGGGTCGCGCCCAGCCCCCTGTGAGCCCGTGTCGCCCGTCCGGGCGCTGGCCCCAGGCTGGTGGTGGCCCTGTCAGTGACCCTGGGCTTGTTCGCGGTGGAGCTGGCCGGCTTCTTCTCCGGGGTGTCCATGTTCAACAACACCCAGAGTCTGCTGTGTATCCTTCCGCCTGTTGGGGGATGAACACTGAACCCCCCCCCCCCCGCCCCCTGTATGGTGTTACAGCATCACCCGGACCTGCCTGACCCCCCACACAACGCAATGACTTGTCCCCAGGGGGCCCCCACCTCTGTTCTGCACTGGCTCAGGGGGGCGGGGAATGGGGCGGTGGCATCGCCCCCCGGTGGCAGCAGGAGGTACTGCACTGTTTATCAGTCCCATGGGGACCTGCAGCGCCCCTCCCAGGACACCCCAGTGGCATCAGGAGGTACTGCACCGGGCAGTGCATCTGCCCCACTGACGCGGGAGCCCGCCCTGCCCCCAGAATAAAGCCGGTTTTCCTAACCAGAATTGGGGTCTGTTCCAGTCTGCTCCCCCCTCCCCTGTGGGCTGGGGGGCCAGAACTCACATGGGAAGGAGTTTGGGGGTGATCCCATAAGAAGGGCTGATTCTGCAGGGAGCGCTCTCCCCTCACAGCTCTCCCCAGGGGACCGTCAGTTAGGCTGGGCATCAGGAGAGCTGTGGGTCAGGAGTGGGGGGCACCAGCTGAGCTGGGGGGGCTGGGCTGGCAGGGGCTTCGGGTCAGGAGTGAGGGGCATCAGCAGAGCTATGGGGCGGGAGTGGGGGGCACCAGAAGAGCTGGGGGGGGTTGGGCTGGCAGGGGCTGCGGGTCAGGAGTGAGGGGCACCGGCAGAGCTGGGGGGGCTGACTGAATATACGGGGGTGAGAACAGGAACTCAAGGACTGTGTTGAATGGATCAGCCATTAACACCATAAACACCCTCCGCTCCCCCTGCACATGGGCGCTGTTGGGTCCATTGCCCCCCACTTCCCACCTGGGCAGTAGTGGGGAGCAGAGCGAGGTGGGCCTCCCCAGCATGCCCCCCATGGGCAAACCACAGACCCACCATCTACACCCCCCTCCATCCGTTCCCCCGCGTCGTCTGTCCCTCCCAATTCACCCATCCCCCAACACCCCCCAAGTGTGGTCTGAGCCATGCCCGGTGTGACGGGTCCCGATCTCGGTTTGGAGGGGGGGGTCTGGGCAGTGCCCGGTGAGACGGGGCCCCGATCTCGGTTGGGGGGGGGTCTGGATAGTGAGCTGTAGACTGAATGCCCGGTGCCAACGTGCAGGGGTGTGCAGTGGGACGGTGTGAGGCCCCCCCCGCCCGTCACTCTGACGCCCAGCGAGCTGTGGGGAGAAACACAGTCTGTGTGAAACCCGCAGGACGTGCAGTTAAAGGGCCAGTGCTCGTACTGGGGGGGCGGGGGGGTCACAAGAGGAGCTCCCTGGAGCCACAGGTCAGTGCCCTGGCATGACATGAGTGTGATGGGGCTCAGAGCTGGCCCCCACCAGCAGCAAGGCCAGAAAGGGGGGGCTCCATCACTGCTCCCATGGAAGGTTGTGGGGGGCTGCAAAGCAGCAGGACCAACGTTGGGGGTGTACTATTTATATAGATAGTATAAATTTATACTATTGATACTCTACCCCCCTTCTGCAAACAGACTTTTCTCTTGGAAGACGAAATATTCGCCAGGGTTTTTTTAAAATCAATCTGGCCCCTTCATTCCTTCTTTAGGTTCTGCCTGACACGTTTGTCCTAAGAAATAGCAGCTGCGGTCTTCAGAGTGAGGCTTTTTATGCCTTCAGCCCCGGTCCAGCTGCCTTGGCAGCAATGGGTTTGAGATCCTGTGCCTGTGGGACTCTGAGTCAGAAAGACTCTTGATCACACATCTTCTGGGAAGAGGATCGGGGACACATTTGTTTAGTTCTTTCCTCATCTTCCTCATCACTTATCGGTGCTGTCGGCCCACAACAATATCTCGAGACCATCCGCGTGAAGATTGAAGTGATCTAGTCAGTTGCCTCCGTTTGCTTCAAAAGCCCTCACAAGGTTTGGCACATCCCTGCAGGATTTGTCATGAACCATGTCAGAGACCAGGGACAAAATCTTCTGCGCTTCACTAGGATGGCGATAATAAAAAACGAATGAGAATTTCCTTGCCTGCCCCCCTGTCGGGCGAGGGGAGGTTTTCATCTCGGGTTTCGCGTTATTTATAATCTTTGGTCACTGAAAACAAACGGTCCGATCCTCAGTGGATGTTGAAGTCTATGGAGAGGCGATTCATTCACTTCCCCATCCCGAGTCCAGCGCCGTCCTTCAGCACCGAGCGGGAGAAGGAGCAGCGGGTGCACCCCACGCTCAACACCCCCGAGCGGCCCCGGCCAAAGTTCATGGCTCGCGCGGGACCAGGCCGGGCCGCGGCTCAGGGCCCCCTGCTGATGCCCCCCCTCTGGCAGGGAGAGGGGGGGTCCCCGCACCCCTCCTGCGGTTCGGCTCCCGTTTATACAAACCTCTAGTTTATATTTTCATGTGGCTGGAAAGGTTTTACTATCAAGTGCTGACTTTAGTTAAGGTTCGCGGGGCTGCTCATGCGGGCGGGGGGGGGGGGGGTTCGCGGGGTTGCTCGGGCAGGCGGGGGGGTCCGGTGCGGGGCTGCTCGGGCAGGCGGGGGGGTCCGGTGTGGGGCTGCTCGGGCGGGCGGGGGGGTTCGTGGGGTTGCTCGGGCAGGCGGGGGGGGGGGGTCCGGTGCGGGGCTGCTCGGGCGGGTGGGGGGGGGTTGCGGGGCTGCTTGGGCAGGTGGGGGGAGCCGGTGCGGGGCTGCTCGGGCGGGCGGGGGGGGGGGTCCGCGGAGCTGCTCGGAAGGTCAGAGGCTTAACCTCACATGCCTCCTCACTAGCCCACAATGGACCTAGAGAGGTCGATTTCAGCTACTCCTCTCGTTAGGAAGGAGAACCAAAGTCGATTTTAAGGTCCCTTTAAATCGACTTTAAGGGCATACATGTGAGGACGGGTACAGGCTTAAATCGACTTTAGCTTGATAAAGTCGACTTTAAGCCCTAGTGGGGACCTGCCCCAAGAAACCTTTAACTAAAGTCAGCACTTGATAGTAAAACCTTTCCAGCCACATGAAAATATAAACTAGAGGGCTCCTGGTTAGTTATTCCCTTGGTGAACCCACAGCGGGGGGATGCCTGGACACCCCAGGGTGATCTCAGCCCCCACACGCTGTGAGGGGGCCCTTCCCCTCCCCCCTCCCCGGCAGATGCCCCCTTTCCGCTCCCGAACGAGCCAACCCCGGCTGTTGGCCGCTTGTTCCCTTAAGCAGTTTAGCTAATCTGGTCACTCCGGGCAGCTGCTGTCATGGTGATATGGGGGGTGGGGCTTGCTTGGCGGGGGGTCTGCCTAGCAGGGGTTGCTGGGTGAAAAGGGGGGCACTCGGGGTGTCTAAAACTGGGTGTCTCAGGGTTCCCAAAAATCACTGACCTGTGAAAACGAGGGACCCCTGGTGAAAAATCATTTCCCTTGTGAAAATCTCTTGTGAGACAGGGACCACTCGTGAAAAATCATGGGGGAAATCACTGGCCTCTTGTAAGAATCAGGGACCACTTGTGGAAACCACTGGTGCTTGTAAGACAGGTCTCTTGTGAACATCAGTGTCTACGGATGAAAATCACGGTCCTCATGTGAAAAGGGTGAAAACTCATCAGTCTCTTGTGAAAATCTCGAGCCTTTTAGGGGAATCCCAGGTCTCTGATGTGAGTCAGGGACCCCTCGTGAAAATCACAGGCCTCTTGTGCAGAGGGGAGACCTCTCGTAAAAACCACGGGCCGCTTGGGGAAATCTCCCGGCTCTTGTGAGACCCAGTCCTTGTGAAAACACGGCTGGTGAGAATCCACTGCCTGGGGGAAGGGTGCTGGGGTCCCTGCCCTCCGTGCCCCTTACAGTGGGGGGCAGGGCAGTTTACATGCCACAGTCCCTATAGCCCGGGATGGGGGGGGCGGAAGAGGGGGGCATGGGGAGGGGCAGGGCCTGTGGAGTAGGTAGGGAGAGGCGATCACCCTGCCCGGGCTCCTCCTGCTATGGGGGTTCACCACGGGAATGACTGACGGGGGGACGTGCCCCTTGGGAGTAGCGAGGAGGGGTCACAGTTAATGAGGCACGGCAAGGAGAGGGGGGTCACAGGGGCACCGCATGGCAGCTGCCCAGTCCCCCGGGCTAAGCTGGCTCCATGTGGCTTCCCGGGGCGGGGAGAGTGTCCGGGCGGCGGGAACCAAGCGCGCTCAGGGCGCACGGGGGAGAAGGAGCAGGGCGCACGGGGGAGAAGGAGCAGGGCGCACGGGGCAGAAGGAGCAGGGTGCATGGGGAGCCGGCGCTCCAAGACCCGGGCAATAAGGCGCGGGGCGCTCCAAGACCCGGGCGCACGGGGGAGCCGGCACGGGGCGCACCGGGCCATGTTCGCCACCTCCTCACGGGGGGCCGCGGGGCGCAGCAGGGGCCAAGCTGAGCGTGGACGAGCTCTACGGGCTGCCTGGCACCAAGAAGGGCAAAGGCGGGCGTGGCGAGCGCAGGTGGCGCAGCCAGGGGGGGCCGGTGGGGCGGGACCCGGTGGGGCGGGACCCGGCGCTCACCCCGGGCCAGGTTCTGGAGGTGGCGCGGCGACTGGTGGCGCGGCGGCAGCTGGAGAGTTACCTGCTGGAGGTGGGGCTGCCAGCCAGGGAGCTGCTTGGGGGGGCAGCGGAGAAAAGGGGGGGTCCTGGGAGGGGAACCCCAAAGCAGGTGTGGGGTACTGGGGGTGCGTGCCACTGCAGGGTATAGGGGGCATCCTTCACCTCCCTCACCCCCTCCATGCCATGGGGTTCTGTGCACCCCACCTTCCCTCTCCCCCCTCCACCTGGACCCCTATTTTGTAGGCTATAAGGGCTGGGTATCCCCCCCTGTTGGGGCACCCCCTGATACTGGGGGGCTCTATGCAAATCAGGCATCCCTATACCAAGAAGTGGAGGTGATTTGCATAACATGGCACCACCGGGGAAGGAGCAAAATCAGGCCCGCTCCCTCGCCATGGCAACCAGATTCATGGGGGGTGGGGGTTAGGGTGACCCCCACGTTCGCAGGGGCCACCGGTGAATCAATGAGGGCCTCCAGCTCTTTCACTTGCATAAGCCCCGAGGGCGGGGCGAAGTCCGGGCGTTAAGGATGTCCAGTTCACCTTAACTCTGCCCCCTCCCCCGCCGATGCGTTTGGCTACAGCCCCCTCGTCAGCTGGGTTCGAGACTCTAGAACCCCGGCACAGACCCCTTTCTTGTGAGCTGGGGAGGAGATTGGTCACAACAGTAGGTTGTTATCCCCTAGGCAGATCCAGACACCCCAGGGCGGGGCGGGGGCATGTGAATGTCAAGAATCTGGACAACTGGGTTCTTAGCCTTTCCTCTGGGAGGGCAGTGGGGGCTGGTGGGTCAGAGCAGGGGGGACTGGGAGCCAGGACTTCTGGGTCCTCTCCCCACCTCTGGAAGGGGAGTGGGGTCTAGCGGTTACAGCAGGAGGCGGTTGGGAGCCAGGATGCCTGGGTTCTCTCCCTGACTCTGGGACAGGAGTGGGGGCTGGTGGGTTAGATCAGAGGGGAATCGGAGCCAGGACTCCTGGGTTCTCTCCCTGACTCTGGGACAGGCGTGGGGGCTGGTGGGTTAGATCAGAGGGGAATCGGAGCCAGCTCGGGGAGGGGGTTAGTGTATCCGCCCCGGGCATGTGCCCCATATCGGGGGGGGGGGGGCGCCTCTTCCTCCTCCCTCACCCAGCCCTGAACCCAGCCATCGCAATTCGCATGGGGCGACTCCCTCGCACATCAGTGTGCGAGGACGTGCGAGATTCCCACCAAGCTCACTCCCGACCCGCAGCCCCTGCCCTGCCCCCGCCACACCTGGGCCAGTGCCCCTCACTCCTGACTTGCAGCCCCACACTGTCTCTGGGGGGCAGGGGGGCACAGAGATGTAGCTGGGCTGCATCCAGGGGAAGTGGGGGGCGCTGGGGGCCATGCTGCCTTCCCCCCACAATTGGCCAGCCAAGAGGATCCCGCCCGCACACGCAGCGCCAGCGCTCCCAGAGACCCTACAATAACAAACCTCCGCACTCCATCCCAGTGCCCACAGAGACCCTACAATAACAAACCTCCGCACACCATCCCAGCGCCCACAGAGACCCTACAATACCAAACCTCCGCACACCATCCCAGTGCCCAGAGAGACCCTACAATAACAAACCTCCGCACCCCATCCCAGTGCCCTCAGAGACCCTACAATAACAAACCTCCACACACCATCCCAGTGCCCACAGAGACCCTACAATAACAAACCGCCGCACACCATCCCAGTGCCCACAGAGACCCTACAATAACAAACCGCCGCACACCATCCCCGTGCCCACAGAGACCCTACAATAACAAACCTCCACACACCATCCCCGTGCCCACAGAGACCCTACAATAACAAACCGCCGCACACCATCCCCATGCCCACAGAGACCCTACAATAACAAACCGCCACACACCATCCCAGTCAGCCACGCGCAGCCCCCCCAGGTGGGGGTGTTTCTATTTTTGTACTTAAAGAAGAAGTTGGGTTTTGCCGGCTGGGGCCCAGCGGCATAAAATAGCCGGGCTCAAAACCCAGCCCAAGAGCAGGTTGGTTAGTAATGAGGTAGAGCTGGGTCTGCAGCACCCACCGGGGGACGCCGGCTCTTCACCTCAGGGTGACTCCAGCCCCCCCCTTTCTCTCCCGGATGGAGCCGCCGGGAATCCGGGGTGGCTGTGGGGGGGGGGGGTGTAGAGGTCGTGCGGGGGAGGGGGGCGAGTGGGGTTGGGGGGGGGATAAAGGGGGCAGAGAGCGACCCCCCAGCCCCCAAGTCCCGGAGCGGTTCACTGCAAAGAGCGGAGCAGCCTCCTCCTCATTAGCATACCAGGCACCGCCCACTGCTCCACGGCATGGGATGGGGGCGGGACCAAGCACAGTGATTGGCAGCTGTGGGAGGGGCTCCCGGAAGCGGCGCCGAGGCGATGGCTGAGGGTCCCGGCGCCGCGCTGCGGGGGGGGGAGGAGCGCGCGGGGGGGAGGAGCGCGCGGGGGGGGGTGTCCTCGCGGGGCGGGGCCACGAGGGGCAGTTATCGGGGGGGGGGGGGCGGTGAGGAGCGGGTGTCTCGGAGGGAGGAGGGGGTTGGAGGTGGGGAGCGTGGGTGGGGGGAGGGATGTCGTGGGTGGGGGGAGGGATGTGGGGGGGCTGGGGGGAGAGGGACCTGAGGAGGAGTGAAAGGGGGAGGGGTCTGGGTGGGGGGCATGGGGAGGGAGGGGGAGAGGTCTGGGGAGTGCGTTGGGCATGTCTCTGGGGGGGAGGAGTGGGGGGGAGGGTGTAGGGGGTGGGGGGGGAGGGGTCGGGGTCTGGGGAGTGCGTTGGGCATGTCTCTGGGGGGGCGGGATGCGGGGGGGAGGGGTGGGGGAGTTGGATGTGGGGGGGAGGGTGTAGGGGGGTGGGGGGAGGGGTGGGGGAGTTGGATGTGGGGGGGAGGGTGTAGGGGGGTGGGGGGAGGGGTGGGGGAGTTGGATGTGGGGGGAGGGTGTAGGGGGGTGGGGGGAGTTGGATGGGGGGTTGGGTGTAGGGGAGTGGGGGGGAGAGGTCGGGGTCTGGGGAGTTCATTGGGCATGTCTCTGGGGGGGCGGGATGTCGGGGGGAGGGTGTGTGTGGGGGGAGTTGGGTGTGGGGGGTAGGGTGTAGGGGGGTGGGGGGAGGGGAAGTTGGGTGTGGGGGGGTGGGGGGAGGGGGAGTTGGATGTGGGGGGAGGGTGTAGGGGGGTGGGGGGAGGGGTGGGGAGTTGGATGTGGGGGGGAGGGTGTAGGGGGTGGGGGGAGGGGTGGGGGAGTTGGATGTGGGGGGGAGGGTGTAGGGGTGTGGGGGGAGGGGGAGTTGGATGTGGGGGGGAGGGTGTAGGGGGTGGGGGGAGGGGTATAAGCTAGCACCAAATGCCACCGTTCTCCCGCCTTCTAATCAAGTGATGAAAGTTACAAACTCCGTGGCCGCATGAATGTCGAGCTGAGAACAAATGTTCTCTCCCAGACTGGCCGGCTAGTGACCAAACCAGGTGGCCTCTGCAATGATGTTTTAGGGTATGTCTTCACTACAGCATTAGTTCGATTTCCTTTATGTCGATCTTGTGAACGCGACGGCATACAGTCGATGTTGTCTGTCTTCACTACGCACAGCTAAGCACAGCAAGTCGACAGTGTCTGTCTGCAAAACTTTTGCAGGCGTCGACATGACATGCGTTGCACTCTGGGTACCTATCCCACAGTTCCCTGATCCCCCAGCAGGCACCATTTCGAGTGCAGCATTGTGGGTAGGCATTTCCAAATTTCGCGCCCTTTTTCCGCGCCGCCCACCCCCATTACAAGCGGTGCCCTGTGGGTAGGCATCCCATAATTCGCGCCCTTTCTCCGCCGAACTAACGCCATAGCATTGCAAGCATGGAGCCCGCTGACACCACGGCTGCAGTAATGGCTGTTGTGAGGACCTCGATCACGGTTGCTGAGTTCCTGCTGCACCGTCTGCAGAGGAGGAATGCGATCCGGGGAGAACCGCGCTTTCTGGAACCCGATGACAGTGAGGAGGAGATGGACGAGGACAGCGGGGACGACAGGGACACGGACGTGCACAGCGGGGACGACAGGGACACTGACGTGCACAGCGGGGACGACAGGGACACTGCCGTTTTTGCAAGTAGGGCGACTGACAATCTGTCAAAAATGGTGGCAATGGGGCAGGCTCATGCCATCGAACGCCGATTCTGGGCCAGGGAAACAAGCACAGACTGGTGGGACCGCATAGTGCTGCGGGTCTGGGATGACTCCCAGTGGCTCAGAAACTTCCGCATGCAAAAGGGCACCTTCATGGAACTTTGTGACTTGCTGTCCCCGGCCCTCCAGCGCAGGAATACCAAAATGAGAGCGGCCCTTACAGTGGAGAAGCGAAGTGGCGATAGCCCTCTGGAAGCTTGCAACGCCAGACAGCTACCGGTCAGTCGCGAATCAGTTTGGGGTGGGTAGGTCTACAGTGGGCTTTGCTGTGATGCAAGTAAGCAGGGCAATCGTCGAGCGGCTGCTACACCGGGTTATAAACCTCGGAAACCTGCAAGCCACAATAGATGGCTTTGCCGCCATGGGATTCCCTAACTGTGGTGGGGCTATAGATGGGACTCATATCCCTATCCTGGCACCGGACCACGAGGCCGCCGAGTACAGAAACCGGAAGGGATATTACTCAATGGTCATGCAAGCAGTGGTTGACCACAAGGGACGTTTCACCGACCTGTACGTGGGGTGGCCGGGAAAGCTTCATGACGCTCGAGTGTTCAGGAACTCTAGGGTTTTTAGACAGCTGCAGCAAGGCACTTTCTTCCCCGACCAGAAAATTTCCGTGGGGGGGGTCGAAATGCCGATCGTGATCATTGGGGACCCAGCCTACCCCCTAATGCCCTGGCTTATGAAGCCCTACACAGGAGCCCTGGACAGGGGTCAGGAGCTGTTCAACTACAGGCTGAGCAAGTGCAGAATGGCCGTAGAATGTGCATTTGGCCGCTTGAAAGGGAGATGGCGTTCCTTACTGATACGCTCAGACATCCGCGAGAGAAATATCCCCATTGTTATTGCTGCTTGCTCTGTGCTCCACAATATCTGTGAGAGCAAGGGGGAAACGTTTATGGCAGGCTGGGAGGCAGAGGCAAATTTACTTTCTGCTACTTATGAGCAGCCACACAGCAGGGAAAGTAAAAGAGCCCACCGTGAGGCCCTGCGCCTCAGGGACGCCTTGAAAGACAGTTTTATCAGTGCCCGAGATGGCGTTTGAGAATCTGCTCCCTTGCTGTGCTGTAAGCCTGCTGCCCTTGAACCCTCTTTCCCTCCCCCCTCCCCATGCTTTCCCTCCTCCCTCCCCATGCTTGCAGAGAAAATAAAATCACTGTTTGAAAAATCATGGTTCCTTTATTGGTTACTCGGAAATACAAATACAGGGGATCACTGTCTTGGTATCCTGGAGGGATCCTGGAGTCGCAGTGGGGGAGGAGCGGGCAAAGGAGGGGGGGGGTGGGAAGGGTGGAGAGGAGGGGTTGGCAAGACTCAGCAGCTTTCAAAAGTTTTCCGAGAATGTCAGCCTGCTGCTGCTGCTGCTGCTTCTGCTGGCTTGTGGGGTAGAGTGGAGCGGCCCACAGAGCTTGCCCCCCCGTGTTCTCAACCCGCGTCTGGGTGGGGAAGCTATGGGAGTTGGGGAGGGGGGGAGGTGGTTACACAGGGGCTGCAGAGGTGGTCTTTGGTCATGCTGCAGCTCCACCAGAGATCGCAGCATGTCGCTCTGGTCCTCCATTATGCGGAGGAAAGCATCCATGCGTCTTTCCTCACGTTCTACCCTCTTTTGTTCAGCGGCTCTCCATTCCTGCCTCTCTCGATTCCTTGCCTCTCTCTCTCGATCCCTTGCCTCTCTCTCTCGCTTCCTTTCCTCTCTCTCTTGATCCCTTGCCTGAATCTCTCGATCCCTTGCCTGAATCTCTCGATCCCTTGCCTCTATCATTCTTTCCCTCCAGTCCGTCTGGCGGGCTGCCTCAGCACGCGAGTTCTCCACGAGTTCAGTAAACATCTCATCGCGCGTTCGCGTTTTCTTTTTACGCTTTCTTATCTGCGGTGCACGGCGTGATGAGGAGGCAGGGGGGTTGTGAGATACTTGTTGTTCATCTGTGGGCAAGTGTGGGAAAAAGAAAGTTTGAAAGTTATGAGACAGATACATTCAAGGTTAGGAGGCAGTCTCGGACTGTACACAATGGGAGTAGTATTCCATTTGCAACCTCAGTATTCAGAGGCCTGATATGATTTCTGTACAAGGTCATGTTGTACACCTAAAACTGACTGACAAGCTCTCAGAAAATTCAGAGCATCTCAGACACATATGCGTGCCTCAGCCCAAGACGGCTTCTGAAATCACCGTGCAGCCGGCCATGGTAAGTTAAAAGTGGCGCTTGCATACTGTAGAGTAACCCCGCCCCCTTCCCCCCACCGCGTGGCTGGCTCCCACTGAAACCGCAAACTGCAAAGCAAATGCCAAAAAATCTCTTGCTAAGGGCTAAGGTCTTTTTGGGGCTCTTCAGACCGCGTGCAGACGGCTCGGATTCCCTGCCAGCTAACGCTATGGGCTGGGGGGGGGGGGCGGCGGTCAGCGTTCGTGGGGGGGGTGCTCGGTTCGTCGGTCCTCAGCAGAAAAGAGAACTTTGCAGCTGGGACTCTTTATCTCCCGACTAATTGCAGTCCGTATCTCAAACAGGCAACCCTGAATGACATCACTTTGCTGAGAATTTCTCGGAGAGATAGGGAGCGCATGCTCCTTGAGTCCATGCAAAGTCCTGGTCCATACGCCGCAATGCTAGCCTGCTCAATGATACCAGACAACCTACTACTTTCGTGGCGTGGGTTGGTGTCCTATCACGGGGGACCAGATAAGGCAGCTCTCCCCAGAAATCTGCTGCGCTGGATTCATCGCTACCTCCTGGAGAGCTTCATTGAAATGTCCGCGGAGGACTTATGGTCAATCCCGGAGTATATTGACAAACTCTTTGAGTAGAAATTGACCAGCAATGAAAGCACGCTAAGTCCTTAGGGCAAGTTACTCATTAATAAATGCTTCCTTTACAAAATCACGCGTCATGTAATCCCTTAAAAAAGAAACACTTACCCCCCTGGGAGGCTTGGGAGGGTACTGGCTCCAGGGTGACAAACAGCTCCTGGCTCTCTGGGTACAAGGGTTCTCCGCTAGGCTCCTGCTGCTCCGTGAGATTTTCTTCTTCATGCTCGTCCTCCTCGGAATCAGTCTCCTCCCTGACGATGATCCCATCGGTGGAGTCCACGCACACCGGCGCGATGGTGGTGGGGGCGCCCCCCATTATGGCATTTAGTTCATTGTAGAACCTGCATGTCCGTGGCGCGCCCCCTGATCGCCCGTTTGCCTCCTTGGCTTTCTGGAAAGATTGCCGCAGCTCCTTAATTTTCACGCGGCACTGTGTGGTGTCCCTGTTGTGGCCCCTTTCCAGCATGGCCTTGGAGACTCTTCCGTAGGTGTTGGCATTCCGTTTGTTGTTTCGTAGTTCCAACATCACGGATTCCTCTCCCCAGATAGCGATGAGATCCAGCACCTCACGAGTGGACCATGCTGGAGCTCTTCTCCTCTGGCTGGTCTCCAGGGTAGATGAGCTCATCATGGATTCCTGTGATGCTGAGCTCTGCATGGCGGCTAGTGCTGATTGCTCTGAATGGCGACTGATCAGTTCAGGTGAGCTGGCCACGCTGACCAAACAGGAAATGGCATTCAAATGTTCCCGGGTCTTATCTACCTGGCCAGAGCAGCGAGTTCAGAGTGCAGTGCAGAGCGGTCACAGTGGAGCAGTAGTGAGGCAGTCCAGAGCGGTCAGAATGGAGCATTGTGGGACAGCCTCTGGAGGCTATTAATGTCGGGTTCCGTCTTCACTAGCCCACGGTCGAGCTTGGAACGTCGAGATTAGCCTTATGCCACTGGTTAGGCTGGAGTGCCAAGATCGATCTTTAAGGCCCTTTACATCGACGTTAAGGGCATGTATGTGAAGACAGGTACACGTTTACTTCGACATAACGTCGTTAACATCGATTTAAAGTGGTAGTGAAGACATGCCTTAACTTTCACCATCGAGAATTTCACCAAGAGCCTCTCTCTAGACTGAGCAATGAATCCTTCCGTTTTCTCCTTAGTTTGCCCACAAAGACTATATTGCTTAGTCAACAAGGTTATGTTTATATTCTACGATCTAACCACCTTAAAAGAGGCACCGAATAACAAAATGATCGGTAGTGTCCTCCCAGTTTGAACCCCTGTCTTTGTCTGTTTTAATCATTTCTATCTAACCAATTCCACCCCCAGCTCCTCCCCACCCATCTCTCAAGACAAGTGTAACGTGATTTTCACACAATTCCCGCTCATCTTTTTAATGTGTGGTCAGACAGCTCTGGGACGTGGTTGTAACGCATGCTCCCTCTGGTGATTCCAATGGATGTAATTAGAATGCCACCAAAATCCAGGACCATTTGCTACCCTGCTACAATGATTCCCGACTACTTGCTAGGCGTGGTAAAGGGTCCTACCATGGAGAACGGGATAAGGCAGCCCTCTCCAGAAACCTGCAAAGGCTTTCAGAGTATCTCCAGGAGAGCTTCATGGAGATATCCCTGGAGGATTCCTGCTCCATCCCCAGAGGCAGACGTTAGCAGATTTTTCCAGTAGCTGTCCTGGTTGCGAATGCATCTTCAGGGGAAATTAATCCTGAAACACACTTGCTTTTAAACCCTGCATTGTATTTACAAAGGTACACTCACCAGGGATGCCTCCCACCACTTACCTAGTCAGCCTTTGAGCGTTTTGTGGCAAGGACTCTCTGTCGCTGTGGGTCTGTCTACCCTGCGGTTAGACACCGGCCCAGACCCGCTGACTTGGGCTCACACGGCTCAGGCTGTGGGGCTGTTTAATTGGGGTGTAGATGTTCTGGTTTGGGCTGCAGCCGAAGGTCTGGCCCCCTCCCCCCTCGCAGGGTCCTACAGCCCGAGCCCCGACATGGACACTGCAATTAAACAGCCCCTTCGCCTGGGCCCTGGGAGCCTGAGTCAGCCGGCATGGGCCAGCTGTGGGTTTTCAATGGCAGGGTGCAGATTCCCTTGGTGTCTGTTCAGCACCAGTCACAACGGGGACCCTGATCTTGGTCAGTGTCCGTGCAGAGCCCTGCACAACAAGGGGCCTGACCTCAGTCAGGGGCTCTGGAACTCCCGGCATTACAGGAGCCCTGATTTTGTTTGGGGTCCCTGTAGCATCTGGCCTAATGTGGGGCCAGGATCTGTGCAGTGCCCAGTACAGTGGAGGGGTGTGATCTTTGTCAGGGTCAGTGCAGTGCCCAGTACAGTGGTGGGGTGTGATCTTTGTCAGGGTCGGTGCAGTGCCCAGTACAGTGGTGGGGTGTGATCTTTGTCGGGGTCAGTGCAGTGCCCAGTACAGGGGTGGGGTGTGATCTTTGTCGGGGTCAGTGCAGCGCCAAGTACAGGGGTGGGGTGTGATCTTTGTCAGGGTCAGTGCAGCGCCCAGTACAGTGGTGGGGTGTGATCTTTGTCGGGGTCAGTGCAGTGCCCAGTACAGTGGTGGGGTGTGATCTTTGTCAGGGTCAGTGCAGTGCCCAGTACAGTGGTGGGGTGTGATCTTTGTCAGGGTCAGTGCAGTGCCCAGTACAGTGGTGGGGTGTGATCTTTGTCGGGGTCAGTGCAGTGCCCAGTACAGTGGTGGGGTGTGATCTTTGTCAGGGTCGGTGCAGTGCCCGGTACAGTGGTGGGGTGTGATCTTTGTCGGGGTCGGTGCAGTGCCCAGTACAGTTGTGGGGTGTGATCTTTGTCAGGGTCAGTGCAGTGCCCAGTACAGTGGTGGGGTGTGATCTTTGTCAGGGTCGGTGCAGTGCCCAGTACAGTGGTGGGGTGTGATCTTTGTCGGGGTCAGTGCAGTGCCCAGTACAGGGGGTGGGGTGTGATCTTTGTCGGGGTCAGTGCAGCGCCAAGTACAGGGGTGGGGTGTGATCTTTGTCAGGGTCAGTGCAGCGCCCAGTACAGTGGTGGGGTGTGATCTTTGTCGGGGTCGGTGCAGCGCCCGGTACAGGGCTGGGGTGAGATCTTTGTCGGGGTCGGTGCAGCGCCCGGTACAGGGGTGGGGTGTGATCTTTGTCAGGGTCGGTGCAGTGCCCGGTACAGTGGTGGGGTGTGATCTTTGTCGGGGTCGGTGCAGTGCCCAGTACAGTGGTGGGGTGTGATCTTTGTCGGGGTCGGTGCAGCGCCAAGTACAGTGGTGGGGTGTGATTTTGTCAGGGTCAGTGCAGCGCCCAGTACAGTGATGGGGTGTGATCTTTGTCGGGGTCGGTGCAGTGCCCAGTACAGTGGTGGGGTGTGATCTTTGTCGGGGTCGGTGCAGTGCCAAGTACAGGGGTGGGGTGTGATGTTTGTCAGGGTCGGTGCAGTGACCAGTACAGGGGTGGGGTGTGATCTTTGTCAGGGTCGGTGCAGCGCCCAGTACAGTGGTGGGGTGTGATCTTTGTCGGGGTCGGTGCGGTGCCCAGTACAGTGGTGGGGTGTGATCTTTGTCAGGGTCGGTGCAGTGCCCAGTACAGTGGTGGGGTGTGATCTTTGTCGGGGTCGGTGCAGTGCCCAGTACAGTGGTGGGGTGTGATCTTTGTCAGGGTCAGTGCAGTGCCCAGTACAGTGGTGGGGTGTGATCTTTGTCGGGGTCGGTGCAGTGCCCAGTACAGTGGTGGGGTGTGATCTTTGTCAGGGTCAGTGCAGTGCCAGGCCCAACGGGGTCACAGATCTCAGTCTGGGTCTCTGAAGTGCCCAGCACCATGGAGGTAGCAACGTGGGCAGCAGTCGTGCGCTGCCCGGCACAAGGGGGGGCCGTGATCTCCGTCCAGGTCTCACTTTTACCTGGCACAATATGGGACCAGATGTCAGCTGGGATCTCTGCACTGCCCAGCACAACAGGGGCTCAGATCTCCGTTGGGGTCTCCACAGCACTTGTCAAAACAGTGGGGTCTGACCTCTGTTTGGGGTCTCTGCAGGGCCTGGCAGGACAGGGCCCAGATCTCAGTTGGGGGTCTCTGCAGGGCCTGGCAGGACAGGGCCCAGATCTCAGTTGGGGTCTCTGCAGGGCCTGGCAGGACAGGGCCCAGGTCTCAGTTGGGGTCTCTGCAGGGCCTGGCAGGACAGGGGCCCTGATTTTGTTTCACGTCTCTGCAGCACTTGGAAGAACGGGAGCTGGATTTCACTCCGTGCGGTTGCAGGGCCCAGCCCAACAGGGTCCCCGTTAGGGTCACGGTAGCGCATGGCACAACAATTTCCCCGCTCTCTGTAGGGGTCTGTGCAGTTCCTGGCACCGCGAATGTCCCAAACTCGGTCAGGGTTTGTGCAGAGCCCATCCTGAGCCACACTCGGTACGATAAGAGCCCCGATCTCAGGTCAGCCACTGGGGAGAAGAGCGGGAAGATTGTCACGGCTTTGAGATCAGGATTTCAGAAGTAGGGTGAGCAGCCAGCAAGGGTGAAAAACCAGGAGAGGGGATGGGGGGGTAAGAGGAGCCTGTATAAGAAAAAGACCCCAAAATTGGGACTGTCCCTATAAAATCGGGTCGCCCTGTTCAGAACGGAGGAGAAAATGGGGCACAAACGAAACATTTGCCACTAGAAGAGAGAAGCACCAACGGGGGGGGGGGAGGGATTTCCTGTCCCCATTCAACAGCTCAAGGGAAAGGGGGGAAGTTGGAGGGGATTATACAGCGATAGTCAATCAACAGCTGAATAAGAACAGAAGAGCGGCCACCCTGGGTCAGCCAGTGGACTGAGCCTCCCCGCACGTATCCAGTTCTCTTCCTGGTCTGGTCCCAGCCTCCTCTGGCGAGGAGTTCCCAGGTTAACGGGACGGGACGGGGGGATGTGGGGACAGGAGGGGGGCGGGGTCAGGTCCCTGGATGTGGGGAGGGGCCGGGCAGTGGGGGCTGGGGGGGGAGGGGGAAGTAGCTGGAAAAACGGGGGGGCAGAGCCTGGCCGGGGGGGTCGTTGGTCTCCTGCAGGGACAGCAGCTCCAACCCCCCCCCCTCCAAGGGGCCCCCCCCCGCCAGTCACCACCCGGCCCCTCAGCCCCGCCCCCGGGGCTCGCGCTGGTACCTGGAGGCGGCCGCTGGGCGATCTGCGCATGCCCTGAGCCGGGAACCCCGCGCGCGTTCGCAGTCCGGCTCCTCCCGCCCCCTGTCTGACGTCACTTCCGCCCCCGGGAGAGGCAGGAACTACATCTCCCAGCCTGCCCCGGGGGCGCTTCCGCTCTCTCCAGCCCAGGTGGGAGCGGACCCCGGGCTCTGCCTGACCCCCCCCGCGGGTGCAGTGTCGCCGCTTCCCAGGCGAATCCTCCGTGTCCCGGGGGCGGGGCCTGGTTCCCGGCGGCCCCGCCCCTCGCCCGGGCCGTTGCGCTGCCTGCGCGGGTGGGGGCTGGGCGGGGGGAGGCTCAGGTCCGGGCAGTGCCGCTAGGAACGCCCCGCCCCCGCCCGACTAGCTCCGCCCCCTGCTCTCCCACCCAACTAGCTCCGCCCCCCGCCCGACCGGCCCCGCCCCCTGCTCCGCTATTTGTCTGTAATCTTGTTACATGTCTAGTAGGCATAGTATAAAAACTTGAAATTTACCAAATGGAGGGAAAAACAACACAGTGTTATGCAAGATCAATTATTTTACGTAGGTTATTTTTTTAACCAGGCAACAAGAGCAAAAGAAAGGATTCCGTGTTTTTCTATCTCTCTCATTTACACTATTACAGAAGTGCCTTGTACCACAGGACAAACATGTTGTTCCTTGGTGTCTTCTCATTAAACTTCAGCGGCATTGAGGCAAATAGCATCGGATCCTTGTACCATTTACAATGCATGGGATTTAATGGCTTGGCACATGTACAAATCTGTAGCAGTCAGCGATGCAGCAGCGGTGTCAGGAAAGATTTCAAGTACAAAAGAAAATACGTTTAATCGCCTGTAAAGCAAAGATGCCTAACCCGTTGCAGCACACAGGGCCACGTTAACAACTAACCACGAAGCAGTGGACATCCTCACATTTTATACCATTCAATCCACAACGCCACTCCGCTCGCTTCTCCTCCGACAAGGGAATTGGTGAGATTTGTCACAAGTCGTTCAGAGCTGTTTGGGTTTAATTCTGCTTTAAACTGACCCTCCAGTTCCCCGGGGAAGGCGCCTGTGGGATCCCCGTGGAGCACATTGGTTTCGAGCCCAGACAGAAGAATGGCAATTCCAGTTCCCAGCAAAACTTGAAAGAATGGTTCTGAACGGAGACTGAAGCCACCGAGCCCGGGTCACTTTCTCTCCCCTGAGCCCGGACTCAGCATTTGTTTCTTGGCAATAGATGTCTCCACACAACATTTCCGGCCAAGTCCCCATCGTGTGTCCCTCGGTGGAGTTTCCAGGTCTGTTGTCTGCGGCTACAGCGGGGTCTCAACACGAACTCCGGCTTTGATCCCCATCGCCTCGGCGCCGCTTCCGGGAGCCCCTCCCACAGCTGCCAATCACTGTGCTTGGCCCCGCCCCATCCCGTGCCCTGGAGCAGTGGGCGGTGCCTGGTATGCTAATGAGGACGAGGCTGCTCTGCTCTGTGCGGCGACCGCTCCGGGACTTGGGGGGTGGGGGGTCGCTCTCTGCCCCCTTTATCCCCCCCCAACCCCACGCACCCCCCTCCCCCGCACGACCTCAACCTCCCCCTCCCCACAGCCACCCCGGATTCCCGGCGGCGCCCATCCGGGGGAGAAAAGGGGGGGGTGGAGTCACCCTGAGGTAAAGAGTTGGCGTCCCCCGGTGGGTGCTGCAAACCCAACGCTTTTGACTTTAGAAAAATCACTAAGCGCCCCCCGTTGTCCACGCCTTTGCCCGGGTTGTGCTCCGCGGGGGCTGCAAAACGCAACTCCTCTTTATGTATAAAAATAGAAACACCCCCACTGGGGGGGGCTGCGCCGGACGGAGCTGCTGGCGCGGATGCAGAAAGTCAGGCTGTGCCAGGCGGGGGCTCTGCATGAGCAGCACCGCTACCCCCCCCCCCAGTTGGGTGTTGGATATTTGAATAAAGAAGAGTTGGGTTTTGCAGCACCCACTGGGGGCACTGAGGCTGGGGTGGGTGTGTTATTGTAGGGTCTCTGTGGACACTGGGATGGTCTGCGGAGGTTTGTTAGTGTAGGGTCTCTGTGGGCACTGGGATGGTGTGCAGAGGTTTGTTATTGTAGGGTCTCTGTGGACACTGGATGGTCTGCGGAGGTTTGTTAGTGTAGGGTCTTTGTGGGCACTGGGATGGTGTGCAGAGGTTTGTTATTGTAGGGTCTCTGTGGGCACTGGGATGGTGTGCGGAGGTTTGTTATTGTAGGGTCTCTGTGGGCACTGGGGTGGTGTGTGGAGGTTTGTTATTGTAGGGTCTCTGGGAGCGCTGGCGCTGCGTGTATGGGCGGGATCCTGTTGGCTGGCCCGTTGTGGGGGGAAGGCAGCATGACCCCCAGCGCCCCCCACTTCCACTGGATGCAGCCCAGCTACACCTCTGTGCCCCCTGCCCCCCAGAGACAGTGTGGGGCTGCAAGTCAGGAGTGAGGCGCACTGGGCCAGGTGTGGCAGGGGCAGGGCAGGGGCTGCGGGTCGGGAGTGAGTTTGGTGGGAATCTCGCACACTGGATGCACACTGGCTGCACGCGCCGACGTGCGAGGGAGTCACCCCGTGCGAATTGCGATGGCTGGGGGCAGGGCTGGGCGAGGGAGGAGGAAGAGGCGCCCCCCCCCCGATATGGGGCACATGCCCGGGCGGATACACTAACCCCCTCCCCAAGCTGGGGAGAGAACCCAGGAGTCCTGGCTCCGAATCCCCTCTGATCTAACCCACCAGCCCCCACTCCTGTCCCAGAGTCAGGGAGAGAACCCAGGCGTCCTGGCTCCCAACCGCCTCCTGCTCTAACCGCTAGGCCCCATTCCCCTTCCAGAGGTGGAGAGAGGACCCAGGAGTCCTGGCTCCCAGTCCCCCCTGCTCTGACCCACCAGCCCCCACTGCCCTCCCAGAGGAAAGGCTAAGAACCCAGTTGTCCAGATTCTTGACATTCACATGCCCCCGCCCCGCCCTGGGGTGTCTGGATCTGCCTAGGGGATAACAACCTACTGTTGTGACCAATCTCCTCCCCAGCTCACAAGAAAGGGGCCTGTGCTGGGGTTCTAGAGTCACCCAGCAACCCCTGCTAGGCAGACCCCCCGCCAAGCAAGCCCCACCCCCCATATCACCATGACAGCAGCTGCCCTGAGTGACCAGATTAGCTAAGCTGCTTAAGGGAACAAGCGGCCAACAGCCGGGGTTGGCTCGTTCGGGAGCGGAAAGGGGGCATCTGCCGGGGAGGGGGGAGGGGAAGGGCCCCCTCACAGCGTGTGGGGGCTGAGATCACCCTGGGGTGTCCAGGCATCCCCCCGCTGTGGGTTCACCAAGGGAATAACTAACCAGGAGCCCTCTAGTTTATATTTTCATGTGGCTGGAAAGGTTTTACTATCAAGTGCTGACTTTAGTTAAAGGTTTCTTGGGGCAGGTCCCCACTAGGGCTTAAAGTCGACTTTATCAAGCTAAAGTCGATTTAAGCCTGTACCCGTCCTCACATGTATGCCCTTAAAGTCGATTTAAAGGGACCTTAAAATCGACTTTGGTTCTCCTTCCTAACGAGAGGAGTAGCTGAAATCGACCTCTCTAGGTCCATTGTGGGCTAGTGAGGAGGCATGTGAGGTTAAGCCTCTGACCTTCCGAGCAGCTCCGCGGACCCCCCCCCCCCGCCCGCCCGAGCAGCCCCGCACCGGCTCCCCCCACCTGCCCAAGCAGCCCCGCAACCCCCCCACCCGCCCGAGCAGCCCCGCACCGGACCCCCCCGCCTGCCCGAGCAGCCCCGCACCGGACCCCCCGCCTGCCCGAGCAACCCCGCGAGCCCCCCCCCCCCCGCCCGCATGAGCAGCCCCGCGAACCTTAACTAAAGTCAGCACTTGATAGTAAAACCTTTCCAGCCACATGAAAATATAAACTAGAGGTTTATATAAACGGGAGCCGAACCGCAGGAGGGGTGCGGGGACCCCCCCTCTCCCTGCCAGAGGGGGGGCATCAGCAGGGGGCCCTGAGCCGCGGCCCGGCCTGGTCCCGCGCGAGCCATGAACTTTGGCCGGGGCCGCTCGGGGGTGTTGAGCGTGGGGTGCACCCGCTGCTCCTTCTCCCGCTCGGTGCTGAAGGACGGCGCTGGACTCGGGATGGGGAAGTGAATGAATCGCCTCTCCATAGACTTCAACATCCACTGAGGATCGGACCGTTTGTTTTCAGTGACCAAAGATTATAAATAACGCGAAACCCGAGATGAAAACCTCCCCTCGCCCGACAGGGGGGCAGGCAAGGAAATTCTCATTCGTTTTTTATTATCGCCATCCTAGTGAAGCGCAGAAGATTTTGTCCCTGGTCTCTGACATGGTTCATGACAAATCCTGCAGGGATGTGCCAAACCTTGTGAGGGCTTTTGAAGCAAACGGAGGCAACTGACTAGATCACTTCAATCTTCACGCGGATGGTCTCGAGATATTGTCGTGGGCCGACAGCACCAATAAGTGATGAGGAAGATGAGTAAAGAACTAAACAAATGTGTCCCCGATCCTCTTCCCAGAAGATGTGCGATGAAGAGTCTTTCGGACTCAGAGTCCACAGGGACAGGATCTCAAACCCATTGCTGCCGAGGCAGCTGGACCGGGGCTGAAGGCGTAAAAAGCCTCACTCTGAAGACCGCAGCTGCTATTTCTTAGGACAAACGTGTCAGGCAGAACCTAAAGAAGGAACGAAGGGGCCAGATTGATTTAAAAAAACCCTGAAGAATATTTCGTCTTTCCAAGAGAAAAGTCTGTTTGCAGAAGGGGGGTAGAGTATCAATAGTATAAATTTATACTATCTATATAAATAGTACACCCCCAACACTGGTCCTTCTGCTTTGCACCCCCCACAACCTTCCATGGGAGCAGTGATGGAGCCCCCCCTTTCTGGCCTTGCTGCTGGTGGGGGCCAGCTCTGAGCCCCATCACACTCATGTCATGCCAGGGCACTGAGCTGTGGCTCCAGGGAGCTACTCTTGTGACCCCCGCCTCGCCCCCCTCCCCAGTATGAACACTGGCCCTAACACTGGCCCTTTAACTGCACGTCCTGCGGGTTTCACACTGACTGTGTTTCTCCCCACAGCTCGCTGGGCGTCAGAGTGACGGGCGGGGGCCTCACACCGTCCCACTGCACACCCCTGCACGTTGGCACCGGGCATTCAGTCTACAGGTCACCATCCAGGACCCCCCCCCAAGATTGGGGGCCCCGTCTCGCCGGGCACTGCCCAGACCCCCCCCCCCCAAACCGAGATCGGGACCCGTCACACCGGGCACTGCTCAGACCACACTTGGGGGGTGTTGGGGGATGGGTGAATTGGGAGGGACAGACGAGGTGGGGGAACGGATGGAGGGGGTGTAGCTGGTGGGCCTGTGGTTTACCCATGGGGGGGCGTGCTGGGGAGGCCCCCCTCGCTCTGCTCCCCACTACTGCCCAGGTGGGAAGTGGGGGGCAATGGACCCAACAGCGCCCGTGTGCAGGGGGAGCGGAGGGTGTTTATGGTGTTAATGGCTGATCCATTCAACACAGTCCTTGAGTTCCTGTTCTCAGCCCCATATATTCAGTCAGCCCCCCCAGCTCTGCCAGTGCCCCTCACTCCCACCCCCCAGCCCCCTGCCAGCCCAGCCCCACGCCCCCAACCCTGCTGATGCCCCTCACTCCCACCCCCCCAGCCCCCTGCCAGCCCAGCCCCCCCAGCTCTGCTGATGCCCCTCACTCCCACCCCCCCAGCCCCCTGCCAGCCTAGCCCCCCCAGCTCTGCTGATGCCCCTCACTCCCACCCCCCCAGCCCCCCCCAGCTCTGCTGGTGCCCCTCACTCCCACCCCCCAGCCAGCCCAGCCCCACCCCCCCAGCTCTGCTGATGCCCCTCACTCCCACCCCCCCAGCCCCCTGCCAGCCCAGCCCCCTCCCAGCTCTGCTGGTGCCCCTACTCCTGACCCGCAGCCCCTGCCAGCCCAGCCCCCCCAGCTCTGCTGGTGCCCCCACTCCTGACCAACAGCTCTGCTGATGCCCAGCCTGACGGCCCCCTGGGGAGAGCTGTGAGGGGAGAGCGCCCCCCTGCCGAATCAGCCCTTCTTATGGGATCACCCCCAAACCCCTTCCCATGTGAGTTCTGGCCCCCCAGCCCACAGGGGAGGGGGGAGCAGACTGGAACAGACCCCAACTCTGGTTAGGAAAGCCGGCTTTATTCCGGGGGCAGGGCGGGCTCCCGCGTCAGTGGGGCAGATCCTGCTGCCACCGAGGGTGATGCAGGCTGCTGTGGGGCTTACACCAGGTGCAGTACCTCCTCCTGCTCCTCATGGTGTCCCAGGTGGGGGGCAGCAGGTTGCTATGGGGCTGACACAGGGTGCAGTACCGCCTGTTGCCTCTGGGGTGTGCTGGTACAGGCCACTGTAGGCTCCTATGGGGCTAATTCAGCCCTGCCCCCTAGAGGCAGAGCACCGGGTCCTGACAGCCCCATGCGGCCCCCGTCCAGCGCCAGGCCTGTGGGGCGCGGCGGGCGTGGCGAGCTCCCCTTGCGGCATATCCGCCCCCCGACTCAGAGCCCGTGGGGCCGGGGGCACAGACCTCCCGGGGGGGGCCCGGCTCACAGTGGCTTCCTCTTGAACCCGAAGACGGAGACGAAGAGCAGGATCTCGAAGGCTGCGGGCAGGGCGCTGGGGGCACAAGGGTGGTGGGGTCAGTGCCAGGACGTTCCCCCCGGGTGCCCCCCGCCCATGCCCCTCGGGGGGGCATCTACCTGCAGGCGGCCAGGATGTACCAGTAGGTGGCGCTCTCCCGGCCAGCGCGCCGAGGGGAGGAAGGAGAGGCAGACGGAGGCGCTGCAGTGAGCGGCCAGTGCTGGGAAATAACCCGGCGTGGAGAGAACCCCGTAGGGGGCGCTGGCCCCACCCGGCCCCAGGGCAGGGACTGGCCGGCTCAGGAGGGCGGGGAAGGGGGCAGGGGCCTGTCCCCTCTAGGGGGCACCACTGACCTGCAGAAGGCAAAGATCCCCCAGTCGAGGCTGCTGCCCCACTGGTCGAAGAGGAAGAAGAGCAGGGTCACGGCGGCGGCGGCGTGAGCCCCGATGGCTGGGGGGGAGCGGAGTCAGGGATCAACAATTGGGACCAATGGGGGGGCTGATGCAGCTGGGGTGGGGCAGGGGGCTGCCCCCCATCCATTCTCCCCTGTACCCCTCCAGGCCCTGGTCTCTCCGCTGGGGATGGCAACGGTGCTAACCAGGGGGATGGTCTGGGGTCACCTGAGCGGACCCCCTCCCTCCCATTCCCCGCCCCCCTGAGCCAGCCAGTCCCACCCTGGGGCCGGGTGGGAGTCGGCGCCCCCTAGAGGGGACAGGCCGCCGCCCCATTCCCCGCCCCCGTGAGCCAGTGCAGAACAGAGGTGGGGCCCCCTGGGGACAAGTCATTGTGTTGTGGGGGGGTCAGGCAGGTCCGGGTGATGCTGTAACACCATACGGGGGGGGGGGTTCAGCGTTTGTCCCCCAACAGGCGGAAGGATACACAGCAGAGTCTGGGTGTTGTTGAACATGGACACCCCGGAGAAGAAGCCGGCCAGCTCCACCGCGAACAAGCCCAGGGTCACCGACAGGGCCACCACCAGCCTGGGGCCGGCGCCCGGACGGGCGACACGGGGTCACAGGGGGCTGGGCGCGACCCCCAGGTCCTGCCCACCTTGGTCTCCCCACAGACCCCACCCCCCGCAATCTCCCCCCCACCTCTCTCAGCCCATTTCTCCTCCCTCCCAGCATCCTCCCCCCCATGCCCCGCTGGACCCATCCTCCTCCCACCGGTCCCCCTGCCACCCCAGGTGCCCCCCGTCCCGCTGTAGACCCAGACCTGTCGTCCCACCCACCCCCCTCCGCTCGCCCTGGTGTCCCGCCAGCCCCCGGCTGACTCACTCCATGTCCTGGCGCTGGTACTGCTGCTGGGTGTACTGCAGGGGCAGCCCAGCCTGGACGTCCTGCAAGACAGGGCAGCAAGATCAGGCCCGGGCGTGCCACTCAGCGGAGGGCGAGCTGGGGTAGAATCGGGGGGCAGGAGAAAAGATGCTATTCTGACTCCCAGCCTGCCCCTGCTCTAACCACCAGCCCCCACTCCCCTCCCAGAGCCGGGGAGAGAACCCAGGAGTCCTGATTCCCAGCCCCCTTTTCTATACCCCACCAGCCCCCACTCCCCTCCCAGAGCCGGGGAGAGAACCCAGGAGTCCTGATTCCCAGCCCCCTTTTCTATACCCCACCAGCCCCCACTCTCCTCCCAGAGCCGGGGAGAGAACCCAGGAGTCCTGGCTCCCAGACCCCTCTGCTCTAACCCACCGGCCCCCCACTCCCCTCCCAGAGCCGGGGAGAGAACCCAGGAGTCCTGATCCACATTGCTTCCACCCACCTCCCTGCAGTCACAACCTCCTTGATTCCTGCCGCCTGTGTTCAGTGGGGGCTCCCCATACCCCTCCTCTCACCTCTGGAAAGTGACCACAGGTGGCGGGGGCGCGGTGTGTGGGTGAGGTGGAAGCCCTGCTGCATGAGGGGTGCGTGTTGGAGGATGGTGTACACCGTGTTCGGTGGTGAGTGTGTTGGGAGACCTGTACGTGCGTGACAGGGGATAGTGGCAGGCGGGTGTTGCCGGGGCAGCTGTGCACATTATACAGATGATGCGTCACATGGATGGACGTTATATGGGTGGGCGTTGTTGGGGCAGGCGCCCATTGTCGGGATGGGTGTATGGTATGGGGATGTATGGCAGGCACGGGCGTTGTAAGGGCGGGTGTGATATGGCGGTGTGTGTTGTAGGCATGGTCGTCGTACAGGTGTGAGTTGTCGGGGTGGGTCTGCATCACAGGCATCATGCGGTTGTACATCATCAGGGTCAGTGCGTTGTACGGGTGTACATCATAGGTGCGGGATGGACAGGCATTCTGTCTGGGGGTAGACTGTGGGTGTCACATGGGTGTGCATTGTCAGGGTGGATAGGTGGCATGCTGTAGGCTGCCGACTGTGGGTATCACACAGGTAGATGTCGTCGGGGGTGTGGTGTGGTAAGGTGCCGATTGTGAGTGTCACACAGGGTGGGCGTCGTCAGGGTCTCTTACCCGGGACCAGAAGATGGTGATGACGATGACGAGATGCGCCGTGAGGATCAGGAAGCGGGCGGGCACCAGCCCACTGACCAGCGGCATCGCCAGGCGCCCCCCACGCAGGCAGGATCCTCTGGGCGGGGCCTAGCGGGGGGGAGGGGGAGCGAAGGCGTCAGGCTGGGGTGACCCAAGGCAGCACCGGGCCCCCCTGTATCCTCCCTGGGGAGTCTCCCCCATCGCCCCCCATGGAGTCCCCATCTCCCATCCCCCCCCACATAACCCCCCATGGAACCCCCCAGTCCCCATTGTCCCCCATAGCCCCCTGCATCGCCGCCACCCCCATGGAACTCCCCCCCCGCCTCCATCCGCCTGCCCCCCCAGTCGAATGCTGTAGGGTTCAGATTGTGGGTTTCACACAGGGTGGGCGCCCCCCATAGCGACTCCCCCTTCCCAATGTCCCCCCTCCTAGTATCCACCAACCCTGCGCCCCCCCATGGAGACTCCCCAATCACTACACCCTCCCCCCTTGTGCAATCCCCCATCCCCGTGGCCCCCATACTACCCCCTCCCCCAAAAACCCCTCGTGGAACCCCTCTGCTCCCCCCACAGACTCCCCCTCCCCCCCGCTCTCCCTGTGGAACCCCCTCGCCCCCATCCCCGCGCCCCCCACAGACTCCCCCTCCCCCCTCAGTGGAACCCCCCACCCCCATCCCCGTGCCCCCTGAGACTCCCCCCCCCCTCAGTGGAACCCCCCGTCCCCATCCCCGTGCCCCTCACAGACTCCCCCTCCCCCCTCAGTGGAACCCTCCGCCCCCTTCCCCGTTCCCCCCCACAGACTCCCCCTCCCCCCTCAGTGGAACCCCCCACAGACTCCCCTCCCCCCTCAGTGGAACCCCCCACAGACTCCCCCTCCCCCCTCAGTGGAACCCCCCCACAGACTCCCCCTCCCCCCTCAGTGGAACCCCCCCCCCCATTCCTGCGCCCCCCACAGAGACTCCCCCTCCCCCTGTGGAACTCCTCCGCCCCCATCCCCCCTCCTCCCTCAGTGGAACCCCCGTGGAACCCTCGCCCCGCGCGCCCAGCCCCGGCCGCGCGCTCTGTCGCTCTCGCTCAGGCTCCGCGCGCTCCGGCCCTCGGCGTTGCCCCTGGCAACCGACCAACCGCTCCCGGCGCCGCACCGCGCTCCAGAGAGGGAGAGCTCGTGATCTCGGAGGAGATCTCGCTAGACGAGCCCCACGCCGCCATCTTGCTTGAGGGCATGAAGAAGGGCAGCTCCCCCCCCCCTCCGCTGAGCCCTCCCCCAGGGCCATATGGGCCATATAGGGACTCCCCCTCCCCAGGACAATACAGGGACCCCCTCCCCCAGGGCCATATGGGCCATATAGGGACTCCCCCTCCCCAGCACAATACAGTGATTCCCTCCCCCCGGGCCATATGGGCCATATAGGGACTCTCCCTCCCCAGGACAATACAGGGACCCCCTCCCCCAGGGCCATATGGGCCATATCGGGACTCCCCCTCCCCAGGACAATACAGGGACCCCCTCCCCCAGGGCCATATGGGCCATATCGGGACTCCCCCTCCCCAGGACAATACAGGGACCCCCTCCCCCAGGGCCATATGGGCCATATCGGGACTCCCCCTCCCCAGGACAATACAGGGACCCCCTCCCCCAGGGCCATATGGGCCATATAGGGACTCCCCCTCCCCAGCACAATACAGTGATTCCCTCCCCCCGGGCCATATGGGCCATATAGGGACTCTCCCTCCCCAGGACAATACAGGGACCCCCTCCCCCAGGGCCATATCTGCCATATAGGGACTCCAAGACCTGGGCGCACGGGGGAGCAGGCGCGGGGCGCACCGGGGCATGTTCGCCACCTCCTCGCGGGGGGCCGTGGGGCGCGGCGGGGGCCAAGCTGAGCGTGGACGAGCTCTACAGGCTGCCTGGCGCCAAGAAGGGCAAAGGCGGGCGGGGCGAGGGCGGGCGGTGGTGCAGCCAGGGGGGCCCGGCGGGGTGGGACCCGGCGCTCACCCCGGGCCAGGTGCTGGAGGCGGCGCGGCGGCTGCTGGAGCAGTGGCGGCTGGAGAGTTACCTGCTGGAGATGGGGCTGCCGGCCGGGGAGCTGCAGAGCGCCCGCCCCGCCATGGGCTACAGGTAGGGGGCGCCACCGGGGGGGCAGCGGAGAAAAGGGGGGGTCCTGGGAGGGGAACCCCAAAGCAGGCGCGGGGTACTGGGGCGGGTGCCACTGCAGGGTATAGGGGGCACCCTTCACCTCCCTCACCCCCTCCATGCCATGGGGTTCTGTGCACCCCACTTTCCCTCTCCCCCCTCCACCTGGACCCCTATTTTGTAGGCTGTAAGGGCTGGGTATCCCCCCCGTAAGCCATGACCCATGTCCCTGTTGGGGCCCCCCCGATACTGGGGGGCTCTATGCAAATGAGGCGTCCCTATACCAAGGAGCGGGGGTGATTTGCATAACATGGCACCACCGCGGATGGAGCAAAATCGGGCCCGCTCCCTCGCCATGGCAACCAGATTCGTGCGGGGTGGGGGTTAGGGGGCAGTGACCCGCACGTTCACAGGGACCACCGGTGAATCAATGAGGGGCCTCCAGCTCTTTCACTTGCATAAGCCCCAAGGGCGGGGCGAAATCCGGGTGTTAAGGACGTCCATTTCACCTTAACTCTGCCCCCCCCGGCCTATGCGTTTGGCTACAGCCCCCTCGTCGGCTGGGTTCGAGACTCTAGAACCCTGGCACAGACCTCTTTCTTGTGAGTTGGGGAAGAGGTTGGTCACAACAGTAGGTTGTTATCCCCTAGGCAGATCCAGACACCCCAGGGCGGGGCAGGGCATGTGAATGTCAAGAATCTGGACAACTGGGTTCTTAGCCTTTCCTCTGGGAGGGCAGTGGGGGCTAGTGGGTCAGAGCAGGGGGGGCTGGGAGCCAGGACTCCTGGGTTCTCTCCCTGGCTCTGGGAGGGGAGTGGGGCCTAGCGGTTAGATCACGAGGCGGTTAGATCTGGGAGGGGAGTGGGGGCTGGTGGGTGTACAGAAGGGGGGCTGTGAATCAAGTGGAGTACCCTTGCTGGTCAGAGACTCTACGTGCCCCCAACATCCCCCCCCCCCACACACATGCAAATCCCTCCCAATCTGTCCCTGAGCTGAGTGTTGCCCTGCCACCTGGTGTCCTGCTGTGACGAAGTGGGAGTACTGTGTGTGTGTGCCTCAGTTTCCCCTATGCATTTCTTTGGCGTCTATGTGGAGGGAAAGGAATGTGTAGCTGATGCAAAGCCAAGGTGAAGCTGTAACGAGGCACACACACACACAGTACTCCCACTTCGTCACACCTGCCACTGAGCCTAATCGGGGGTGACAGACGCTGGCACCGCCCCTCCCACAAGCACCCCCAGAGATGCTAAAAGGGGTTCTCAGACTGGGGGGTTGAGCCCCGAGCATCTTCCCCCTGCACCCCACTTTCCCCCAGCATTGATAATGGGGTTGAATATATTTAAATGTGTTTCATATTTACAAGGGGGGGTCACCAGTGCAAGCAACACACCCGCACACACAGCCCCCGAGACCCTACCATAACACACACAGCCCCCACATCCTGGTGGGTTAGAGCAGGGGAGCTGGGAGCCAGGACTCCTGGGATCCCTGTCCCGGTGCAGAGATGCGGCCACCTCTGGGGTGGGGCAGTGGTCCCGCCTTCAGCCCTGACCCCCAGGGGAGTGCGCCCCCTGGTCTGCGGGCACGACCTCACCACTTCCATCGCGATATTCAAAGACTCGCAGGAGATAAATGGTAGCTGCTGCCCCCCCAGTTGGGGGGGTTTAGTTTTTTATAAAAAGGAGCTGCGTTTTGCAGCACCGCTCGGGGGACGCCAGCTGTTCACCTTAGGGTGACTCCAGCCCCCCCCCTTCTCCCTGTATGGGCGCCGCCGGGAATCCGGGGTGGCTATGGGGGAGGAGTGGAGGTCGTGCAGGGGATGGGGGTGAGTGGGGTTGAGGGGGGAAGGGGGCAGAGAGCGACCCCCGCCCCCCAAGTTCCGGAAAGGTTCGCTGCACAGTGCAGAGCAGCCTCGTCCTCATTAGCATACCAGGCACCGCCCACTGTTCCGGGCCATGGGATGGGGGCGGGAGTTGGCAGCTTTGGGAGGGGCGCGGGGCGGAGCAGGGGTGGGGTAGTCGGACGGGGGCAGTCGGAGCAGAGGGCGGAGCTAGGGCATGTCTTCACTACCACTTTAAATCGATGTTAACGACGTTAGGTCGAAGTAAACGTGTACCTGTCTTCACATACATGCCCTTAACGTCGATGTAAAGGGCCTTAAAGATCGATCTTGGCACTCCAGCCTAACCAGTGGCATAAGGCTAATCTCGACGTTCCAAGCTCGACCGTGGGCTAGTGAAGACGGAACCCGACATTAATAGCCTCCAGAGGCTGTCCCACAATGCTCCATTCTGACCGCTCTGGACTGCCTCACTACTGCTCCACTGTGACCGCTCTGCACTGCACTCTGAACTCGCTGCTTGGCCAGGTAGATAAGACCCGGGAACATTTGAATGCCATTTCCTGTTTGGTCAGCGTGGCCAGCTCACCTGAACTGATCAGTCGCCATTCAGAGCAATCAGCAGCACTAGCCGCCATGCAGAGCTCAGCATCACAGGAATCCATGATGAGCTCATCTACCCTGGAAACCAGCCAGAGGAGAAGAGCTCCAGCATGGTCCACTCGTGAGGTGCTGGATCTCATCGCTATCTGGGGAGAGGAATCCGTGATGTTGGAACTACGAAACAACAAACGGAATGCCAACACCTACGGAAGAGTCTCCAAGGCCATGCTGGAAAGGGGCCACAACAGGGACACCACACAGTGCCGCGTGAAAATTAAGGAGCTGCGGCAATCTTTCCAGAAAGCCAAGGAGGCAAACGGGCGATCAGGGGGCGCGCCACGGACATGCAGGTTCTACAATGAACTAAATGCCATAATGGGGGGGCGCCCCCACCACCATCGCGCCGGTGTGCGTGGACTCCACCGATGGGATCATCGTCAGGGAGGAGACTGATTCCGAGGAGGACGAGCATGAAGAAGAAAATCTCACGGAGCAGCAGGAGCCCAGCGGAGAACCCTTGTACCCAGAGAGCCAGGAGCTGTTTGTCACCCTGGAGCCAGTACCCTCCCAAGCCTCCCAGGGGGGTAAGTGTTTCTTTTTTAAGGGATTACATGACGCGTGATTTTGTAAAGGAAGCATTTATTAATGAGTAACTTGCCCTAAGGACTTAGCGTGCTTTCATTGCTGGTCAATTTCTACTCAAAGAGTTTGTCAATATACTCCGGGATTGACCATAAGTCCTCCGCGGACATTTCAATGAAGCTCTCCAGGAGGTAGCGATGAATCCAGCGCAGCAGATTTCTGGGGAGAGCTGCCTTATCTGGTCCCCCGTGATAGGACACCAACCCACGCCACGAAAGTAGTAGGTTGTCTGGTATCATTGAGCAGGCTAGCATTGCGGCGTATGGACCAGGACTTTGCATGGACTCAAGGAGCATGCGCTCCCTATCTCTCCGAGAAATTCTCAGCAAAGTGATGTCATTCAGGGTTGCCTGTTTGAGATACGGACTGCAATTAGTCGGGAGATAAAGAGTCCCAGCTGCAAAGTTCTCTTTTCTGCTGAGGACCGATGAACCGAGCACCCCCCCCCACGAACGCTGACCGCCCCCCCCCCCCAGCCCGTAGCGTTAGCTGGCAGGGAATACGAGCCGTCTGCACGCGGTCTGAAGAACCCCAAAAAGACCTTAGCCCTTAGCGAGAGATTTTTTGGCATTTGCTTTGCAGTTTGCGGTTTCAGTGGGAGCCAGCCACGCGGTGGGGGGAAGGGGGCGGGGTTACTCTACAGTATGCAAGCGCCACTTTTAACTTACCATGGCCGGCTGCACGGTGATTTCAGAAGCCGTCTTGGGCTGAGGCACGCATATGTGTCTGAGATGCTCTGAATTTTCTGAGAGCTTGTCAGTCAGTTTTAGGTGTACAACATGACCTTGTACAGAAATCATATCAGGCCTCTGAATACTGAGGTTGCAAATGGCATACTACTCCCATTGTGTACAGTCCGAGACTGCCTCCTAACCTTGAATGTATCTGTCTCATAACTTTCAAACTTTCTTTTCCCACACTTGCCCACAGATGAACAACAAGTATCTCACAACCCCCCTGCCTCCTCATCACGCCGTGCACCGCAGATAAGAAAGCGTAAAAAGAAAACGCGAACGCGTGATGAGATGTTTACTGAACTCGTGGAGAACTCTCGCGCTGAGGCAGCCCGCCAGACGGACTGGAGGGAAAGAATGATAGAGGCAAGGGATCGAGAGATTCAGGCAAGGGATCGAGAGATTCAGGCAAGGGATCGAGAGAGAGAGGAAAGGAAGCGAGAGAGAGAGGCAAGGGATCGAGAGAGAGAGGCAAGGGATCGAGAGAGAGAGGCAAGGGATCGAGAGAGGCAGGAATGGAGAGCCGCTGAACAAAAGAGGGTAGAACGTGAGGAAAGATGCATGGATGCTTTCCTCCGCATAATGGAGGACCAGAGCGACATGCTGCGATCTCTGGTGGAGCTGCAGCATGACCAAAGACCACCTCTGCAGCCCCTGTGTAACCACCTCCCCCCCTCCCCAACTCCCATAGCTTCCCCACCCAGACGTGGGTTGAGAACACGGGGGGGCAAGCTCCGTGGGCCGCTCCACTCTACCCCACAAGCCAGCAGAAGCAGCAGCAGCAGCAGGCTTACATTCTCGGAACACTTTTGAAAGCTGCTGAGTCTTGCCAACCCCTCCTCTCCACCCCCCCCTCCTTTGCCCACTCCTCCCCACTGCGACTGCCGGTTTCCCTCCAGGATACCAGGACAGTGATCCCCTGTATTTGTATTTCCGATGAACCAATAAAGGAACCATGATTTTTCAAACAGTGATTTTATTTTCTCTGCAAGCATGGGGAGGGAGGAGGGAAAGCATGGGGAGGGGGGAGGGAAAGAGGGTTCAAGGGCAGGAGGCTTAGAGCACAGCAAGGGAGCAGATTCTCAAACGCCATCTCGGGCACTCATAAAACTGTCTTTCAAGGTGTCCCTGAGGCGCAGGGCCTCACGGTGGGCTCTTTTACTTTCCCTGCTGTGTGGCTGCTCATAAGTAGCAGAAAGTAAATTTGCCTCTGCCTCCCAGCCTGCCATAAACGTTTCCCCCTTGCTCTCACAGATATTGTGGAGCACAGAGCAAGCAGCAATAACAATGGGGATATTTCTCTCGCGGATGTCTGAGCGTATCAGTAAGGAACGCCATCTCCCCTTCAAGCGGCCAAATGCACATTCTACGGCCATTCTGCACTTGCTCAGCCTGTAGTTGAACAGCTCCTGACCCCTGTCCAGGGCTCCTGTGTAGGGCTTCATAAGCCAGGGCATTAGGGGGTAGGCTGGGTCCCCAATGATCACGATCGGCATTTCGACCCCCCCCACGGAAATTTTCTGGTCGGGGAAGAAAGTGCCTTGCTGCAGCTGTCTAAAAACCCTAGAGTTCCTGAACACTCGAGCGTCATGAAGCTTTCCCGGCCACCCCACGTACAGGTCGGTGAAACGTCCCTTGTGGTCAACCACTGCTTGCATGACCATTGAGTAATATCCCTTCCGGTTTCTGTACTCGGCGGCCTCGTGGTCCGGTGCCAGGATAGGGATATGAGTCCCATCTATAGCCCCACCACAGTTAGGGAATCCCATGGCGGCAAAGCCATCTATTGTGGCTTGCAGGTTTCCGAGGTTTATAACCCGGTGTAGCAGCCGCTCGACGATTGCCCTGCTTACTTGCATCACAGCAAAGCCCACTGTAGACCTACCCACCCCAAACTGATTCGCGACTGACCGGTAGCTGTCTGGCGTTGCAAGCTTCCAGAGGGCTATCGCCACTCGCTTCTCCACTGTAAGGGCCGCTCTCATTTTGGTATTCCTGCGCTGGAGGGCCGGGGACAGCAAGTCACAAAGTTCCATGAAGGTGCCCTTTTGCATGCGGAAGTTTCTGAGCCACTGGGAGTCATCCCAGACCCGCAGCACTATGCGGTCCCACCAGTCTGTGCTTGTTTCCCTGGCCCAGAATCGGCGTTCGATGGCATGAGCCTGCCCCATTGCCACCATTTTTGACAGATTGTCAGTCGCCCTACTTGCAAAAACGGCAGTGTCCCTGTCGTCCCCGCTGTGCACGTCAGTGTCCCTGTCGTCCCCGCTGTGCACGTCCGTGTCCCTGTCGTCCCCGCTGTGCTTGTCCATCTCCTCCTCACTGTCATCGGGTTCCAGAAAGCGCGGTTCTCCCCGGATCGCATTCCTCCTCTGCAGACGGTGCAGCAGGAACTCAGCAACCGTGATCGAGGTCCTCACAACAGCCATTACTGCAGCCGTGGTGTCAGCGGGCTCCATGCTTGCAATGCTATGGCGTTAGTTCGGCGGAGAAAGGGCGCGAATTATGGGATGCCTACCCACAGGGCACCGCTTGTAATGGGGGTGGGCGGCGCGGAAAAAGGGCGCGAAATTTGGAAATGCCTACCCACAATGCTGCACTCGAAATGGTGCCTGCTGGGGGATCAGGGAACTGTGGGATAGGTACCCAGAGTGCAACGCATGTCATGTCGACGCCTGCAAAAGTTTTGCAGACAGACACTGTCGACTTGCTGTGCTTAGCTGTGCGTAGTGAAGACACACAACATCGACTGTATACCGTCGCGTTCACAACATCGACATAAAGGAAATCGAACTAATGCTGTAGTGAAGACATACCCTAAGTCGGGCCCAGTACAGTGGTGGGGTGTGATCTTTGTCAGGGTCAGTGCAGCCCCCAGTACAGGGGTGCGGTGTGATCTTTGTCAGGGTCAGTGCAGCCCCCAGTACAGGGGTGGGGTGTGATCTTTCTCATGGTCAGTGCAGCCCCCAGTACAGTGGTGGGGTGTGATCTTTGTCACGGTCGGTGCAGTGCCCAGTACAGTGGTGGGGTGTGATCTTTGTCAGGGTCGGTGCAGCGCCCGGTGCAGTTGTGGGGTGTCATCTTTGTCAGGGTCAGTGCAGCCCCCAGTACAGGGGTGGGGTGTGATCTTTGTCAGGGTCGGTGCAGTGCCCAGTACATTAGTGGGGTGTGATCTTTGTCAGGGTCAGTGCAGCCCCCAGTACAGGGGTGCGGTGTGATCTTTCTCAGGGTCAGTGCAGTGCACAGTACAGTGGTGGGGTGTGATCTTTGTCACGGTCGGTGCAGTGCCCAGTACAGTGGTGGGGTGTGATCTTTGTCAGGGTCGGTGCAGTGCCCGGTACAGTGGTGGGGTGTGATCTTTGTCAGGGTCAGTGCAGCACCCGGTGCAGTTGTGGGGTGTCATCTTTGTCAGGGTCAGTGCAGCCCCCAGTACAGGGGTGGGGTGTGATCTTTGCCAGGGTCGGTGCAGTGCCCGGTATAGTGGTGGGGTGTGATCTTTGTCAGGGTCGGTGCAGTGCCCAGTACAGTGGTGGGGTGTGATCTTTGTCAGGGTCGGTGCAGTGCCCGGTACAGTAGTGGGGTGTGATCTTGGTCGGGGTCGGTGCAGTGCCTGGTACAGGGGTGGGGTGTGATCTTGGTCGGGGTCGGTGCAGTGCCCGGTACAGGGGAGGGGTGTGATCTTTGTCAGGGTTGGTGCAGTGCCCGGTACAGTGGTGGGGTGTGATCTTTGTCAGGGTCGGTGCAGTGCTCGGTACAGTAGTGGGGTGTGATCTTGGTCGGGGTCGGTGCAGTGCCCGGTACAGTGGTGGGGTGTGATCTTTGTCAGGGTCGGTGCAGTGCCCAGTACAGGGGTGGGGTGTGATCTTTGTCAGGGTCGGTGCAGTGCCCGGTACAGTGGTGGGGTGTGATCTTTGTCAGGGTCGGTGCGGTGCCCAGTACAGTGGTGGGGTGCGCTCTTTGTGAGGGTCGGTGGAGGGCCCGGTACAGTGGTGGGGTGTGATCTTTGTCAGGGTCGGTGCGGCGCCCAGTACAGTGGTGGGGTGTGATCTTTGTCAGGGTCGGTGCGGCGCCCAGTACAGTGGGGCTGAGGGGCGGGGGGGCTGAGATCCCCTCGGATTTACCGCTGCACCCCCCGCCCTGGGGACCCCCCCGTCCTGCCCCCTTTCTCCCTAGAGCGACACGAGCAACATCCAGGGTGACCCCCCCTTTATCCCCCACCCCTGAGAAGGTCTCTGGTCCCCTCCCCCCATTTCCCCCCCACTTCACCAGTGGACAGTTCACATCTCAGGTTTGGGGTCCCCCCCATTGTTCCCTGCAGGGATTTGTCCTTGTTCAGGTGGGAATCGTTTCCTCGGGTTATTTCTGAACTGGGAAGAGGGTCAATGGGCAGAGGCTGGGGGAGCCTAAGACCCGGATACCTCTGGGCTGGGGGGGGTTTCTCTGGTGGCAACAGGGACTGGGAAGGTCCAGAAAGTGCCCCCCAGGGAGACAGCTCAGCCCCAGGTTTCCCAGTCCCAGCTACTTCCCCCACCCTGCTCAACCCAGCAGCCCCCCCATCCCCACCCCTGCCTGCGAGTCACGTCCCCAGACCCCACGGCCATTCGATAGATTGATATCAAATTCTTGAAAATCTTCCCGTTTTTCTCTGCAGGTGTCTGACTGAGATCCGGGCTCCTTTCTGCCAAGTGCTGCAGAGACCCCAAGTGAACTCAGACCCCACTGTTGTGCCAGGTAATATTGAGATCCAGACTGTGATCACGGACCCCCTTGTGCCAGGCAGCACATGACTGCTGCTCTCATTGCTACCTCCATTGTGCTGGGCACTTCAGAGACCCCGACTGAGATCTGTGTCCCTGTTGGGCCTGGCATGGCACTGACCCTGACAAAGATCACACCCCACCACTGTACTGGGCACGGCACTGACCCTGACAAAGATCACACCCCTCCACTGTACTGGGCACTGCACCAACCCTGGCAAAGATCACACCCCACCACTGTACTGGGCACCGCACCAACCCTGGCAAAGATCCTGGCCCCACATTTTTCCAGCTCCTGCAGGGAGCCTAAACAGAATCAGGGGTCCTGTAATTCCCAGGCAGGCCCCTTGTTGTGCAGGGCTCTGCACAGACACTGACCAAGATCAGGGTTCCCGTTGTGACTGGTGCTGAACGGACACCAAGGATATGTCAACACTGCCATTAAAACCCCACAGCTGGCCCATGGCAGCTGACTCAGGCTCACAGGGCCCAGGTGAAGGGGTTGTTTAATTGCACTATGTCCGGGCTTGGGCTGGACCCAGGCTGTAGGACCCTGTGAGGTGGGAGGGTGACAGACCTTGGGCTGGAGCATCTACACCACAATGAACAGTCCTGCAGCCTGAACCATGTGAGCCCAAGTCAGCAGGCCCGGGCCAGTCGCTGGTGTCTAACTGCAGTGTAGACCTGCCCACGGTGACAGAGAGTCCTTGCCACAAACAGCGCAAAGGCTAAATAGGCAAATGTTGGGAGGCTGCTCTCCACTTGACAGATGGGGAAACTGAGGCTCAGAGAGCTGAAGTAATTTGCTCCAGTTTGCATGGAGAGTTTGGTTAAAAGTGGGAACTGAACCCAGATTGTTTGAGTTCTTGCCTCTCCCCTTTACCCCAAGCCCAGCATGTGTGTGTACAGTGTTGTTTTCCTCTGTTTTTGCATTGCATTGGCTTCCAAGGGAGGTTGTGGAATTTCCTTCACTGGAGGTTTTTAAGACCTGGTTAGAGGTGCACCAGTCTGGGAATGTCTAGGGATACTTGGTCCTGCCTCAGCACAGGAGGCTTGAATAGATGACTCTCAAGATCCCTTCCATATGTGTTCATTGAAATACTGTAATTCTCTTTTGCGCTGTGTCCTGTTCTACGCTGCACTGTTTGGCATGTCGCCATTTGGAACTGTGATGCATCATGTTGTGTTGCATAGTTTTATGGTGCATTGTTTTGCCTCAGCGTGTTTGGTGCCTGGGTTTATGTTGGTTTGAGCTGAGCTCTTTTCCATTGTGTACTGTAGGGTGTGTTAGTTTGCATTGTGTTGCTTTCTTTTCCTTTGTATTGTCATTTTATGCTATAGGATGTTGTCTTTGTTATTTTCCCGATTTGCCTGACGTTATGTAGTGTTTGTTTTTATACGTATGTATTGCAAAGCATCATAGAAATGTAGGGCTGGACAGGACCTCAAGACATCATCCAATCCAGATCTCTCTGCTGAGGCAGGACCAAGTATATGTAGATTCTCTCTGACAGAGGTTTGTCCTACCTGTGCTTACGAACCTCAGGTGAAAGAGACTCCACAGCCAAACCCTTATAAGAGTACAGTAGACTTCCGATTATCCGGGCACGGGTTAACCAGGCTGCGGATTAACTGGGATGTCCAAACAGGTTGGTAGGGGAAGCCCCAAAGCGGCGGCGGGCTGAGCCTTAGCCTGCTTCTGCTTTGGGGCTTCTCCCACTGGCCCCTTACAAGCTGGGGTCTCAGCCTGTTTCCAGCCTGGGTGTAGGGAACCCAGGCTGGCAGTGGGAGCTGAGACCCTGGCTGGCAGGAGCCTGGGGGGAAAGCCCAAAGCGGCGGCAGGCTCAGCACTCAACCTGCTGCCACTTTGAGCTTTCCCCGCAGGCTCCTGCTAGCCGGGGTCTGAGCTCCCACTGCCAGCCTGGGTTCCCTACACCCAGGCTGGCAGTGGGAGCTGACTGGGGCAGGTGGTGGGACTGCCACCATCCCCCCCCCCGGGCGGCTGGCGACCCCCCCCCCCAAGTAGACGCTTGATTATCCGGGATTTTATTAACCGGGATTAAGATTTTCCCGATCATCCCAGATAATCAAGAGTCTACTGTATTCCAGAGCTGAATGACCTTAGCTGTGGTGACACCCACTCAGATTTTAGTGGTGAGCAGCTCTGGAGAGAGAGGAGACTCCAGTGAGTGGGCAGCTGGGTAAAGAGACTAAACTTGGGAGGCAAAACATTGACATGTCCAAGGTCAACCAGGCTGTCCGTGACAGAGCTAGAAATAGATTCCAGTTCTAGTGCCACTGTACTGCTGTTTCAGGTACTGAAGGTCTCTGCCACACTGGTGTTTTAGGCACTGGTAGTATAGGTAGAATTGACATTAGTGCACCACTCCGGCACTGGTGCACCATGTTGCCAGTTGAAAGCTTGTGGTGGCAGGAAACAGTGACCTCAGTGAGGCCTGGGGCTGGCTGAAGAGTGCAGCTGGTAATGTTCTGCTCCTGCCAGATTGTCAAGTTCAGCAAAACTCTGAAAACTAGGGAAGAGAGAGCTAATATACACACTGATGCAACCTTAACTCTGCCCCCTGGAGCTGGCAACAGCCAGTGGGTGCTATCTGCCTGCAGTCCAGCCACACTCAGTGTTAGGTGTAGCTGCATTGAAAGGTAGAGGCATTAGAGCAACTTGGTGGAGGTGTTATTGTGATACGAGAGGACCTCGGTGTGAGTCCCCCATGTGTGTGATGAAAGGAAAGAGCTGCAGGTGTCCCTTCAGCTTCCAGTCTGTATCATTTCTGCACTGAGCTGTGCATGTTGTCAGGAGGAAATGGGACTGTTTGCCATGGGGATAGTCAGCAGTGAGATGGGATTTGAGCAGTCTGTGTGCCTAACGATGGGTAAGTGAATGTTTAATGTTAGCTGGAACTTCAGTGAGTTCAGATTAAAGAAGTGTAAAAAGGGGCAAAGAGATTTCAGTTGACCAAGTGTGCGGCTGTCTCTGGGGAGAGGCTCAGTGTCTGAGTGTAGAACAGGTATCAATAGCTCTGCACAATGCAACTCACATAAAGCCAAATTCTGTCTTAGCAAAGATAAAGTGCTTGATTCTGTGCCACGGTTGTTGTTTTTCCTAGTACTTTAGTGACGGGCACTATCTAAAATGACAGAGGTGTGTTGTAGGAGAAAAGAAAGGGTCATTGCTCACGTGGGTCAGAATTCGGATTACATTGCTATGTACTGTATCTCTGCATTTCCGTATTATGACAAGTTTGAGTTTTGCTGCTGTATCTTCTGGAGGGACACCAGACAGCTCCAGGCAGCCTTAAATTCTGTGTTCATAAAGCTTGTTGGAAGTGAATTTCCTAGCTTTTTGCATAGAGCGATGTTGGCAGGAGGACTTAGCAGCCCTATAGGCAGTTGTGGGTCTCTCACAAGTTTGCAATAGGAGGCACAGAGAGGTGCAATGACTTACCCAAAGTCACCCAGCAGGCCTGTGGCAGAGCCTGGAATAGTCCCTGTCCAGTGCTCTCCCCACGTCGATGTTGGGTGATTCTGAAGTGCAGCTCCCCTCTCCTGAACTTTTTGTTATGGTGCAATGGGAATAATGGTCATCCTACAAATGTCTCCCTCCTTCTCCACCTCCTCCTCCTGCCACCATTTCTAGTTCAGCCTCCCCTTGTGGTCCTCTTGAACATCTCATAATAGTCTTTCTGGTGTTGATGGACTTTTCCTGCCAGGTAGGGCAGGGGTGGGCAAACTATGGTCCGCAGGCCACAGGTGGCCTGCCGGCCATTTTCATCTGGCCCATGAGCTCAGGCTGGGGTTGCCTGTGCACCCTGTGCACCACCGGGCCCCGTGCTGCCTGGACTAGGGCCGGGTGAGGTGCGGGAAGCCTCTGGACCCCATGCTCCCGGGCAGGGATCCGTGGGTTCCCACTCTCCCGGGCCGGGCCTGCCACATGCTCCTTGAGTGAGGGCCGGGTGGACTACAGGGAGTCGTGGGTCCCTGCACTCGGGGGCAGTGCAGAGCACCGGGGGTTCCCGCGCTCCTGGGTTGGGACCACCCTGCGCTCCTTGGCCAGGTGCCCGGTGGAGTGTGGACAGTCACTACTCCCTGTGCTCCCGGGCCAGGGGCCGGGCCCAGCATGGGAGGTCACTGGTCCCTGGCCCAAGGCCCCAGCCAGCGTGCTGCGGGTGCTCAGCCTGGCCTGCCCTGTGCTCCCTGCCCAGAGGCCAGGTTGATTGTGGGGACCTGGCTGAGCATGGGAAGCCGCGGGGCCCCGCGGTCCCTGGTCAGGGGCTGGGTGGAGCACTGGTGCCAGGTCAAGGACTGCATTGCTGAATAAGATAAGGGGTGGGGCTTAGGTGGTGGGGTCCAGGGCTGGTGGTTCGCATGGGGGGACATCGGGGGGGGGGGGGCGGTCAGGGAATAAAACAGGGGGCTTAGATAGGGGTGGGGCCCCAGGGGGTGGTGGTTAGGGTGGGGGATCTCAGGAGGGGGTAATCAGGGAACAAAGCAGGGGGACTAAAGGGGTGGGTTTCTGGGGCAGCAGTTAGATTGGGGGGGGTCTCCGGAGGTGGCTATCGGGACAAGGATGGGGGGGGTTGGATGGGTCAGGAGTTCTGAGGGGGCAGTCAGGGGGTGGAAAGTGGGTGGGAGTTGTACAAGGGGCGGGGTCAGGCTCTTAGGGGTTGGCACAGCCTTCCCTACCTGGCCCTCTGCAAAAATTTTATCCCCAAAGTGGCCCTCGGGCCAAAAACTTTGCCCACCCCTGAGCTAGGGTGTAATGCATTCTGTTACCAGTCAGCACTTCACACAGGTAAAGTCTCTCCTGTCTGGTGATTTACAGAACCACAGAGGCTCACAATGCAACGAGTCATATTAACCCAGGCAGGAACTCACCAGCATTCAATAAAGACTAAACACTTTCTTATCATTCTAATACCCGTTTTAAAAATACCAACACAGATGAGCCAGACTGATTCCAGTTATACCTTTGTCCATGTTCAACTAGACGGGGGCTTTTGCAAGAGCTAACACCTCATCTGCCAGTGTCACAGGTAGGGATGGTGCCCTAGTCTCTGATTGCCAGAAGCTGGGAATGGGTAACGGGATGGATCACTTGATGATTACCTGTTCTGTTCATTCCCTCTGAAGCATCTGGCATTGGCCACTGAGCTAGATGGACCATAAAGGTCATTATGTTCTTATGTTCACAGTCTCCAGGAGGCGTATCCACTCATCCGGACTCACTAGGGAGCCACAGAAAGAAACAAGGTGTGCTGAGGCAAGAAGTCCCAGTCTCAGAGCCCCCGGGGTCACACTTGCCAAAAGCTAAAAGTAGGCCCAGCACATGCAAGGGGGGCCCCTTTCAGGAGAGACTGGATAAAGACTGGAACATCAAACAACTTTGTAAACCTGAGACAGTTGCCTTGAGGACAATGAGAGGGAGAATCCCCCAGAGTGACTCCTTTGATTCTGCTCTTCTCTGGCCTTTGGTTCATAGAATCATAGAGCTGGAAGGACCTTGAGAGGTCATCCAGTCCAGACCCTGGCACTCAAGGCAGGACTAAATTTATCCAGATCAGTGGTTCTCAAACTTCTGTATTGGTGACCCCGTTCACATAGCAGGCCTTCGAGTCCCCCCCCCCCTTATAAATTAAAAACACTTTAAAAATATATTTAACACCATTATAAATGCTCAAGGTGAAATGGGGTTTGAGGTGGAGGCTGGAAGCTTGTGACCCCCCTATGCAATAACTCACAGCCCCTCCCCCCATTTGAGAACCCCTGATCTAGACCATCCCTGACAGGTGTTTCTCCAGCCTGCTCTTAAAAATCCCCAATGATGGAGATTCTACAACCTCCCTAAGCAATTTATTCCAGTATTTATCCTGTCTGGCAGAAAGTTTTTTCTCATGTCCAACCTAAACTGCTCTTGCTGCAATTTAAAACCACTGCTTCTTGTCCTATCCTCAGGAGCTTAGAACAACAATATTTCTCCCTCATAACAATCTTTTGTGTTTCATAGACTTTTTAAGGTCAGAAGGGACCATTATGATCATCTAGTCTGACCTCCTGGCCATAATGTCACCCACAGATTTCTGCCCCAGACCCTATATAGCGCTCTCAGGAATTGAACTCACAACCCTGGCTTTAACTGACCAATGCTCAAACCACTGAGCTATCTCCCCCTGCATCTCACTGGCTCTGCCTCGGACCTGGCATTTCCCCTCCCCCTCGGCGCTGGGCAGGGGGGAGGAGACAGGTGACGATTGGGGCGGTTGGAACACGGTGCGCGCTGGTGGGGGGAGGGGTGCGCGGGAGATGAGAAAGGTGACAGGTCCCACCCCCGCACTCACCCACTGTCGGTCCCGCCTCTGTCGCTCCGGGAAGAGCCGCCCCGGGAGTTGCTGCACGTTCGCGGTGGCCGCCAAGTTCTAGCGGAGAATATGTTTCCCAGGACACCCTGTGTGCTGCCCAGAAGCAGTTTCCACGCTTGCGCCGATCGAGGGGGGGAGGGGCGTTTCCTCGCTGCGAGCCCTGCGCATGTGGCCAGAGCCGGAACCGACAACGGGTGAGTGTGGGGAGTGGAGACCCCCCCCCCCGTGGAGCCTGCCCCGCCCCCCTGTAGAGCGCACGGCCGGGCCCCGCCCCATTCACAGCCCCGCATCACCCCCCTCGGCCATTATATCCATTAATGCCCCCCCCCCCCGCATGGAGCCTGCCCTTCCCCTTGCCTCCCCCCGCTCTCATCTTTGTCCGGTCCCCACCCCAGCCCTTCCCCCATTCTCAGCGCCATGCCCCACCCCCCTTATATCCGTTAATGGCCCCGCTCCCCTTCCCCCCCCATTATATCGGTTAACGGCCCCCCTCCTCCCCACACATCCGTTAACAGCCCCGCTCTCCCTCCCCCCACATTATATCCGTTAACAGCCCCGCTCCCCCTCCCCCCACGTTATATCCGTTAACGGCCCCGCTCCTCCTCCCCCCACATTATATCCGTTAATTGCCCCGCTCCCCCCCACATTATATCAATTAACAGCCTCACTCCCCTTCCCCCCACATTATATCCGTTAATGGCCCCGCTCCCCCTGCCCTCCACATTATCTGCGTTAACGTCCCTGCTCCCCCTCCCCCCAATACTATATCCATTAATGGCCCTGCTCCCCCTCCGCCCCACGTTATATCCGTTAACGGCCCTGCATCATCCATCCCCCCCCACGTTATATCCATTAACGGCCCCGCTCCCCCTCCCCCCTCACGTTATATCCATTAACGGCCCCGCTCCCCCTCCCCCCCACATTATATCCGTTAACGGCCCCGCTCCCCCTCCCCCCTCACGTTATATCCGTTAACGGCCCCGCTCCCCCTCCCCCCTCACGTTATATCCGTTAATGGCCCTGCTCCCCCTCCGCCCCATGTTATATCTATTAACGGCCCCGCTCCTCCTCCCCCTTCACGTTATATCTGTTAATGGCCCCGCTCCCCCTCCCCCCTCACGTTATATCCATTAATGGCCCTGCGTCACCCCTCCATTAACAGCATCCCATTTGTAGACCTGAGATTTCGCAGCCCCTGGGAATCTGCTTCCTGCTTGTGACTGTCCCTGAGGGAGGGCCAAGAGCTGCCTTGAGAGCGGTGATGTAGCTGGCTGCAGCTCCTGCTCAGAGAGCAAAGTGGGGGATTCAGGAAGAGAAGGGACTGGAGTAGGGTGACCAGATGTCCCGATTTTATAGGGATAGTCTCGATTTTGGGGTCTTTTTCTTATATAGCCTCCTATTACCCATCACTTCCTATCTCCATTTTTCACATTTGCTCTCTGGTCACCCTAGACTGGGCTCCAATGGGGTTTGCCTTTTGTGTGCCTGGAGAGTGGAGGTGTCAGGAAGGGAAAGGGGGGAAGACCAGAGATGGAGGGAGGGGAGAGAGAGACGGTGTGACATGGCACATTTCACCAACTCTCAACAGGATAGGAATAGGGCGGCTTAAGGCTGCTGCCCCTTACTCCCCAGAATTGGCAAAAATCTCCTCATTTCTGCCCCTTTCTCTAACTATCCAATGTGGATAGGAAATCCATGTCAATTCTCGATTTTTCTCTGAAATGATTGGCTAATTCTCTTTTCTCTTCAGATTTTTCCCCATGTTCTGTCCACTGTCAACTTAAAATCTCTTCAGATTTGGGGTGTTTTCCCACCCATTTGATCTGCAGCAGTTTCTTGTTGTTTAGGTGGGAAATGGTGGCCTTGAGCTATTGTGGGATAGCTGCTGGAGAACTGTTAGGTTGGCACATGTTGTGACGGCGCTGTTCCTGGTGGGATCCAACTGTGAGTGTCAGATCAGGACAGATTGCTTCCAAAGGGGCAACTACAGCCCAAAGCTGGGGGTTTTCCACACTAAGGCAAACCAAACCAGCCAAACAGAAAAGACTTTGGTTTCGCCCCACTGGCTAACCACAAGTCACACAAGCAATTCCCTTAGACACTCCAGCTTCCCAGTATCACCACCAGCAGCCACCTGTCCTGGGGACCAATGGTTATGAAAACCAATACCCCAAATAAAGAAAATGGTTCTCCCCAATTCTAAAGAATCAGGCCCCAGACCCAGGTCAATATACAAATCAGATCTTACCACAAATCACGCTGTTGCCAATCCTTTAGCCTCTAAAATCTAAAGGTTTATTATACAAGGAAAAAGGTATAAGTGAGGGTTAGGAATGGTTAAAAGAAATCAATTACATGAAGTAATGACAAATCTCTTTGTTCAGGCTTGCAGCAAAGGTAGAATAACTGCAGGTTCAAATCACAGTTTCTGGAAAGCATCCCCTCCAGGGATGGGTCAGCACCCTTTGGCCAGAGTTCTCCTGTGTAGCAAAGTTCCATCCAGAGCTGGAAGCAAGGCAGGCTGAAGACTGGAGGTAGAAGACAAAATGGAGGATGTTTCTCCCAGGTTTTATAGTTTCTCTCTTCTGGGTGAAGACCCTCCTCCTCTTATGCAGAGTCCGGTTGCAAAATAGCCGCATGGTCCAATTACCAGACTCTCCACGATTTAGTTTCTGACCAGGCAGTTGACATTCCTAGAGAAGCTCGGGTGTGGACAGACATTTACAAAGTCCATTGTGTAGTTGATGTCCCTTAATGGCCCAGCAGCCAGGCCAGCCAAGTTAACAACAGCTTGTCTGAGATTTGACCCAGCAGCCAATCATAAGTTTGAAGTACAGGCACCATATATCCAATATTCATAACTTTAGTTCCAAAAAAGATACACAGATATCTATGGCATATTCATAATTAGCCCTCCATAACCTGGTCATAGACACCTGTTATGACCCCCTTCACATAAGATTTGGTGTCACTATAGGACCTTGGTTGCTCCAATGATCTATATGATCCCAAATAATTCCAGTAATGTGACACACGTAACACGGTGTTTACACATGCACTGTGTTGACTTCAGTGCATCAACCTTGGCTCAATGTTGCCTGGGGAACAGGTATTACCGTGTTGGCATAAAGGACAGTTTACAGGGTGGGAGATAAATTTAAGACACAGACAGATGCAACTAAGTCAGTGCACTGCAGCTTATGTTGACCTAGCGTAGATGAGGTCTTTGTAACATAGAGCAGGCCTGGAAGGGTTTACTCCTGATGGGAAGACCGACCTCTAATAAAGTCGCTGTTTTATAGAGTGGCAGAGCCTAGAAAGTCAGTTTCCAGGGGAAAAAGTCTGGTGGGTCCTGTGTGTGAAATGGAGAAAAGCCTCTTCTGAAATCTCTCTAATGGCTCTTTTCCTCCCAACAGGCTACAGAATAACGTCCATGTTTTGCTCCAGATCATCCCATCCTTCCAGGGGAAAGACAATGGCTGCAGCAGAGTTAGCAGAGGTACGGGATTGTCACGGGGCTGGTGGTGGGTTCTAGCTGGAGGGAGATGGGCAGTAAACGTACAAGAGGGTGGGAGCTGCTGGAGGTGGGAGAGGGCCGGACATACCCAGGCTGGGGAAGGGGAGGGGGCAAACTTGGGACAAACCTGCCGGAATGAGTTCAGATTAGGCTCCACATTGAAGGAGCTGACTCCTTGGGTTTGGACGTGGAACTTTCCCCTCTTTGTGGAACAGGAAATAACCCCCTGGCCAGGGCCTCAAAAACTTCCCGGACTCCCAGGGTTGCAGCCCGAACCCCCGGACACACTTCATTATTTACCACTCTCCCAAAGTGTGTCCTCTGCAAACTTCATCAGTGATCTCATGTTCTCTTCCACGTCATTGATAATCAAGTTAAATAGCAGCGAGCCAGTAACCCATCCCTGTGGGACCCCACTAGAAAGACCCATGTGACCATTTAGAGTTACATTTCAAAATGTATCAGCGGGTGTTGAATCTAGTTAATGTTTATGATGTTAATTTTGTCTTGTAGTTGTTTAACTCTCATGTTGTACCAGGTCAAATACCTCAGAGCAGGGGTCTCAAACTCAAATGACCACGAGGACTGCATGAGGACTAGTGCATTGGCCCAAGGGCTGCATCACTTACATGCCCCCTCGCTGCCTCTGGCCCCGCCCCCACTCCACCCCTTCCATGAGGCCCCGCCCCCCACTCCACCTCCCCCGAGTGCACAGCTCCTGCCCCCTCCCTCCTGGAAAGCACTAAGCACCACCAACAGCTGTTTGGCAGTGGGAAACCCCTGGAGGTAGGCAGCAGGGGGGCACAGGGAGCTTGGCCAAAGGCTTTAAAGACATTTGGCCAAATTCAGCTCTGGAGCTAATTTCACTAGGAGTTGTGCCTACTTAATCCATGATCTTATTTGATCCAGCTTCTAGAAATGGACAATTTACTTAAATACATTGTGTTTCCATTTTATCTCATTGTTGGACTACTGGTATATGAACTCCAAAATCCACTTTACTAGAGTTTGAGAAGTTCTAAACTCAGAAAAGTTCTAAGATCAGCAAATGATGTGGAATTCCTATAGGTGGGAAAATAGATGGATTATCACCTGCTTCATGGATTTCAGTATTTTACCCATGCCTGACAACTGGATAAGATAGCACAGAACACCTTGTATGGTCAGTTACAGCCCATTGAAAATTACTCTCCAAAACCGCATTTGTAAAGAAAAAAGTGCTTCCAGGCATCTATAAAAAGCTAAGTTCAAAGTAGAGTATTTATTAATAGACCACGTACAGCAATTCTGCTTATGTACTTTAAGCAATCATGATTGGTTTGAATGTTACTGGAAAAATCCGCTTCTCTTCTATTGACTAGATCACCTCTGACAACAGTGAAAGCTTTCAATTCTGTAGTTTAATATGATTCCTTTCAATCCAGTTGAGTGGAATTTGTCTTTGGTAGAAGCAGCAAAGCTTTCAGCCTCTCAAATCTCCCGATCTTTTGAGATCCATGTGGCTCCAGGGGAAAGGCTGGCTTGCCAGGGACGTTTCCCAGCACCTGCACCCAGCCGGAGATCTGAGAGTACGTGGGAGGGGACAGGAAGGGAAGAGCTTTAGAGACACCCCCAGCTGGGGAATCTGAGAAAACAGGGGAGGAGGAGGAGGTGGGAATGGGGAAGAGTTTTAGATCTGCACTCCCGGACATCTGAGAATGCAGGGGAGGGGTTCTCGCTGCAGGACTGGCTCCATCTGGCCGGCCTCTGTCAGCCAGGCCGCGCTCTGCACAGGGAGGCGAGGGAAATCCGGACCTTTTCCAGTTTCCACCCGGACACTATTTACAACTCAAAAACCCAGATATATGGATTCCGCTCTTCTTAGTATGGATTCTGCCCTTATAGAATCTATCCCCTCCTCAGTGCGCTACTCCAAATCTCTTTCCCAAATACCGCCCCCCTCCTCTCCCGGAATGCCGCTCCAAAGCCCTTTCCCTGACCCCCTCCCCCTCCCAGACCCCTGCCTTGGAGAAATCAAAATCTATTATGTTAATGCTATTCCTTTGTCAATCCCATTTCTGATATTAAAAAAAATCCAATTAGTTTGTGAGGATCTGTTTTCCCTAAATTTCTATTGATTGTAATGAATGATATTACCCTCTTTTAATTCTTTATTAATATTCCCCCTCTCCTCCTCGTTATCTTGCCCTGGTTCGATGTCAGCCCTATACTCTTAGTCATCCCTTTTACAATTTATTTTAGATCTAGGGGCAACTTTAGCTTTCTTCCAGTCTTCTGGAGTTTTCACAGTGTCCCAAGAGCTATTGAAAAGTAGTATTAATGGTCCAGAGAGCTCCTCGGTCTGCTTTTTTAAAACTCTGGAATGGAAGATATCTGGAAATGCTGAGTTTAAAATGTCTGACATTAGTAGCTTCTGTTTAACATCCTTGTGAATTATTATTTTAATGAAAAGAGTGTTGTCATCATAGACCTATCACAACATCATTTGCTTGTTTTCCCCAAATCCAGGAGAGAAATACTGAACATTTTTATTTCTTCTGTATTTTTATTATTAATATGTTTTCCTTTTCTGTCTAGTGTGTTTTTCTTAGTGTTATTCCCACACTATGGCAGGATCCGCTTACAACCATTGATACGACTGGAGTATACTCCAACCGATGTGTCGTTCCATCTGTCGTTGGAGGCATTTTATACCTACTGCCAGGTGTTAAGCCTACAGCACCTAGTAATCCCAGGAGGTCTCCCATCTAGGTACTAGCCAGGCCCAACACTGTTTAGCTTCAGAGATCAGACAGGATCGGGTGTGTCCAGGGTGGTATAGCTGTACCCTTTTCTATCTAGTAATGGACCAATAAAACTGTTAAGATTTTTTTTATTGATATAGTGAAAAATCCTTCCTTCCTGTTTCCTTAATTCTTCTGGCCAGAGATTTTTCCATTTCTTTCCTTGCTTCACCTTATTAATGTTCTACAATTTCCAGCTTCTCCTATTTTTTCCTGTCGACTTCCTCTTCCTTCCCGGGGTTTGTTTATATACTATTTTATGCTGGGGGGAGGTATCGGGATTCCTGTCAGGACTGTCCCTGACCTGGGGACTCCATTTCCTGTATCAGTCTCTGGCTAGTCAGTGTATGATGAACATGAAGACCCCTCACTCCACTGGGAAGTGTCAGGGGCTCTCTTTTTCTCCCTTCAGTCTGGTGCCCCCTGGCTGCTCAGGGTGGGAGTGGGACTGTGCTACCATGTCCCTCCCTGAGCTTCCACTTTCCTGTTCCTGCTCTCCCATGAATCCTGGGGTTGTACTCAAGTACTAAGTGGGGGGCCCTTGCTCTTTCAGGAGCCGGTGACCTTTGAGGACGTGGCTGTGTATTTCACCCAGGAAGAGTGGGCTCTTCTGGACCCCAGTCAGAGGGCCCTCTACAGAGATGTCATGCAGGAGAACTATGACAATGTGACCTCGCTGGGTAAGGATTCCTGTCCCCTTGGTTATTGGAAGCTGTGGATTCTCTAAAGAATCTCTGTAGTAATAACTCTCTACCTTTACTACTCATACATATGTAGACTGGTTTCTGTGTCCTGCTCCCCTCCACCTGGGCTTATGTCCCATCCCAGGATCATTTTTAGACATTTTAGACAAGAATTGCTTAACCACCAGTAGACCAGAACTCTTTGCATATTTGAAGTACACTTTGAACTATTTAAACTAGTTAAAATTTCTTTAGTAACAAGAAAACATCCTGTTCATTTTCAGAGAGAAATTGTAGAAACTCCAGGCTAACTTATCCATTCTCTCCCCATTCTCATGACTTTGTGGATATCTATCTTTCTCCAATTAATAGGGCTGTAGCTGCAGCTAATTCTTTTCTATTTGTTTGCTTAAGCCAAATTCCCCTGACTCTAGTTTTGTTTCCAACATATGGTGGCTGAGCCTACAAACTGTCTGTGGGTTATACAAAGTTCATACACAATATGGCTGCGAGTTCTGTCAAGTCCAAGCCCCTTATTAGAAGGAGTTGGTTGTTTTTATGTAGTAGTTTTCTTGTTTCTGAAATGTGTAGGTTCCCCTACAAACCCTCCCCCCTCATTCCTCCCCGCCCCATCTCTCCCAGGTCTGGATGCTGGATTATGACTAAGAGGAAGGGATTCAAAGTCTACATTTCCTGTCCTCGTTTGTTCTCCCTCAACACCACTCTCTGTACTGCTTGGGGGAAGCCCACACCACATCCAGGTGCAGCATCTGTCTCTGCTTCCCTGCCTCGGCCCCCTGTCTTAAGAAGAATCTCATGGAAGTGACCTCGGGCTGGGATTGAAGCCTGGTCCCAGAGCCCCCTGCAACATCGAACTGAACAGTCCAAGTGTGCAGATCGTACTGTACGAGCAGGATTTTGTAATTGTACTAATTGTTATAAGAATTGATGTAAACTTTGATTTCATGCTGCTGGCCACTGTTTCTGAATGAGAAAGGAATGACTGTCTAAGACTGGGATCCTGTTTCCCATCCGCATTAAAATTAGGACCTGTTCTAATGTTTAGTTAGTGAGACAGGGTTTTCTATAGTTTCTATGATAAAGAGATTAGAGAAGTGTTGAGGGCCTAAAGCCCCACTGTGAATTGTTTTTTAAGATTTAGCAAGGCTTGATTTACGATGTATTCTGCTGAATATAAAATATTGCTGTCTGTATACCCTGAAGGTTTCTGTAAGAGATTGTTTGTGTGAATGAGGAATGCATCAGGAAAAGCTAAGGTGTGAAAGCCATCACAAATGTCCAGATGGTGAAGAAAAAGTGAGAGACTTGAAAAGACCAGGAGACAATCAGAAAACATCTATTGTATTGGATACTAAGCATGTTAGCCAGGGCTACACTCTGCTAGCTAATCAGCTTCCCTAGCTGAGGGAAGCTGCTAGCTGAGGCTTTTCTCCCTTAAAGGGCCAGCAGGGCTGGCCCAGGCCCGCCCTGCCACAGTACTCATCTTTTCTTCTCCTTCTGTGACAGAGCGTGGTTCTGTGGCTGAGAGCTCATTCGGTGAAAACCTCCTCTGCGGCACAGTTCTGTCATCTTACTCTCCCCCTCCACCTATCTAGGAACTGCTTGTTACTCCCCCTCGGTGGAATACACTAGGGACCATCATTTGAAGAAGAAAAGGAGCTTTGTCTATGCAGTGGAAACATACTGGAAGACATTGTTCTGAGGAGTGGCATGTACAATTGCCCTTTTCATGGCTGGACTTACATGTAGGCTTTGGTCTGTTCTGATGAGTTCCCATACCGGTATTGCCCTGGCCTCTTCTTTTGTCATTCAGGTTTGTACACATCCTATAACAATGTGCGTTTTCTCACCTTTTGGGGGTGAAGCCAGACTTTGGGTCACCTGGTCCTGCCCTGGCCTCGTCTTTTGTCATTCAGTTTTGTATGCATTCTATAACAATATGCATTTCCTCCCCTTTTGGGGGCGAAGCCAGACTTTGAGGCACCTGCTCCCCTACTTGGTGTAAACTTTGCTTGTGCCAATCAGAAGTGAACACAAACAGGTTTTGGGCCCCGTCCCCTATGACACTTTTATGATGTCATAGTTGGTACTTATGTTTCTGCCTGCCATGTGCAGACAGAGAGAGGAAAACGAATCCCGTGTATCCGTGTATCCCGTGTACCCCACGTAACCAAGCCTGATCAACTTGAAGCCTCTCTCTCAGCTCACGTGTTTCAAATAGAGCTTATACGTTTACCGGTCGTGTTATGTGTTGGTTTGTATTTGTAAGTATCAATTATTACTAAATGCTGCATCTTTGTTTGTAAATATTGTTAGTAGGTATTTTAGTCATTGTGTGTTTTAAGTTTAATTAAGTCTATTAGTTAATCAAAAAACTGCTCCCTTACCCCTTGTAATTATCCCCAGTAAAACTTTAAATTGATTAATTTTAGTTGTGTGTGTGTGTGTGTGTGCGCATCTGCAGCTCACGTCCTGACCCACACTCCCCTTGCGTCTCTTACCTATATAGTCTGTTGCCACGTGCGGCCTGGTAAATAACAGGCCTGCAATTTTTCCTCGCCCCTGCGAGTCCGTGGCAATCCACATGGTCAAGTAGCCCTCTGGTTTACTCTTGACTGGGAAAGTTTTTTTTTTAAATCCCTGCGTGTTCAGCTAGCATGATATTGGAATGTTGGAGGAGTCTTTATCTAATTTGAGTGGACAGCTGCTTCTCCTAAATCTATGGGACAGTAGAAAGGAAGTTGTAAGCATTGATAAGAGTTGGGTACCTAAAATCAAAACAGTCATAATTAATGGGCTTGTTTACTGCAAATTTCCACATAGCCTAAGTGGATTTTAGGTGTAAATAAGCCCCAGAAACACTGGTTCAGTGAAGTTCAATGCAGACCTGAGACCGGTGCAGCGTGTTGGTGTGGGGGGTCCCTCCGTTGTCACCTCCCGAGTTCCTGAAGACTGAAAGGAGGAGTGTAAGATTATATCCTTGCTTAGTAGAATGGCGTGCTTGTATCTTTCATTTGCCTGCTACGCAATAAATAGCCTGAATTCTTCCTCACTTGTGTGCTTATTGCCTCTATATCTTATGAAACTTATTCAATTGGAAATACAATCTAGTATGTTATTCCCTTCCTCCAGAAGTGCTGATCTATGTAGGGTATCTGATAGAAGTCTATAAAATCATGAGTGGTGTAGAGAAAGTGAATGAGGAAAAGTTATTTACTTGTTCTCATAGTATAAGAACTAGGGGCCACCAAATGAAATTAATGGGCAGCAGGTTTAAAACAAATAAAAGAAAGTTCTTCACACAGCACCTAATCAACCTGTGGAACTCCTTGCCTGCAGAGGTTGTGAAGACTCTGACTATAGCATAGTTTAAAAGAGAACTGGATCAATTCATGGAGGTTAAGTCCATTAATGGCTGTTAGCCAGGATGGGTAAGGAATGGTGTCCCTCGCCTCTGTTTATCCGAGGGTGCAGATGGGTGGCAGGAGAGAGATCACTTGATCATTACTTGTTAGGTTCACTCACTCCATGGGACTGGGCATTAGCCACTGTTGGTAGACAGGAGATTGGGCTGGATGGATCTTTGGTCTGACCCAGCACGGCCGTTCTTATGGTCAGCTGTTTGTCAGCATCCCAGGTTGGGATCTACAACAGCAAAGCATTGTGAGGCACCCAGGATCCAGGGCAGGTGGTGAAACAATGTTTCAGGGGTCTGGGTTGCACCCCCAGAATGTTACACAAGTACCTCACAAATTAAATTGATCCTGCTTGTTTTCTATCACTTGTGCAGGGTTTCCAGTCTCCAAACCTGATGTGATCTCCTGTCTGGAACGAGGGGAGGAGCCCTGGGTCCCAGACCTGCAGGGCTCTGAGGAAAGAGAGACCCTGAGAGATGCATGCACAGGTGAGGTATAAACCAACACAAAATGGGTCCCTGAATAGGGAAACATTTGGGATTCCTACAAAGCTCTTGAGAGCTTTCTGAGTTCAGGATTGTTTTCTGGAGATGTGGCATCCTCAAGGCAGATTTCACTCTCGGATTCCTATGTGTCCTGATTCGTGCCTGATAGTAGGTCCTTCCCTAATATACTTTCTCCATGAGTGTTTGGTTGAGATTTAGACCCAGAATTCAGCTCTTTCTTTGCTTGACCTTTCCATCACTTACTGAATGTTGTTCCCCCCTTTCTTCCATTCCACTCTCTGAGGTTTTCTGTTTCTCTGGCAAAGGGAGTGACCTCTCTCTGGTTTCTCTCTCTATCCTATCAGATAATGGGATGGTGAATGAGAATGAGGAGGAGAATCCTCAACAAGACGATGCTGAGCAAGTAGAAGCATGTGGGACATTATCAGAAAGATTCAAAGGGAATGTTTCCTGGAGTGAGTCCACACAGACCAGAGAAAAACTTCAGTGGAGGCTCCGACCTTATTGGACATGAGAGAATCAACAGTGGAGGAAAACACTACATCTGCCTGGAGTGTGGGAAAACTTTCAGTCTGCGGTCCAACCTTCAAGTTCATCAGAGAACCCACACAGGAGAGAAACCGTACACGTGTCGTGAGTGTGGGAAAAGCTTCACTCAGCTCTCCTACCTTGAAATTCATCAGAGAACCCACACAGGAGAGAAACCGTACACGTGTCGTGAGTGTGGGAAAAGCTTCACTCGGCTCTCCCACCTTGAAGTTCATCAGAGAACCCACACAGGAGAGAAACCGTACTTGTGTCCTGAGTGTGGGAAAAGCTTCACTCAGTGCTTCCACCTTAAATGTCATCAGAGAACCCACACAGGAGAGAAACCATACACATGTCGTGAGTGTGGGAAAAGCTTCACTCAGCGCTCCCACCTTAAAGCTCATTGGAGAATCCACACAGGAGAGAAAAGGTACGCGTGTCCTGACTGTGGGAAAAGCTTCACCTGGCACTCCAACCTTAAAGTTCATCAGAGAACCCACACAGGAGAGAAACCCTACACTTGCCATGAGTGTGGGAAAAGCTTCAGTCGGAGCTCACAGCTTGTGTCACATCAAAAAATCCACACAGGAGAGAAGTCCTAGTCATGCCCTGTGTGTGGGAAAGCCTTCAGTCATAGTTCACAGATTATCCCACATCAGAGAATCCACGCAGGAGAGTAAGACTATATTTGTATTCAGTAGGCTGCCCAAAGATGTTTTTGTTTCTTTTTGGGGAAGAGTTTGGAGGAGTCTCCATTCTCTTGGGAGAGTGAGGGAGCCTTACATCTCCCTGGGAGGGCGGAACCCAGGCTGCACCACCCCTCTTGCCAGAAGTGCAGGGGTGTCACCTTACTGAAATTATCTGGGATCATATAGATCATTGGTGCAACCAAGGTCCTGTAGGGGCACCAAATCCTATGTAAAGGGGGTCATATAAGGTTTCTATGACCAGGTTATGGTATGCTGATTATGATTATCTCTATGGGTGTATCTTTTTGGTAGCTAAAGTTATGAATATTGGCTGTATTTCAAACTTATGCTTTGCTTCTGGGTGAAATCTCAAGCAAGTTGTTGTTGGCTGGGCTGGCCTGGTTGGCCCATTAAGGATCATCAGCTACACAGTGGACTCATTGAGAGTGGGAGGACACACCCTGTGTCTTAGCGAGGGGGCAGGGATTGCCATGTGACTCAATACTCCATTTTGCTGCACAGCAAAAGACAAAGAAAATTCCTGCACCTGGGGAAAGGTATAAAAGCTGTTTGAGATCCTCCATCTTGGTTGTCAGTTTCCAGTCTGCAGTCTTGCTCCTACCTCTGGATGGGATTTTGCTTCACACAGAAGCTTGAAACAAAAGACTGAATGACCCATCCATGTTGTGGATGTATTCCAGAGACTTTGATTTAAACCTGCAGTTTATTCTACCTTTGCTGCAAGCCTGAAGCAAGAGATTTGCCATTACAGCATGTAATTAATTTCTTTTAAGCATTCCTATCCCTCACCTATACCTTTCTCCTTCTATAATTAAACCTTTATATTTTAAATTCTGAAGGATTGGCAACAGCGTGATTTGTGGGTAAGATCTGATTTGTATATTGACCTGGGTTTGGGGCCTGATTCTTTGGAATTGGGAAGAACCATTTTCTTTATCGGGGTATTGGTTTTCATAACCATTGATCGCTAGGACAGGTGGCTGCTGGTGGTGATACTGGGAACCTGGAGTGTCTAAGGGAATTGCTTGTGTGACTTGTGGCTAGCCAGTGGGGCAAAACCAAAGTCTTTTCTATATGGCTGGTTTGGTTTGCCTTAGAGGTAGAGAAACCCCAGGTTTGGGCTGTAGTTGCCCTTTTGGAGGCAATTTTGTCCTGATTTGGCATCTTAGTTGGTCCCACCAGGAACAGAACCATCACAAGGGGTGTACCTGGAAGTATAAATGGGGGTCCCTGCAGCCCAGTGGGGAGAAGACCAGATGAGGGGAAGGACGCTCTGCTGGACGGCAACCCGAGGAGACCCAACCACCAGCTGCGCCCCTGTGAGCCCAGGCCCCAGCCTTCCATAGACTGTAGTGTATTTGCAGGCTGCCTGAGCAATGCCCAGGCCAGAGCCAGCCCCCTTCTCCCCCCACTGCCCCGAGAAACTGGTTGCTTCCTGGCTATCTGGGCTCTGTCCTGGCTACAAGCAACCCAAGAGTCTGTTCCAGATTACCCCATGGCACTACACCGGCTCTGACTAAGGGCCTGAGCAGGCCTAAGTGGCTGCCCAGTGCTGCTGAGGGACACATGACCGCCGTACCGACTCTGGACCCGGCTGGTTTCGACCTGCCCGAGCGGCCTCCCTCCACTTGGCAGAGCGACAAGTCCTTACAGGTTCACCCAGAGAGTCCTTATAGGTTTACCCAGAGAGTCCTTACAGGTTCACCCAGAGAGTCCTTACAGGTTTACCCAGAGAGCTCGCTTGGAACTAAAAGCATGTCTACGTTACTACCGCTATGTTGAAAGTGACCAGCCAAGAATTGTTCTGTAGACCTAGCTGTGTCTAAATTCCGGGGTAGGCTGATCTAACTATGGCTACTTCTACACTAGAGAGTTTTGTCAATGCTGTGTGTGTTGATTAAAGCAGGGTCTCTTTTCAGTGATGGTCCCTCTTGAATTCCACTGAGGCTAATCTGCATACACCATCGTCCGAGAGCTGGAGCTTTTTAAAACAGTAGTGTCAGGGGGTTCACTTGTGCGCCCTTGAATTGCCTTGTGGTTTTCCCTCTCACCACCGCCTGGTCCAAGTCAGAGCTTCTGCTGTCACTTCAGCCGTGGTGATGCCGTGGTGACGCATTTTCTTTATTTAGTCAGGATGTAACCCACATGATTTAAAACTCCATCCCCCCTGTCCTTGTGGGTATGCAGGGACAAGCAGCCCAACTTTACCCGTCCCTGGGCTCAGGGTCAGTTTCCCTTCCTAGTATACTCAGGGTGCTAGAGGTCTGCAGGGCTCTTGTCCAGTGAAAGAGCCTCACACAGTCTTATCCTTAAACATGGTCGTATATTTATTAGCAACCAATCAACAGAACACACGTGCCAAGCATCTAATGCTCACCCCACCCAGCAAGGACAGCTGGACATCTCCCAGTGGCCAGTCAGGATCGGTTTGCGTCCGGGGCTCTGGCTTTTGCGCAATACAGTCAGGCGGGGTAATGGTCCTGACACCTTTGGTCTTGAGCTGTATCTCGGAGTTATGTTCCAACGAGCTCATCTTTGGACCCTACTTTAACCAATGATTTTATTTAAGACCTGGTGATGCAAAAACACTAACCAGTCATTTTCACCGTGCAGGGGTTCACCTACCTAAGACCACCTACTCATTAACTTTTGTGTTTTTCAAAGTTAATTAAAACTACTCAAGGTCGTCTTATTTTTACGCTTTGTTGTTGGAATAAACTGTCAGGGTGGAATTGCTCAAGCAGCAGTAGACCAGGACTCTTTGACTAGTTGAAGTATGTTTTCTAACTATTAAAATTTCTTCAGCAATAGCAAAACGTCCTAATTTTTATTCTCAGAGAAAAACTTCAGAGACCCAAAGTGAACTTCTCCCTTCTCTCCCCATTCTCATGACTGAATATCTCTCTCCAGTTAGTAGTGCTGCAGCTCATACTTTTCTGTCCGTCTGACAAGGCCAAATTCCCCTGATTCTGTACTTTTGTTTCCAATTTATGGTGGCTGAGCCTACAAGCTGGCTGTGAGTTATGCTAAGTCCGTATGTTGTACTTAAAGTACTGCACAGGACTTTTTCAAGGGGAATGAGGCAAAGCGCCCCGTTTATTAGTAATATGTGTATTAATTAACACTGTATCATATGCATATGATGTATATTACACTTATGCACTTACATACACTCACAAGCACACTTCATCTATTGTTGTTCAGAATCAGAGAGGTAGCCGTGTTAGTCTGGAATAGCAGAGGTAACAAAGAGTCCTGTGGCACCTTAAAGACTATCTAAAGCAGGGTTTCTCAAACTGGGGGTTGTGACCCCCCGGGGGGTCGCGAGCTCCTGCTGCCACAACTTGAGGCGACTGGGGCTGGGCCCCGGTCCCCAGTCCCCGCAAAGGGGGGGCTCATGGCTGCACGCCAGCCCCCAGTCCCCGCAGCAGGCAGGCTGGGGAGCGGCACGCAGCTGGCAGCCCACCCGCGGTGGGGACGGGGGACCATGGTGCACCCGCCAGCCCGCCCGCGGTGGGGAGGGGGGACCGGGGCGCACCCGCCAGCCAGCCCGTGGCAGAGAGGGGGGACCGGGGCGCACCCAGCAGCCCGCCCGCAGCGGGGACGGGGGACCGGGGCGTCCGCACGTTTTTTTTGGTGGTTTTCTTTTTTATTTGTAATTCAGCGGCTTTTCAGAGGAGGGGTCGCGCCGCCGGATCACAAAAAGGGGTCACGGTCTCAACTAGTTTGAGAACCACTGATCTAAAGTATTGAAGCATAAGCTTTCATGGGCTAATACCCACTTCGTCAGATGCAAGCAGTGGAAGACAGCTTGCATCCAATGAAGTGGGTATTAGTCCATGAAAGCTTATGCTTCAATACTTTAAGGCAGGGGTCTCAAACATGCGGCCCGGGGGCCACATGCGGCCCGCAAAGCCCTTCCCTGCGGCCCGCCAAGCTTCCTGGCGCCCCCCCTCCCCCCCGGTCCCCCCATAGCAGTTTGCAGGATGGAGGGGCCAGAAGTGGAGGCCTCTCTGCTGCCTGGCTGGGCCGCGCGTGTTTCTAGCTCTGGACTTCCTATATTGCTCTTGCTTTGTTTGCCAAACAGCTGTTGGTGGTGCCTAGTGCTTTCCAGGAGGGAATGGGGAGCTGCGTGCTCAGAGGAGGAGGTGGGGCAGGGGTGGGACCTCTTGGAAGGGGTGGAGTGGGGGCGGAGCCGGGGCAGCGAGGGCAGGGTGTGTGTCAGTGGTTCGGCCCTCGGCCAGTGCACTAGTCCTCATGGAAGGGGTGGAGTGGGGTCAGAGCCGGGGCAGCGAGGGTGTGTGTGTGTGTCAGTGGTGCGGCCCTCGGGCCAGTGCACTAGTCCTCATGCGGCCCTCATGGGCATTTGAGTTTGAGACCCCTGCTTTAAGGAAAGCGAGGAATACTTGTAGCACCTTAGAGACTAACTAGTTTATTGCAGCATATGCTTTCATGAGCTATAGCTCACTTCATTGGATGCATAGAATGGAACAGAAGTAAAATGCATTTATACACACTGTCACGTTACAGGAATTATTTGGGATCATATAGATCATTGGAGCAACCAGAGTCCTATAGTGGCACCGAATCTTATGTACAGGGGGTCATAATGGGTGTCTACGACCAGGTTATGGATTGCTGATTATGAATATGGCATTGGTATGTGTGTATCAATTTGGTAGTTGAAGTTATGAGTATTGGCTCTGGACTGTCTGTCTTTCCAAATATTGTGCTGCCAGGGGGACATTCCAGCATACTGGGCGTCAGCTCTCCTCGGGGCTTGATGGGCCATTAAGAGCAATCAGCAACACAATGGACTCTGGGAGCTTGGAATGCCCCAATCCAGAAAAGAAGTCTACAGAGAACCTGCAAGGCAGCCTGTCATAATGGCTTTTGCCTGCAAATAATGAGTCATGCATGTTCATGTGATCTGCCCATGTGACTCCAGGACTCCATGGGGCTGGAGTTTACACAGCAGGAACAAAGAGGTGTTTGCACCTGGAAAAAAACTATAAATGAAGCTGCTACAGCACCCCCATCTTTGTCTTCTACCTCCAGCCTGCAGCCTGTCTTGCTTCCAGCTCTGAATGGACTTTGCTACACAGGTGAACTCTGGACTAAGGTGCTGACCCATCCCTAAATGGGATGCTTTCTAAAGACTTTGATTTAAACCTGCAGTTACTCTACCTTTGCTGCAAGCCTGAACCAAGATATGTGCCATTACTGCATGTAATTGATTTCTTTTAACCTTTCCTAACCCTCACCTATACCTTTTTCCTTGTACAATAAACCTTTAGATTTTAGATTCTAAAGGATTGGCAACAGCGTGATTTGTGGGAAGATCTGATTGGTATATTGACCTGGATCTGGGGCCTGATTCTTTGGAATTGGGGAGAACCATTTTCTTTATTTGGGGATTGGTTTTCATAACCATTGGTCCCCAGGACAGGTGGCTGCTGGTGGTGATACTGGGAAGCTGGAGTGTCTTAAGGGGATTGCTTGTGTGACTTGTGGTTAGCCAGTGGGGTGAAACCAAGGTCTTTTCTGTTTAGCTGGTTTGGTTTGCCTTAGTGTGGAAAAACCCCAGCTTTGGGCTGTAGTTGCCCCTTTGGAAGCAATCTGTCCTGATCTGACACTCACAGTTGGATCCCACCAGGAACAGCACCGTCACACACACAGAAAGAAAAAGAAAAGAAAAAAAATTGTACATTAGCATACTAATTCTAAGAGGGCTGTTAAATGTAGATGGTCCATTATCACGAGGCGGAAGATACACCTTTTGAAATGGAGATCTGTTAGTAAGTCTAGGAAATGCAATTAATTACTGTAATGAGAGAACCAATCTGCACTTCTGTTAAGTTCATTCCCTCTGGGGCACCTATCATGGGGCACGGTTGGTAGACAGGACACTGGGCTGGATGGACCTTTGGTCTGACCCCGTACCGCCATTCTTGTGTTAAGATGGGTGCACCATTTGTTGGAAGACCATGCTTACAGAGTAATTATTGATACAGTCCCACATGACATGTGAATAAGTATGCTAGGAAAATGTGGGCTAGATGAAATTACGAGAAGAGAAAGACTTATTTCTTCACACAGCATGCAGTTAACCTGTGGAACTCCCTGCCATAGGATGTTGTGAAAGCCAAGACCATAACAGGGTTCAAAAAAGAACAAGTTAAATTCATGGAGGATTGGTCCATCAATGGCTATTAGCCAGGATGGACAGGGAGGGTGTCCCTAGTCTCTGTTTGCCAGAAACTGGGAATGGGTGACAGGGGATGGATCACTTGATCGTTACCTGTTTGGTTCTTATACAACTTGCAGCTCACACCGAGCCGGGAGGGTCTGGGAGCTCTTTGGGGGCTGGGGTTAGACTTCAAAATGGCATTGACAAAGGGGAGAAGTGGCCTGAAATCAACACAATGCCATTCAGCAAGGAGAAGGGAAAACAGCTACAGGTGTACAACTACACAATGAGGAACAACTCAGGAGGCTGAAAAGACTCTCGCTGGGAGGGGATTATGGTGGATCACAAATTAAATCTAAGTCAAGCATTTGACTGTTGCAAAAAAGGCTTCTTTGGTACGGGAACAGGTTATCCAGGGAGGCTGTGACATAAAAACCAGTGGGATATTTTTAAGAGCAGGTTGGATGTCCACATGTAGGGACGGTTTAGGTTTCCTCAACCCTGCCTAGGTGATTTCTGGAGGTTTATTCCAGCCCTTAATGTTTATGATTCTGGGAAAATGCTCTGTCACTTTGACAGACCCGACCCGACCCCTCTCGCCTGGACTGTCCGGCTGGCATCCTATGCCTGGAGAATTGCTAATAGAGTCCCTAATAGTCCCTAATATTGTCCCTATTTTTAAGAAATGGGGGAGTGGGAGGGGAAGTGATCCAGGAAAGTTCAGGCCCGTTCGCTTGACCTCAATTGTACGCAAGGCTCTGGAACAAATTTGGAGAGAGGAAGGAGATAAGGACATCGAGATGCGTGGTCATTGGGATAAGATACAACCTGGTTTCCTGAAAGAGAGATCACACCGGACCAAACCGCTCTCCTTCTCAGAGACGGTCCCTGTTTTTTGTAGACCAAGGAAACGCGGCGGATTTCATCTCCCTGTGTGTCACATGGGAAAGTATTGGTTAGATTGCGGGAGAGGGGGATTAATAGGAGGACTGAAAGGTGGATAAGGAATTAGGTACCAGGGAGACTACAATGGGTCAGGCTGGAGGGAGGTCACTAGTGGGGTTAACTCAGGGATTGGTCTTGGGACCCACCTCATTCAACATTTTTATTAAGAGGCCAAGTTGCTGAGTTCCCGGAGGAGGGGGGGCTCTACTCTTGCCCCCCCAGGCCCTGCCCCAAATCCTTCCCCCACCTCACCCATCTCCAGCGGATGGGGGGGTGGCCCCGGGGGCACCCCAGAGTCAGAGCCGATGGCACCAAAAGCAGGAGCGTGTTAGTGGAGGATAGAAAGCCGGGAGGGGTTGGCCAGCACGGAGGAAGATGGGGCTATCGCCCACCACCCCGTGGATGGCCTTGAAGGCTGGACACGGGGTGACACTGAATACGGCCGAGTACAAGGTCTTGCATTTAGGGATGAACCACCGGAGGGTTTGGAATGAGCTGGGGATGGATCAGGTGGACTCAAAACAACCCTGACCAACAGGGGGGAAGGGGAGCTTCCCATGGGGGAGGGGGGCTCGCCTGTGAATGGCCCGGCTGGTCCAATAAAGGACCAGCACCGGGTCCCCCCCACCCAGACCAGTTGCCCCATGGGAAGCTGTGGGGAGGGTAAGGGGTGGCTGGAGCAGGCAGCCCCCTGGCAGTGGGGTGGGAGCAGCAGCTGGGGGTGGGCAGGTAACTTGGAGCGGGGGCTTGGCCCATTGCACCACCTGCACATGGATAACCCCCACTGCCTGTCCCACGGTCTTTTCCTCCTTCCTCCACCCCCAGTTTTTCATCCCTCCCCATGCAGCTGGCACCCGGGGGGGTGAGGACCCCCCAGCTCTGAGAGACATCCCCCCACAGCTGTTCTCTCACTCACCTGCAGGCTCTGGCCCAGGGGAGTCTGGTCCCAGCTGGAGAATGCCCCCCCTTAGCTGGGCAGGGAGGGGTTAATGGGCCCCCCCAGCACAGACCCCCCAAGGAGAGGGAAGAGCCGTGTCTTGTGTTTGCAGGGCCCAGAGCTGCCCCCCTCCCCCCAACGTGTTTCTGGGTCTTTGTTCCCCTTCCTGGGCCCAGCTCCATTTACACGGTGCGGGGGCTGAACTGGATCCTGCCGCCCCCCCCCCCCCCCCCGGGCTGCCACGCTGGGCGGGGGGGTGTCTCACGTGGAATCATCACTTCCCTGTGGGGGGGGAGGGGCCCCATGGACAACCCCCCCAGTTCAAATACCTCCCCGATGATTTCTTCTTCTGTTCACACCACCAGGGGGGGAAACGGTCCGGGTGCAGGGAGGAGAAATCCGGGAGCAGAGACGAGTCAATTTGGTTTATTTCCCTGTCCTGGAGGGGGGCAAACAGTGCCCCCCCTCTGGGCTGAACCCCCGAGCTGCAGCAAATGGGGGGGCTTCCCGAGTGGGGCCTGGCTGGCGGGCAGGGAACAAACACCCCCAAACCCAGTGGTGTTAGTGTGAGGGGGGAGGGCCCATGGGGGTGTTGGTGTGAGGGGTGGAGGGGCTGTGAGATGCGGGGTCATTTTGGCGCTTTCACGGGACCCTTTCATGTCCCACCCTTCAGAGAAACGTGTTTTTTTTATTCGCCACACTATAAAAAAGGATTTAAAAACACAAACCACAAATGACATTTCAAATGATTTTGCTTCATATCAGAAATAAGTAGACATTACAAAACAATATGTCTAGGTACTAAAGACACGAATTCGTTTGCTTGATCTGCACTTTTATAAACGTTACTGCAGAAACTTGATAAACTTTACAGAAAGTTTTATAAATGTTACTGCAGAAAAAAATGTCTCCCCTCTGCGAACACCTTGCTCACGCGCTACCCACAATCCAGTTGCCTCTTGGCCACATGCGGCAAATTTACAGGACACCACATCACTGGAAAGCGATGGATTAACACGCACCAGGGAGATGAGGCGGCAGTTCCTGTTAATAATCATCCCCCATCTTCGGCTCAGTGACAGTCAGAATCGGCCCCTGTGTCCCGGCAGAGTTTGCTTTCGAAGGCGCCGTCTCCTTCCTTCTCAGGTAAGATTTGTCTGATGATAATTTATCTTCACTGCCCCCTCCCCACCTTTCAGCCCCTCTGGGAACCTGTCTGTGCTCGGTTGCGGACTGTCTGTCCATCCTGCTCATTAAATTTGCAGGAATGAGTCATTTTGCTCCTAGCTGTGACACCTGGGGAAACACCTGTGGACAGGTGCATTGGTGGTATAGTGGTGAGCATAGCTGCCTTCCAAGCAGTTGACCTGGGTTCAATTCCCGGCCAATGCAGTGATATATTTTTTTGGTTTACTATCCCTCACATCCTATATAATAAAAGGCCAGAGGATGTTTGTCCGAAGCCATCACGTGCAGTAGAGACTGCCCGGACAAACAGCCTGGTGGGAGTTGTAGTTCGGCAGCACAAAATGGCCACCATGCATGCACCACCATGAGTCGTAGAGATGGCCCGGACAAACAGCATTAAGCACTTTGGCCCGTGTATACGGACTTTTACACTTGTTGTGTTACAATCACATTCAGTGTCCCAAATCCCAACAGGTCACTAAATACCCAGCAGAGGATGCTGGGGATAGGACGGGAGGATATAGTGAGCTGTAGAAGCAGCCTGGTGTCATTGGAGAAAGTCCGAAACCAGGGGAATGGGCGGCTGTAGCTCCTTGTCTTGGTAGCACCGTGCTCCAGGGAGAATGTGCAAATATAAAGTTTTGTGACTGTTTTTGCTGCTACAGACTCTTGTGGTCCAGGAATGATCTCCTATTGCCTCTATATAATCCATGGGATGCCCACATCTTGAATACTGTGTGCCGGTGTGGTCGCCCCCATCTCAAAAATATATATATTGGAATTGGAAAAGGTTCAGAAAAGGGAAACAAAAATGATGAGGGGTCTGGAATGGCGTCCGTCTGAGGAGAGATTAATGAGATTAGTGTGATGGCGTCGGTCACAGAGCTGACCCTTGGGACTGTCACCGGATGGGCTGGCAGTTTCCCTGCCAGTTTGGTACATCCCGAATCCTCTCTTCTTGAGCCAGACATTCTAGCCTGCTGCAAACACAGACCCAGAGCCTGAACCATGACCCCGAAGCTGCAGGCTTTAAGTGAAAGCAGCTCAGCAGCTCACCTGCCTCCAGCACCCAGACACCCAGTTCCCAATGGGATCCAAACCCCCAAATGAATCCATTTTACTCTGGATAAAGCTTAGACGGAGTGAATTCATAAACTGTCCATTCTCTGTAACACTGATTGATATGCACAGCTGTGTGCTGCCCCAGCTATTCATCACTTACTCTGGGTTTATTAACAAACAAAAATGATGTTAAGGATATAAAGTAGGATTTAAGTGGTTGCAAGTAATAACAGCCAGAACAAAGTAAGTCCCCCCAGCAAAATAAAGAAACACACGTAAGTCTAAGCCTTAGACATGAGGAAATGGATGACAGGTAATATCTCACCCGCAGAGATGTTCCAATAAACTTCTTTCACAGACGCCTTCCTGGTCTGGTCCCAATCCTTTCCCCAGGTAGTGTTAGTTCCAGCAGCCATCTCAGGGGATTTCTCATGACTAGCCCCCTGCATCCTGCTCCACCCCCCTCTTATAGCTTTGACACAAACTTTGTCTACGTTTCTCCCAACCCAACCCACCCCCACCATCAATGGAAAAGTACCAGGATTAAGAGGGATGCCACTATCATGTGACGTGGTCCCATGTCACTGTAAGACCCAGGGTCTCCATTCTGGCCCCACACATACACAGGAAGGTTTGCAGGTAAATCTACACCCAATTGTCCTAGCCAATGAGAGCCATCAAGAGTCTAAACCCCCATTAATGCCCCCCCCACTTTGCATAATTACAATAGGACCTCAGCATTAACCTTCATATTTCTAGTGTCAGAAACAGGAATGATGCATGCAAAGAGGAGGATGCTATTCAGCAGTTATAACCTTTGTGATGATCCCTTACCACAGAGCTTTCGCATAAGGCATGTTCAGTCACATCATAAGCACATGTCCATAAAGTATAGGAGTGCCACATCACAACTGGGACTTTTCAGCTTGGCACAGAGGCGGAGATGATAGAAATCTATAACATCATGATGGGTGTTGTGATAGAGGAGGGTCAGGGAGCTGTGGCAGAGTGCTTGAGGGGAGATATATTAACTCTAGGTTCATTAGGGCATGGCTCCCTGTAGACTAGGGAAGCAGGCAGCAGGTTAATTAGGAGCACCTGCTGTCAATTAAGGCCTTAATAAAAACTCCTGCTTCAGGCAGACAGGTGTGGGTGTTTGGAAGGAGTTTGGAGGTGTTGGAGCAGAGAGCAGTTTGGAGGAGTTGGAGCGGAGAGAGTTTGGAGGAGTTGGAGCGGTGAGCTAAGAAAGACCCAGACCCAAAGTAAAAGAACACCTGGCTTGTGTAGAGAGAGGGCAGGAAGCCCCCATAAGCTGAAGAGTAGGAGAGGGAAGTAGCCCAGGGGAAGGAGTAGCTAATCCCAGTGGTTTACCACTATCCTCAGGGCCCCTGGGCTGGGACCAGGGTCCCTCCCTCTCCACTTCTCCCCTCTAGGATACTAGTGGGACAGTTAAGACCCTGTTCAGGGGCAAGAAATAGCTCCCTGAATTCCCCACAAGAAGAGAAAGGGCAGGACCCAGCAATATAGTGGCAGTAATTTGTCACACGTGGTGTCAGAGGTGGGATCAACGCACTGGGGACTTAAACCAGGGTTAGCCAAAACCTGTCCTTAAGATGGATGATGTGGTCAAGGCCCTAATACAAGCCACTGCGGCTCAGCAGGAGACTACCCAGGTCCAAGCAACTGCCCAACAGGAGGCAACTCGGGTGCAGCAAGAGACTAATCATCTATTGATGACTCAGGCTGCCCAGGACCAAGCCCTGCTGCAGGAACTAATGAATCAGGTAAAGACCCTTACAGAGAGGAGCCGCGGGTATGACGGGATGCAGACCATCTGGGCCAGCTACTGTCTGCAGAAAATGACCAAGGAGGAGGATGTGGAGGCATACCTCCTGGCTTTTGAGAGAGCAGCCCTGCGGGAGGCCTGGCCCTGAGACCAGTGGTCTGGTATCCTTGCCCCATTCCTGTGTGGAGAGGCCCAGAAGGAATACTACGATATGGCCGCAGAGACTGCAGCAGATTACCCCCAACTGAAGGCAGAGATCCTGGCCAGATATGGAGTAACAACGGCGTTGCGAGCCCAGAGGTTCCATGAATGGCAGTATACAGCGGACAAAACACCCCGATCCCAATTGTTTGACCTGATCCACCTGACCCGGAAATGGCTGCGCCCTGAGGCTCTCAGCTCTGAAAAAATGATGGCGCTGCTGGTACTGGACCGGTATATGAGAGGGTTACCACCAGGCCTCCAGGTTTGGGTTGGCAAGAATGACCCCTCCACCTATGATGAGTTGGTCTCTCTCATGGAAAGACAGTTGGCATCCCGTGAACTGTTCCAAACCCCAGGGGGTGAGACACGACAAACCAGGAAGCCAACCCCAAACCCAAGGCCCCAGATTGTTGAGAACTATAGAAGAACAATAACTGGGAGGAAAGATACCAAGGAATGGACCGAGGCCAAGACAGGGCCTGGGGGTTTGGAAAGAGAAGGTTTGGGAGGCCGACCAAATAGCCCCAGGCCGAGGGTGGCAACTGGGATAAGGGATGAGTGTGGGGAATGGGGGCATATAGCAGCCCAATGCCCCAACAGGGAAGAGCCTATGCAGTGCAATCTGGGGGATCATGGGGAACAATGTGGCCTAATAGGCCTGGTAGGGGTCACCATGACCTCACATGGGTATACAAGGTCAGTAAAAATGAACGGTATTGTGACCACAGCATTAGTAGATTCCGGGAGTGCTGTTATGCTGGTCTCAGGGAAGTTGGTGGGACAAGACCAACTAACCCGGGCCAAAAACACAGGGGTAACGTGCGTCCATGGCACTGTAAATTTTTACCCCACAATCCTGGTATGGATTGAGATCCAGGGGAAGACTACCAGGGTAACTGCAGGGGTAGTCCCCAAGCTCCCTTACCCAGTATTAATTGGTAGGGACTTCCCCGGGTTTGAGAGTTTACTCCTCCCAGTAGAGCCAGAGGAGGGTAGCAACCCCCAGGTTGAGACGGAGGCACCTACAGATAGCCTCACCCCAACTTTTGCTGAATTTGCCCCAGAGCTATTTTCATCCCCTGAGAAATCCCGAAAGTCTAGGCAGGAAAGGAGGGCAGATAAAAAACTAGGGACCAGGATTCTAGTAAAAAACCAGAAAACCTCCCTTGTGGGTAAGCGAACCCGTTCAGAAGGCCAGGAGACAGTTCAGGCCAGTGAGGACTCAGAGGCAGCTCCTAGCCCAAGTAGGGGCAACCAAAGGGACAGAGTAGAAATAGGTCCCATGGAGTTAGGTCAGATGGGTACCGCACGTGAGAATTTCAGTCAGGACCAAGCCAATGACCCCCTGTATGTGAATGTGAGGGAGGAGGTAGTGGAAGTAAATGGTGTGCCTGTGGATGGAAAGACCAAAGGCCCGAGGCCATATTATGTGATCAAACGTGATCTTTTGTACCGTATAGTGCAAATATGAGGGGAAGAAGTAGAGCAGCTCTTAGTCCCGTGGAAACACACAAGGGCAGTACTGGAGTTAGTGCACAGTCATTTATTTGGGGGACATCTAGGAGTAGACAAGACACTTGATAGAGTCCTAAGGAGATTTTATTGGCCAGGAGTATGCGCAGAGGTCCAACGCTATTGTACCTCCTGCCCAGAATGTCAGTTGCATAGTCCCTGACCTCACTTGCGGGCCCCATTAGTACCTTTGCCTATTATTAAAGTCCCTTTTGAAAGGATAGCCATGGACCTAGTGGGCCCTCTGGAAAAATCAGCACAGGGCCACCGACATGTACTAGTCATCCTTGACTACGCCACACAGTATCCAGAAGCCATTCCTTTAAGAAACCCCACATCCAAGGCAATAGCAAAAGAACTACTCCAGGTTTTTGCCAGAGTGGGCATCCCCAAGGAGATCCTGACTGATCAAGGAACCCCTTTTATGTCAAAATTAATGAAGGACTTATGTACCCTGCTTCGCATTCATGCCATACAGACCTCAGTCTACCATCCTAAGGGAGATTAGAGAGGCTGTCAAAATAAAGAACCCAATAATAGTGGGAGACTTCAATTATCAAAATTAATGAAGGACTTATGTACCCTGCTTCGCATTCATGCCATACAGACCTCAGTCTACCATCCTAAGGGAGATTAGAGAGGCTGTCAAAATAAAGAACCCAATAATAGTGGGAGACTTCAATTATCCCAACATTGACTGGGTACATGTCACCTCGGTACGAAATGCAGAGATGAAATTTCTTGATACTTTAAATGACTGCTTCTTGGAGCAGCTGGTACAGGAACCCACAAGGGGAGAGGCAACTCTGGATTTAGTCCTGAGTGGAGCGCAGGATCTGGTTCAAGAGGTAACTATAAAAGGACCGCTGGGAAATAGTGACCATAATATAATAACATTTAACATTCCTATGGTGGGAATAACACCTCAGAAGCCCAACACTGGGGCATTTAATTTCAAAAAGGGGAACTATGAAAGAATGAGGGGGTTAGTTAAACGGAAATTAAAAGGTAAAGTGACTAAAGTGAAATCCCTGCAAGCTGCATGGACTCTCTTCAAAGATACCATAATAAAGGCCCAACTCAAATGTATACCCCAAATTAAAAAACAACGCCAGAAAACTAAAAAAGAGTCACCGTGGCTTAACAGCCAAGTAAAAGAAGCAGTGAGAGAGAAAAAGGCATCTTTTAAAAAGTGGAAGTCTAATCCTAGTGAGGTAAATAGAAAGGAGCATAAGCACTGCCAAATAAAGTGTAAGAATGTAATAAGAAAAGCTAAAATGGAGTTTGAAGAGCAGTTAGCCAAAAACTCAAAAGGTAATAACAAAATGTTTTTTAAATATGTCAGAAGCAGGAAGCCTGCTAAACAACCAGTGGGGCCCCTGGATGACAGAGATACAAAAGGAGCACTTAAAGATGACAGAGTCATTGCAGAGAAACTAAATGAATTCTTTGCTTCAGTCTTTACGGCTGAGGACGTTAGGGAGATTCCTAAACCTGAGCTGTCTTTTGTAGGTGACGAATCTGAGGTATTGTCACAAATTGAAGTATCAGTAGAGGAGGTTCTGGAACTCATTGATAAACTTAACTGTAACAAGTCACCGGGACCAGATGGCATTCACCCAAGAGTTCTGAAAGAACTCAAATGTGAAATTGCGGCACTATTAACGAGGGTTTGTAACCTATCCTTTAAATCGGCTACTGTGCCCAGTGACTGGAAGATAGCTAATGTAACGCCAATATTTAAAAAGGGCTCTAGAGGTGATCCTGGCAATTACAGACCAGTCAGTCTAACGTCCGTACCGGGAAAATTAGTTGAAACAATAGTAAAGAATAAAATTATCAGACACATAGAAGAGCATAAATTGTTGGGCAAAAGTCAACATGGTTTCTGCAAAGGGAAATCGTGTCTTACTAATCTATTAGAGTTCTTTGAAGGGGTCAGCAAACATGTGGACAAGGGGGATCCGGTGGACATAGTGTACTTAGATTTCCAGAAAGCCTTTGACAAGGTCCCTCACCAAAGGCTCTTACGTAAATTAAGCTGCCATGGGATAAGAGGGAAGATCCTCTCATGGATTGAAAACTGGTTAAAAGACAGGGAACAAAGGGTAGGGATAAATGGAACTTTTTCAGAATGGAGAGGGGTAACTAGTGGTGTTCCCCAAGGGTCAGTCCTGGGGCCGATCCTATTCAACTTATTTATAAATGATTTGGAGGAAGGGGTAAACAGTGATGTGGCAAAGTTTGCAGATGATACTAAACTGCTCAAAGTAGTAAGGACCAAAGCAGACTGTGAAGAACTTCAAAAAGATCTCACTAAACTAAGTGATTGGGCAACAAAATGGCAAATGAAATTTAATGTGGATAAATGTAAAGTAATGCACATTGGAAAAAATAACCCCAACTATACATACAATATGATGGGGGCTAATTTAGCTACAACCAATCAGGAAAAAGACCTGGGAGTCATTGTGGATAGTTCTCTGAAGGCATCCACGCAGTGTGCAGCGGCAGTCAAAAAAGCAAACAGGATGTTAGGAATCATTAAAAAAGGGATAGAGAATAAGTCGGAGAATATCTTATTGCCCTTATACAAATCCATGGTGCGCCCACATCTTGAATACTGCGTACAAATGTGGTCTCCTCATCTCAAAAAGGATATACTGGCACTAGAAAAGGTTCAGAGAAGGGCAACTAAAATGATTAGGGGTTTGGAACGGGTCCCATATGAAGAGAGATTAAGGAGGCTAGGACTTTTTAGCTTGGAAAAGAGGAGACTAAGGGGGGATATGATAGAGGTATATAAAATTATGAGTGGAGTGGAGGAAGTGAATAAGGAAAAGTTATTTACTTGTTCCCAAAATAGAAGAACTAGGGGCCATTCAATGAAATTGGCGTGCAGCAGGTTTAAAACAAATAAAAGGAAGTTCTTCTTCACACAGCGCACAGTCAACCTGTGGAACTCCTTACCTGAGGAGGCTGTGAAGGCTAGGACTATAACAGGGTTTAAAAGAGAGCTGGATAAATTCATGGAGGCTAAGTCCATAAATGGCTATTAGCCGGGATGGGTAATGAATGGTGTCCCTAGCCTCTGTCTGTCAGAGGGGGGTGATGGATGGCAGGAGAGAGATCGCTCGATCATACCTGTTAGGTTCACTCACTCCGGGGCACCTGGCATTGGCCACTGTCGGTAGACAGGATGCTGGGCTAGATGGACCTTTGGTCTGACCCAGTATGGCCGTTCTTATGTTCTTATTATCCTCAAACAGATGGCCTGGTTGAGAGGTTTAACCACACCCTTAAGAGTATGATCCGGAAGGTGGTAGCACAGGATGGAAACGATTGGGATACCCTTCTACCATACCTAATGTTTGCAATATGAGAAGTTCCCCAGGCGTCCACCGGTTTCTCTCCTTTTGAGCTACTATACGGACGCCACCCACATGGAATATTAGATATCACCAAGGAGGACTGGGAAGAGCAACCCAACCCTGGAAAGAATGTCATTGAGCACGTGACACAGATGAGAGCGTGAATAGCTTGAATAACCCCTATAGTACGAGAACATTTGGAAAAAGCACAAGAAACCCAGCGGACATATTACAACCATCAAGCAAAAGTACGGAGGTTTCAGACAGGAGCACGGGTGATGGTGCTAGTGCCGACAGCAGAAAGCAAACTCCTGGCCAGCTGACACGGGCCATATGAGATAGTGGAAGCCATTGGAGAAGTGAACTATAAAGTCAGACAACCAGATCGCCGAAGACCAGAACAGATCTACCATGTAAACTTACTGAAGCCCTGGTGTGACCGAGAGACGTGCCTGGTAATTCAGAGAGCTCCACCCCAGATGGACGACCCACAGGGGCAGGTGAGGCTATCCCCCGAGTTAGCCCCAGAACAACGTACAGAAGTCATGGATATGATCCAACGGAACCAAGACGTGTTCAGTACAAAGCCAGGCCGTACGACACTGGTCCAACATCATATCATTACCAGACCCGGCACAAGGGTGACAATAAGAACATACCGGATACCAGAAGCTAAAAGAGAAGAAATTAGGACAGAAGTGAAGAAGATGTTGGAATTTGGGATTATTGAAGAATCCCACAGTCAATGGTCCAGCCCTATTGTCTTAGTACCCAAGCCTGATGGCACTATGATGTTTTGCAACGACTTCCGGAAGTTGAATGAAGTATCCCAATTTGATGCCTATCCGATACCACGTGTTGACGAGCTAGTTGATCAGTTAGGCAAGGCCCGATATCTAACCACTCTGGACCTAACTAAAGGCTATTGGCAAATTCCCCTGGCCAAGAACGCTAAGGAGAAGACTGCCTTCTCTACACCTGATGGTCTGTTCCAATACACTGTCCTTCCTTTTGGACTCCATGTGGTGCCTGCTACATTCCAACGACTTATGGACAAATTGCTGTGACCCCACGCCAGGTATGCTGCCGCCTATTTAGACGACATAGTCATCCATAGCCCTAACTGGGAAACACACCTAGGAAAAGTAGAGGCGGTACTAGACACCCTGCGAAAGGCCGGCCTCACTGCCAACCCCCTCAAGTGCGTGATAGGACTAGCTGAGGCCACATACCTTGGGTATGTAGTAGGAAGAAGCTTGGTAAAACCCCAAATGAACAAAGTAGAGGCAATACAAGATTGGCCTCGGACAGCCCGTAAAAAGCAGGTCAGAGCATTTCTAGGATTAGTAGGATACTGGAGATTCAGCCCTCATTTCACCACAAGAACAGGGCCATTGAGAGACCTGATAAAGGCTCGGGGGCCCGAGATAGTAAAGTGGACTGATGCGGCAGAGGGAGCATTCACAGATTTAAGGATAGCCCTTTGCTGTCATCCAGTACTCATTGCCCCAGACTTCGAGAAGTCCTACAAACAGATGCCTCAGAGATAGGGCTTGGAGCTATCCTTTCACAGATGGTAGGGGAGGAGGAACACCCAATCTTGTACCTCAGCCGGAAACTCCTCCCCCAGGAACAAAAGTATGCTGTCGATGAAAAGGAATGTCTGGTGGTAAAATGGGCTATGGAGACTCTCCGCTACTACCTACTGGGGTGGCAGTTTACCCTTGTAACAGACCATGCCCCGCTCCAGTGGATGCACAGAAACAAGGAGAAGAATGAAAGGGTGACGAGATGGTTTCTTTCCCTGCAACTGTTCAACTTCTGCATACAACATAGGGCCGGAAGCCACATGGCAACGCGGACAGCCTGTCATGACAACACTGTCTCTCATCCCAAGTAGCTCAACCCCATGGTATTGAGCAAAGGGGGAGGATATGTGATAGAGGAGGGTCAGGGAGCTGTGGCAGAGTGCTTGAGGGGAGATATATTAACTCTAGGTTCATTAGGGTGTGGCTCCCTGTAGACTAGGGAAGCAGGCAGCAGGTTAATTAGGAGCACCTGCTGTCAATTAAGGCCTTAATAAAAACCCCTGCTTCAGGCAGACAGGTGTGGGTGTTTGGAAGGAGTTTGGAGGTGTTGGAGCAGAGAGCAGTTTGGAGGCATTGGAGCCGAGAGCAGTTTGGAGGAGTTGGAGCAGAGAGAGTTTGGAGGAGTTGGAGCGGAGAGAGTTTGGAGGAGTTGGAGCAGTGAGCTAAGAAAGACCCAGACCCTAAGTAAAGGAACACCTGGCTTGTGTAGAGAGAGGACAGAAAGCCCCCACAAGCTGAAGAGTAGGAGAGGGAAGTAGCCCAGGGGAAGGAGTAGCTAATCCTAGTGGATTTATAGGAGTAGCTATCCTCAGGGGCCCTGGGCTGGGATCCGGAGTAGAGGGCGGTCCCGGGTCCCTCCCTCTCCACTTCTCCCCTCTAGGATACTAGTGGGACAGTTAAGACCCTGTTCAGGGGCAAGAAATAGCTCCCTGAATTCCCCACAAGAAGAGAAAGTGCAGGACCCAGCAATATAGTGGCAGTAATTTGTCACAGTTTGGAGACCATCAATAAGGAAGTGTTGTTTACTCCTCATCACACAAGAACTAGGGGATCGCCAACTGAAATTAAGTGGCAGCAGGTTTAAAACAGACTAAAGGAAGTATATCATCACACAACGTGCAGTCAACCTGTGGAACTCCTCGCCGGAGGAGGCTGTGAAGGTCACAACTAGAACAGGGCTCAAAAGAGAACTGGATAAATTCATGGAGGTTAAGTCCATTAATGGCTGCTAGCCAGGATGGGTCAGGAATGGTGTCCCTAGTTTCTGTTTGCCAGAGGGAGGTGATGGATGGCAGGAGAGAGATCACTTGATCATTACCTGTTCGGTTCACTCACTCCGGGGCACCTGGCATTGGCCACTGTCGGTAGACAGGAGACTGGGCTGGATGGACCTTTGATCTGACCCCATACGGCCGATCTTATGTTAATAATGCCATAACGACTAAATGGATGTTAACCAGCCATGAGCAAGTTTAGGCTTGAAATTAGGCGAAGGTTTCTAGCCACTGGAGGAGGGAAGTTCAGGAAGAGCCTCCCAACCGGCTTCAAGAATGAGCTTGATCAATGCATGGAGGGGAATCTGATGGGACAGCCTGCAACGGGACGTAGCTGAGCTGTGATGGGTAGTAGCAAATCTCCCCAAGGGCCAGAGATGGGAGACTGGCTGGGGAGGGCGCAGGGCATGGGACACAGGCCACTTGCAGGTTTAAGACGCGTGTGAATGGGGGAGTCTCTATAACATGAAATCTTCAACCCAGGATCTGAGTGACTCAGCCAGAGGTTCGGGGTCTGTTACAGGAGCAGGTGGGTGAGGGTCTGTGGCCAGCAGGAGGTCAGACTAGATAGTCAGGCTGGTCCCATATGTGAGCCTCAAAGGCAGAGGGAAGGAAAGGAGAAATAAAAATGGTAACTGCAGTCAGGCGAGGAGGAGATGAAGGTTAAACCAAACACTTCAAAATAATAGTAAGAAAAAGGGGGAGAGACAGATTCCAGGGATGTTGGCACTCCACTGACGTTTGAACTCAGATCACTGGTGTTACCTGAAATTGGGCCAGTGAGTAAACTGATGGAGGACGAACGACCCCCCCCCCCCGAGTTTGGCAGAAAGCTGCATGTTTCTGACACTTTTGAGATGAGCAGCTGTGTTCGTCTGTACCCATGAATGAAACGAGGAAGACTTGCGGCACCGTAGAGACGAACCAACCCCATAGCCCACGAAAGCGTATGCTGAAGTAAATGGGTTTATTACACTGATAGCTCAGTGCAAAAGAAAGGGGCCGGGGGGGTCCCACTCTTGCTCCCAGGACAGCCACAGCACGGAGATGTCAGGGTCCTTCAGGGTACGTGTCCCACAGTGCGGCGACGGACGGAGCGATGAAGGTGAGTCTTCCCGGGGCGCGATGGGGGAATGCAACACAGCGAACCCTGGCCAGGTGGTCTGGGCCAAGGGCCTTCGCAGGAGGTACAAGCTTGTGGCCCCTTTTCCTTTGACTTTTTGAGCACTCAGGTTATACAGGGCACACAGATCACTGCTGCTCCCATGACAGCTAGAATCGGCATTCAGACCTTTCCGCCATCGAAAACCTGCTACGGCCACTCTCGCCGGACACTTGCAATGAGCAGGACTGAGCGGGGAAACCCCTGGGCTTCAGTCCTTGAGTGTTTCTTTATCGGAGGAGTAGCCGCTTTAGTCTGGATCTGCAAAGCGACCTGGAGTCATGTGGCACCATATAGACGAACAGATGTATTGGAGCCGGTGCGTTCATGGGCGAAGACCCACTTGGTCGGACGCATCCCACGAAAGCACCGGCTCAGGTACCTCTGTTAGTCTACGTTGCGTCTCTCTAGCCAGGTGGGTTTGTTGGTACAATATGGACGGGTAAGAGCCGGACATGTGTTAGTGGGGCACACACTATTAAGATTTCCTCAACCCCTATCTCAAGGCAAGGTCAAGCAGCCAGTCGGGAGGGAATTGAGGGGGGGGGGAGGTATAAAACATTAAAAGGCCAAAGAAATGCCCGTCCCTGACCGCACCACGACCTCACTCCTCCCATGGGATACAAAGGAGGTGGGACAAAGACCCACAATATACAAGGGAGAGGAGATAGATCCCTTGTCAGAGTCACTGCCTGTAGAGGAATCGTGTCATGTTACGCTCCATGTGTCCTAGAACCTCCTGTCCCCATTTCTGTCTGGAGAAAAGTTTTGTGACTTTTTCACAGGACAGGTCCAGGGGTGGGGGCAGCCTCCATGAACCAGACACCCAGAGAAGGTGTCAAACCCCCTTGGGACCAGGCCATAGTTAAAATCATCTCCCTTCTTCATCGGCTCAGTGACAGCCTGGATCGTCCCGTATCCCCACAGAGCCCAGAATCAGCAGCCAACCCCGCTGTGTACGAATGAAGACAGACACGGATGGTGCAAGACGCTGTCTCCGCTAAGGTTTGTCATTTATCTTCATTCCCCTTCTCCGAGGGTAGGGGGATGCCTCATCCCAGGGTGCAGCGACCCCCTCCCCATCTTTCAGCCCCTCTGGGAATCTGTCTGTGCTCAGAGCTGACAGGTTGCTGCCTGTGCATCCATCCTGCTTGTTAAATTTGCAGGCATGAGACATTTTGCTCGTACCTGTGACACCTGGGGAAGTATCTATCTATCCCCATCCACCCCCTCTATCTATCTATCCATCCCCATCCACCCCTCTATTTATCTATCTATCCCCATCCACCCCCTCTATCTATCTATCCCCCCATCCCTCTACCTATCCCCCCCTCTATCCCTCTATCTTCCAACTGTATTTTTCACTCAGTGCATCTGATGAAGTGAGCTGTAGCCCATGAAAGCTGATGCCCAAATCAATGTGTTAGTCTCTAAGGTGCCACAAGGACTCCTTGTTCTTTTGGCAGATACAGCCTAACATGGCGACTCCTCCGAGCTGGCATCCATAGTCAATACCCTCACCCCACGGTGCACCGGGCAGTGTCCCTTGCCTCAGTTTCCCACCTGTCAGTGGGAAATTCTGACAAACAAATGCCCCTTTAACATGTCACACTGCTCTCCCTCCAGGGCACCCCACTGGCAATGGGCTATGCTTGGTTAGTGCACACCCAGCATCCAGCGCTGTGTTCACAGGGGTTCACCTCCCCGCTCAGACATCTCTCCAGTTGCTGGGCAGTCCTGCAGCTGGCTACAGCTGCTTCGGGTGCTGGTGCTGCTGGCTACTTGCTGCCTTTTCTCCCCTGTCCTGCGGTTCCCCGGCTTAACCCAGGCATTCAGAGATTTCAGCTCTTCGCGATTGCCCTGGGTAGCAGGGAACCTCGCTGCTGGCACAGCCACAGCCGTGGATTTCCTTGCACCAGTGTCCGGACACCAGGTCTGAGACTGAACCCCTAGAAGCGACAAAGCATCCTGTGGCACCTTAAAGACTAGTTTTCCACTGCTTGCATCCAACAAAGTGGGTATTAGCCCATGAAAGCTTATGCTCCAATACTTTAGTTAGTCTTTACGGTGCCAGAGAACACTTTGTTACCTCTGCTATTCCAGACTAACACGGCTACCTCTCTGATTCTTAACAAGAAGATGAAGTGTGCTTGTGAGTGTATGTAAGTGCATAAGTGTAATATACATCATATGCATATGATACAGTGTTAATTAATACATGTATTACTAATAAAAGTGGCGCTTTGCCTCCTTCCCCTTGAAAAAGTCCTGTGCGGTACTTTAAGTACAACATAGGGACTTAGCATAACCCACAGCCAGCTTGTAGGCTCAGCCACCATAAATTGGAAACAAAAGTACAGAATCAGGGGAATTTGGCCTTGTCAGACGGACAGAAAAGTATGAGCTGCAGCACTACTAACTGGAGAGAGATATTCAGTCATGAGAATGGGGAGAGAAGGGATAAGTTAGCTTTGGGTCTCTGATGTTTCTCTCTGAGAATAAAAATTAGGACGTTTTCCTACTGCTGTAGAAATTTTAATAGTTAGAAAACGTACTTCAACTAGTCAAAGAGTCCTGGTCTATTGCTGCTTGAGCAATTCTGCCCGGACAGTGTATTCCAATAACAAAGCATAAAAATAAGACGATCTTGAGTAGTTTTAACTAACTTTGAAAAACACGAAAGTTAATGAGTAGGTGGTCTTAGGTACGTTGTCACAGAGTGTGGGGAGTCCGGTCCCTGCACCCCCGCTTCCTGGGATTCACAGTGACTCTCAGCCAGCCAGTAGATTAAAAGGTTTATTGAGATGACAGGAACACAATCCAACTCAGAGCTTCTTAGTCTAGACAGGACCCCTCAGTCAGGTCCTTCTGGGGGACCGGCAGATGAGGCCCAGGGTTTTGGGCTCCCGGCCTTGTTCCCAGTCTTCTTTTTCCCTACTCCCCGACCAAAAGCCCAGCCAAACTGTTTCCCTCCTCCTTCCTGCCTCCCCTCTCCCCAAGCCTTTGTTAGAAACACACAGACATCCATCTTCTCATCACCTGGCTGGGGTCAGGTTACATCCCAGCATCACCTTTTCCCATCACAGTGGGGAACTGGGTTCTGGCTTAAAGTGGTGTCAGGCTTAGAGGGGCTGGGTACAGAGCTAGCATTTAAGGTGGGGGTGAGGATTGGGCTACGGTTTCAGTTGAGGTTTAAGATTAGCAGCCGTTAGTCTGTATCCGTAAAGAAAACGAGGAATACCTGTAGCACCTTAGAGCAGGGTTTCTCAAACTGGGGGTCATGAGCTCCTGCCGCCAGAACTCGTGGCGGGGACTGGGGCCGGGGCGCAGCCGGCAGCCCTCCCGCGGTGGGGCCAGGGGGCCGGGGTGCAGCCGCCCGCCCGCGGCGGGGACTGGAGGGGTCACACCGCACCGACGGATCAGGAAAAGGGGTCACGGTCTCACCAAGTTTGAGAACCGCTGCCTTAGAGACTAACCAGTTTATTTCAGCGTAAGCTTTCATGGGCTATAGCCCACTTCATCAGATGCATAGAACGGAACAAACAGAAGTAAGATGCATTTATACACACAGAAAGCAAAAAAAAAAAAAGGTTGTAAATTCCCATACTAATTCTAAGCGGCTGTTAAATTTGGATGAGCCATTATCAGCAGGAGAAAAAAACCTTTTGTAGTGAAAATGTTTACACTGTTTCTTATCTATGTCTGTCAGTTGATAAGAATCTGTAAAAGAGACTAAACTAGGAAAATGCAATTAATTAGTATAATGACAAAGCCACTCATAGTCTCTGTTTAATCCTTGGTTGACAGTGTCCAATTTGCAATTCATCAGCTTTTCGTTGGAGTGTTTTGGAAGTTTTTCTGTTTTAAAATTAATTTCAGTTAAGGGTTTTAGGGTTGGGGTGCAGGTTATAGGGTAAGGGTTCCAGTTTGGTTCAAGTGGGGTTGCTGGTGGGATGTTGGGGGTGGGGTTTATGTTTTGGGGGATGGTTTGGCCAGCAGCAGCATAGAGGTGCAGGTGGCAATAGGGTACCAACCAATAGTGATTTATAAGTACAGTAAACCCTCGATTTAACGGACCCTGATTTAACGGACTTCGGATGCAACGGACAAAATTTCCGATGCATCCGAAATCCGTTATTCGGGGGCTGCCGGCTCCCGCCCGGGTCCCACCTGCGGGCGGGCTGGCTGGCTGCCGGCTCCCACCTGCGGGCGGGCTGGCAGCTCCCAGCTCCCGCCTGCGGGCGGGCTGGCTGGCTGGCTGCCGGCTCCCGCCTGCGGGCGGGCTGGCTGGCTGGCTGCCGGCTCCCGTCTGTGGGCGGGCTGGCTGGCTGGCGGCTTCCGGTCCAGGCGACTGCCTCCCCGGTCCAGGCAGCGGGGGGGCTGGCTGCTCCTGGCTCCCCGCTGCCAGCCCGCCCGGGTCCCCGCTGCGGGGACCCGGGCAGGGGGGCTGACAGCTCCCGCCCGGGTCCCAGCAGCGGGGACCTGGGCGGGTGGGTTGACGGCTCCCGCCCGGGTCCCAGCAGCCAGGGTCCCGGTCGGGCGGGCTGCTGGCTGCCCGGGAGGGCTGACTCATGGCTCCCGGCCGTGATAAGTAAAACCTCGATATAATGGACTAATTTGGGTGAGGGGGTGTCCGTTAAAGCCAAAAGTCCTGTTATTTAATTATTTTAAAAAATTATTAAATAACGGACTTTCGGCTTTAACTGACACCCCCTCACCCGAATTAGTCTGTTATATCGAGGTTTCACTGTAGGGTGTTTTCAGGTCATTTTCCTGTCAGTAGTATTCTAGGGAGGGGGAAGGGTCATGTTTACTAGAGGGGACTTAAGTGTTAGGGAAGGGGATGGGAAGTTGACCCATCATTGTTAAGTTGAGAATGCTGTCATTATTATCTTTATAAAAGTCATGGACGGGTCATGGGCACTGCATCTCAGTTATCTATATATATAAAAGTCAAATGGTGTATGTGTGTATGTACGTGTACTTACTCCTTCCACACCGTTTGAGCTAGAGACTTGAAATTTGGTACAGTTATAGGTCTTAGGGTCCTAATCAGGGTAAGAGTTGAAAATTTTTCAAATCTCACGTCTGATGCCCCCCCAGGGGTGAAATTATTTAAAGGCCAATCACATCAGCTGGGCAGCTGCTGTTCTCTGTGACATAGTTATGATGTCATAATACCCCCTCCAACGGATCCTGCATTCGCTCAGCTCTCTGCCCCCTCCCCCCTACAATGGACCCCGCACTCACTCAGCTTTCTGCCCCCTCCAACGGACCCCGCACTTGCTCAGCTCTCTGCCCCTCCCCACCTCCGACGGACCCGAGTTGGGTTTGGTCGGAGGGTAAGTGAGGTGGGGGTGTCGGGTTTGGTCGGAGGGTAAGTGAGGTGGGGGTGTCGGGTTTGGTTGGGGGGTGAGGTGGGGGTGTTGGGTTTGGTCTGGGGGGGTGGGAAGGTGTCGGGGTGGGTGAGGGGTGAGGTGTTGGGGTTGGTCAGGGGGTGTTGGGGTTGGCCGGGGGGGTAAGGTGGAGGTGTTGGGTTTGTTTGGGGGGGTGAAGAGGGGGGTTGGGGTTGGTCGAGGGGTAAGTGAGGTGTGGGTGTCGGGTTTGTTTGTGGTGGTAGGTAGGGGTGTCGGGTTTGGTTGGGGGGGAAAGTGAGGTGGGTGTGTCAGGTTTGGTCTACGGGGGTGAGGTGTGGGTGTTGTTGGTCAGGGGATGTTGGTAGGGGGGTGATGTGGAGTCGGGGTTCGTCGAGGGGTGAGGTGGGGGTGTTGGGTTTGGTCGGGGGGGTGAGGTGGGGGTGTCAGGTTTGCTCTCTGCCCCCTCCCCACCTCCGACGGACCCGAGCAACACCGGGTATTTTCGCTAGTAAGGTATAGAAAAAGCTTTCTCTCCACGTGTACTGTCACAGCAGAAGTACTTCTGCTATTCCAGACTAACACGGCTACCTCTCTGATTCTTGTCACAGCAGGTTTTTTTACATCACCAACTACTCAACGCGGGGGATGAGGGGGGCAGGTTCCTTCCCTTTCCCTTCACTCTGAGACCCCTGTACCCTGCTGGAGGGGAGATGTCAAAGGATTTCTGCAGGTCCCCTTGTGCCCCAGCTCTGTAGTGCAATGTCACAGCAGGGGCAAGGCCCTGAGCAGGGGGGTGGAGGAAGAGGAGAGGGGGGCACGTTGAGAGATGTAGGGGGTCTTCACCTACATCACTTATTGGACTTCGGAGGTGGTAGGGGAGAGGGAGAGTTTTGTGCTGTCGCCCGCCCTGTAGTGAGGAGCCAGACACGTGTAGGTGCCCAGGGGCACAGCTAACTCTCCGTGAGGGGGAATGGGGGATCCCCCCACCCCATGGCTTGGGATAGTAGGGTACGGGAGCACCCTTAGGCCTTCTTCCCTGTCTTAGGCTTACGGGCCTCCTGAAACCACTTCCCCCCCTGCTCCAACCCCCCAGGCACTCACCCCTCCCCCACTCACCTAGATAAAGACCCCTGACCCCTCTCATTCCCTTCCCTAGGGCACCTTCACCCCCATCCTCATCCCAAATCCCCTCATCTCCCCTCCCCCACATCCCTCCTGCTCCAACCCCCCAGGCACTCACCCCCTCCCCCACTCCCCTAGATAAAGACCCCTGACCCCTCTCATTCCCTTCCCTAGGGCACCTTCACCCCCCAGCCTCATCCCAAATCCCCTCCTCTCCCCTCCCCCCACATCCCTCCTGCTCCAACCCCCCAGGCACTCACCCCCTCCCCCACTCCCCTAGATAAAGACCCCTGACCCCTCCCATTCCCTTCCCTAGGGCACCTTCATCCCCCAGCCTCATCCCAAATCCCCTCCTCTCCCCTCCCCCCACATCCCTCCTGCCCCCCTGAGCGGCTCCCACCTGCCCCCCTTCACCCCAGCTGGGCCTCACCCCAACACCCCCCCCCCGCACTGCCGGCAGCCCCAGTCCCTCTGCTCACCCCCATCTCCCCCCCAACCGATCCCCCCCATTGCCCCTCAGTCCCCCTGAGCCCCGTCCCGAGGGCTCACCCAGAGCCGCCCCCCGCCACGCCACGCCACAGCCTCAGCTGGGATGGGGAGGGGAGAGGAGGGGAAAGGAGGAAAAAATCGCGCCGCAGGGACTTGTGGGAGATGTAGTGTGTCCCAGACTACATTTCCCATCAGCCACCGCGGGGCCAGCGGCATGGGGGGGGGCGGGGCCGGAAAGGGAAGTGGTTGGAAGAGGAAGTGAGGAGGTCGCCAACCCCCCCATGGGAGTCCCCTCAGCTCGCCTTCCCCTGCTCCTCATCAGTGCCCGTCCCCCCCATGGGACCCCTCAGGCCCCCTGCGCCCCTCCCCATGGGACCCCTCCCCCTTCTGTGTCCCTCCCCATGGGACCCCCTCAGCCCCCCTCCCCCAATCAGTGCCCCTTCCCCCATCCCCTCCCCCATGGGACCCCTCAGCTCCCCTTCCCCTGCTCCTCATCAGTGCCCGTCCCCCCCATGGGACCCCTCAGCTCGCCTTCCCCTGCTCCTCATCAGTGCCCGTCCCCCCCATGGGACCCCTCAGGCCCCCTGCGCCCCTCCCCATGGGACCCCTCCCCCTTCTGTGTCCCTCCCCATGGGACCCCCTCAGCCCCCCTCCCCCAATCAGTGCCCCTTCCCCCATCCCCTCCCCCATGGGACCCCTCAGCTCCCCTCCCCCTGCTCCTCATCAGTGTCCGTCCCCCCCATGGGACCCCTCAGCCCCCCTTCCCCTGCTCCTCATCAGTGTCCGTCCCCCCCATGGGACCCCCTCAGCCCCCCTCCCCCAATCAGTGCCCCTTCCCCCATCCCCTCCCCCATGGGACCCCTCAGCTCCCCTTCCCCTGCTCCTCATCAGTGTCCGTCCCCCCCGTGGGACCCCTCAGGCCCCCTCCCCCCTGTGCCCCTCCCCATGGGACCCCCTCAGCCCCCCTCCCTCCCCATCAGTGTCCCTTCCCCCGGCGGGACCCCCTGTCCCTTCCCCCCTTCTGTGTCCCTCCCCATGGGACCCCCTCAGCCCCCCCCCGCTCCCCATCAGTGCCCCTCCCCCTGCGGGACCCCCGTCCCCTCCCCCCTTCTGTGTCCCTCCCCATGGGACACCCTCAGCCCCCCTCCCCCTATCAGTGCCCCTTCCCCCATCCCCTCCCCCATGGGACCCCTCAGCTCCCCTTCCCCTGCTCCTCATCAGTGTCTGTCCCCCCCGTGGGACCCCTCAGGCCCCCGTGCCCCTCCCCATGGGACCCCCTCAGCCCCCCCACTCCCCATCAGTGCCCCTCCCCCAGCCCCTCCCCCTGTGGGACCCCTTGTCCCCTCCCCTCTTCTGTGTCCCTCCCCATGGGACCCCCTCAGCCCCGTTGCTCCCTATCAGTGCCCCTTCCCCCATCCCCTCCCCCATGGGACCCCTCAGCTCCCCTCCCCCTGCTCCCCATCAGTGCCCCTCCCCCCCATGGGACCCCCTGAGCCCCTCTCACCCCACTCACTATCTGTGTTCTTCCCCCATCCCATCCCCCATGTGACTCCATGACTGCCCCAATCTATTTCCACACCCCCAGCCCCTGACTGCCTCTCCAGAACCTCTGCCCCATCCAACCCCCCTGACTGCCCCAACCCCTCTCCACTGCCCCACCCCCTTAACTGACTCCCCCCAGAACTCCTGACCCATCTACCTCCCCTACTCCCTGTCTCCTGACCCCTGTCCACTTGCCCCCCAACAGGCTTCCCCCAAAACCCTCCACCCACCCCCCGCTCCGTGACTGCCCTGACCCCTCTCCACACCCTCAGCCCGACTGCCCCCCCATAATCCCCACCCATCCAACACTCCCTGTTCCCTGACTGCCCCCCAACCCATCCAAACCCCCCTACTCCCTGTCCCCTGACCCCTCTCCACACCCCGCCGCTGACAGGCTCCTCCCCAAAACCCTCTACCCATCCATCCCCCCTGCTCCCTGTCCCCTGACTCCTCTAGCCCCTGACTGCCCCCCCGAATCCTCCCGATCCAACACTCCCTGTTCCCTGACTGCCCCCCCGACCCATCCAAACCCTCCTACTCCCTGTCCCCTGACTGCCCTGACCCCTTTCCACACCTCCACCCCTTGATTATCCCCCCATAACCCCCAACCCATCCAACCCCCCCATCCCCTGATTGCTCCAACCCCTCATTCTGGCCCCCTAGAACTTCCAACCTATTCAACCCCCCTGCTCCTTGTCCACTGACTGCCCTGACCCATTGTCACGTTACTGGAATAATTTGGTACCATATAGATCATTGGGGTACCAAATATTATGTGAAGGGGTCATAACAGGTGTCTATGACCATATGTGTGTATCTATTTTGGAACTGAAGTTATGGATATTGGATAAAAGGTGCCTGTACTTCAAACTTAGGCTTGGCTCCTGTGAAATCTCAGGCAGGCTGGTGCTAACTCGAGCCCATTAAAGGGCCATCAACTGCACAATGAACTGTGTCCACACCCGAGGAGAGGAGCCTCCCCAGGAATGGGACATGCCTGGGCAAAAACTGAATCATTGAGAGTCTGGTAATTGGACCATGTGGCTGTGAACCTTCAGTTTGCAGCCAGACTCTGCATAAGGAGGAGGAGGGTCTTCACCCACAGGAGGAAGTCTATAAAGCCTGGAAGAACATTCCCCATTTTGTCTTCTACCTCCAGCCTTCAGCCTGCCTTGTTTCCAGCTTTGGATGGAACTTTGCTTCTCGGGGAACTCTGGACAAAGGTGCTGACCCATCTCTGCAGGGGATGCTTTCCAAAGACTTTGATTGAAACCTGCAGTTTATTCTACAGCTGCAAGACTGAACCAAGGGATGTACCATTACTGCATGTAATTGATTTCTTTTAACCTTTCCTAACCCTCACCTATACCTTTTTCCTTATACAATAAACCTTTAGATTTTAGATTCTAAAAAGGATTGGCAATAACGTGATTTGTGGGAAGATCTAATTTGTATATTGACCTGGGTCTGGGGCCTGATTCCTTCCCCCATCCTTTGCTCCTCCCGTGGGGCCCCTCAGTCCCCATCTCTCTCCAATACCCTCCCAACCTACCCCAACCTGACCCTCCATCTGTACCCTTCCCCCATCCATTCCTCCACCCTTGGGGACTTCTCAGCCCCCCTCTTCCTCCCCAACAGTCCCCCCCCAGTTCATCCTCCCATCTTTTGGGCCCCTCAGCCCCCCTTTCTCCTCCCTCCAACTCCCCCAACCCAACCTGCACCCCAGTCTGTCCCATGATCTGTGGGCACCCCTAGTGCCCCTTTCTCCTTCCAACACTCCCCAGCCTGTACCTCCATCCCTACCCTTCCCCCCAGTCCCTCCCTCCACCCACCCTTCACCCCATCTCTCCTTCCCCCCACTGCCTCCCCAATTTCATTTCAAACATCTCCCTCAAGGCTGGAATCCCCATCATCTCCTTCAGTGCGTTGCAGCCTGCCCCCCACCGGGACCCATTCAACATCCTCCAACCTGCTCCCCCGTCCGCAGGCTCGCCAACCCTCTGCTCAGCCCTCCACAACCTGCCCCCTGGAGCTGGACTTTCCCTTGGCCCTCCCGATTCACCCCATCTGCTTCCCCCTCTCAGGGCACCCCAACATCCTCCAAAACACCCCATCCCTACACCCCAAACCCAATTGGCTCTAAACTATTTCTCCATTGCTGGGCCCCATTTTCCGAGCACTGCACTCCCCCCACACCATCCACAGCCTGCCAGGTTTCCCTCTCTAATTCCTGTTCCCCTTGAACCTGCCACGTTCCCCTTCCCAGTCACGCTGGGGCCCTCCAACCTCCCTCCACCCCGCCCTTACTCCCCAGGGCTTCTGAATCCCACATTGCCTCAGTACACCTCCAGACTGGTCTCGCAATGGTACAGCGGGGGTTAACCCTTCCCTCTTAGCAGAGGAAGCACCGCCCCGGAGGCTCTGCTGGGCATGCTCCAACTGGAGACCTAGTATAAAAGTCTGCAGAGCAACTCAGTTGGGGCTGACCGCTGGAGGGAAGCGCAGGCTCCAGAGGTCAGCCAAGCCAGGACGTGACCCGAGGCCCCGTTGGAAGATGGCCCTCAAGGGGAACAGACTGGAGGACTCCCGGGACTGGAAGACAGCTTGGTCCAGGTAGGAAGAGACTCGGGAATTTTAAAGACATACCGATGTTCTGCATGTTGCAGGCAGATCCCCGATGAGCTAGGGGCAGGGGAAGCCCTGCATCAGGTGAGCCCTGGGTTGGGACCTGGTGGAGATGGCAGGCCCAGGTCCCCCTACCTCTGCAGCCACTAGGCCACGCTACCCTGCCTGCAAGGGAAATGTATGGACTCTGGCCGTTAGGCCATGCTACCCCGAGGTCTGGGGGAAGCACTAGGGACTCTGTCTGCCAGGCCATGGGACCGTGAGACTAAGAGAAATGGTATAGACTCTGGCCATTGGGCCACGCTGCCCTGAGTGTGGGGATAGACTGACTAGACTCTGGCCATTGGGCCGCGCTGCCCCGAGACTACATAAACTCCGCCCCTTATGCCATACTGTCCTGTGATTGGGGGATTAGAGTGTGACTGAGGTCCACTGCCACACCCTGCCCCTGCCAGAAAGGGGCGCTGCGGAGCAGGACCCACCATAGACCCCTACATCCCCTACCTTACAGTGCAGCCCCCCATACCCCCTGTGTCTCAGACACTCATTCATAGGACCAACCCACTGATGCATGTACCCCAGATTTACTACTGAACATGTCTATCCATCAGCCTTATAGATGCCCTCTCTCCTTTCCTCTCCTTGTGCAGTCTTCCTTCTTCACAGGACATGGGCAGGTGTGCTAGGTGTACATCCCCACAGGCTTGGTCTCGGGAGCTATGAAGAAGTAGGAGGGGACAAAAATTCTGCAGGGTAGTGGATAGTAGAGTGGAGTAGTGACTATCGGTGTTGACTTGGTCTCGGTTCATCGAGTGGGGCCGATGTAAATGGGATGGGAGAGGGAGGCTGGGTTGAGGCCACGTTTTCATGCACCAGTAGAGCTGTGTGTAGTGACGCCTCATGCTTGGCTTTTGCAGCAGTGCTGGCAGAGGAATTGTCCAGAAGCAGCAGCCGGAGGAGAAAGTGGCCCAGATGGACCTGAGCAGTCTGGACTAAGCAGATGTGAACAGTCCTCAGCTTTCTGCCTCCCACATAACTGGCTGTGAGTGAACGCTCAGTGCTTGGAATTCTTCATCTGTGATCACTGTAGTTTTCTACACAGGCTACAAGCCCAACAAGTTACAAGCCAAAAACTAGCCTACAAGCAACTCACAAACCAATTAAGGCAAAAACAAGCCCAATTTCTGTGTGTTCCTTGTGGGCTTGTCATGACTGACCAAAGTCTGCTGTGCAGAGTGACTGTGTCAGGGTGTCATTATCAGGGGTGCTTTCTACTTGTAGTCCTAACAGTGCGATGGGAGGGAGGTTGAGCGCAGAACCCTGGGCTGTGTTAGATGCGAGAAGAAGAGCTTATGTGACATTCCTGACTGAGATGAGAACTTCTTTGTTTTTTCCCCTTGTGCTGGGTTTAGTACCAAGGGAAAAGAAGTCACGCGTCAGAGTCTACTGCCCTCCTATGAAGGAAAGCGAGTCAGAGCAGTGAGAGTGCGAGGAGTGGGGATGCCACGCCTAAGCCGTCCATCTGGGAGCGGAACAGCCACCACTGTCAGTGAGATAAGTGTCTGGGGATTGCTCTGCTTACGGCCCACTCTGACTCCTGGAAGGGATGCCCCATTAGCTGGGGCTGGGTTTGTATGAAAAGGTTCCTGGCTAGGTTTGGTTACAAGGGACAGAAGGTCCGCAACTTCAGGGGGTGGTGTGTCCTCCTCAGCAGAAGATTGAATCTAGGAGGATGAGTCTGGGTGGGGAGTTTCTTGCCTTCCTAACATGTTTCTCTCTCTCCTCTAGTGTGTTGGCCAACACTCACTCTCTCTCTCTCTGTCTCTCTCTGTCCTTGCCTCCTCTTGTGCTGCCTCCCTTTGTAGGACACGGGCAGCCGTGCTAGGTGTGCATCCTCCCAGGCTAGGTTTTGGGAGCTATGAACAAGGAGCAGAGGGTTAAAATCATTCAGGGCAGTGGGCGATAGAGTGGAGACGTCACTCTGGGTGTTGACTGTCTCTGTTCGAGTGGCGCCGATGTAGATGTGTAGTGATGGCTCATGATTGGATTTTGCAGCTGCGCTTGCAGAGGAATTGTCCAGGAACCACAGCCAGAGGTGGCAGACGTGGACCTGAACAGCCTGGACGTCCTTCTGAGCAGACATGAACAGTCCTCAGGTTCCTGCCTCCTGCATAACTGGCTGTGAATAAGCGATCAGTGCCTGGAATTCTTCATCTGTACTCGCTGTGGTTATTGTTCACAGGTCATGTGCTTTCTCTGTGGGATTAAGACGAGGAAAAGGCACAAGTCTCCTGTGCAGAGTGACGATTTTGTGTAGGTACAATTGGCTGCTTTCTAGTTGAAGTGCTAAAGCTGTGAAGGGAGGAGGGTTGAGGACGGAGCCCTGAGGTGCGGTAGATGTGAGAGGAAGAACCTCTGGGACATTGCCGAGAGAGATGGTAACGGATTTGTTTTTCCCCCTTGTGTTGGGTTTAGTACCAAGGGATCAGAAGCGAAAGCTCAGAGTCCGCTCCCCTCATGTGATGGAAAGTGAGCGAGAACAGGGAGACCGCAAGCATCACTGATGCCAGACATTAGACATCCAGCTGGGAGTGGAGCAGCCGTCACCATCCGTGAGAGAAGTGTCTCATTAGCTGAGGGCTCTGCTCGCTGTCCACTTGGCTCTAGGTTTTTTGGGGTTTTTTGAGTAGCTGTGGTTACGAGGGAGACAAGGTGCCCATTTTCAGGGGCTGCTCATTTCTCGGGCCAGGAGCGATGTGTCCTCTGCAGTAGAAGGTTAAATTGAGGAGGTTGAGTCCACGTTGTGAGTTTCTTGCCTTCCTCCCATGTTTTTCTCTCTCTTTTCTCTAGTGTGTTGGCCAACTCTCTCCCTCCCTCCCTCTCTCTCTCCTCACCTCTCCTTGTGCCATCTGCCTACATAGGACATGGGCAGGCTTGCTAGGTGTGCCTCGCCACAGGCCAGGTCTCGGGAGCGATGGGCAAGTAGGAGGGGATGAAAATAATGACGGGCAGTGGGTGCAAGAGTGGAGCGGTGACTGTCGGTGTTGACTTGGTCTCTGTTCATCAAGTGGGGCCGATGTAGATGGGATGGGAGAGGGAGCCAGGGATGAGGTCAAGATTACCTGCACCAATGGAGCTGTGTCTAATGCTGCTTCTTGTTTGGCTTTATTAGTTTGCAGAGGAATCGTTCACGAGTCCTAGTCGGATGACAGTATGGCAGAAGTGGACCTGAGCAGCCTGGACATCCTACTAAGGAGACCTGAGTAGTCCTCCGGTTCCTGTCTTCTGCATAACTGGCTGTGACTATGCAGTCAGTGCTTTCAATTCCTCATCTGTACTTGTAGTTTTCTTCACAGGCCGTGTGCTTCCTTGTTGGGTACGAGGCTCTGTGGGGTTTAAGGCTGGGGAAGGGATAAGAGTCTCCTGATCACAGTGACTATTTTGGGTGCCGTTACAATGGGCGCCTTCCAGTTGGAGGCGTCAGGTAGTAAAGGGAAATGGGTTGAGAGTGGAACCCGGGAGATGTGAATTGAAGAGACTACGTGACATTGCAGATGGAGATGCTAATTTTTTGTTTGTTTTTTCCCTCAGCTGGGTTGAGTACCAAGGAAAAAGAAGACCAGTGTCCGAGTCTACTGCCCTCCTGCAATGGAAAGTGATTGAGAGCAGTGAGCCTGTGAGCAGTGTTGGTGCCAGGTAGGAGCTGTCCATCTGGGAGCCGAGCAGACGGCTGGTTTGGGGAGGGCTCTGATCACGCCCCACCTGGTTCCAGGTAGTGACGCTCTGTAAGGTAGGGCTGGGTTTGTAAGGAAAGGATCCTGACTAGCTGTGATTGCGAGGGAGAGAAGATCCCTGTTATCAGAGGCTGCTCATTTCTCTGGTTAGAAATGGTGCCTCCTCTGCAGCAGAAGGTCGGATTCAGGAGGGTGATGCCGGGTGGTGAATTGTTTGCCTTCCTTTCGTGTTTCTCTGTCTTCTCTACTGTGTTGGCCAACACACTCTCTCCCTCACTCAGACTGTCCTTGCCTCTCCTTGTACCATCTCCCTACATTGGACATGGGCAGGCATGCTAGGTGTTCATCCCCACAGGCTTTGTATCGGGAGCCCTGGTGAAGTAGGAGGGGATGAAAACCATGCAGAGCAGTGGGTGTGAGAGTGGACCGGTCAGTGTTAACAAGGTCTCTGTTCATCAGGTGGGGCCGATGTAGATGGGATAGGAGAAAGAGGCAGGGATGAGGGTGAGATTTCACGCACCAGTAGAGCTTTGTGTAGTGACGGCTCTTGCTTGGCTTTTGCAGCTGCGCTGGCAGAGGAATTTTTCCGGTGTTCCAGCTGGAGGAGAAGGTGGTAGGAGTGGACCTGAGCAGCTTCGACGTCCTTCTGAGCAGACGTCAACAGTCCTCAGCTTCCTGCCTCCCACTAAACTGGTTGTGAGTAAGCGGTCGGTGCTTTGAATTCCTCATCTCTGCTCGCTGTAGTTTTCTTCACAGCCCGTGAGCCTCCTCGTTGGATACGGGGCTCTGTGGGATTAAGGCTGGGGAGAGGCCAGAGTCTGCTGTTCAGAGGGACTGTGGTGGGTGCTGTTGTCGGGAGTGATTTTTGGTTGTAATACTAAAAGTGTAACGTGAAGAGAGTTGAGGGTGGAGCCCCGCCTTGTGGGAGAGGCGAAAAGATGAGCCAATGTGACATTGCCCACTGAGATGGTAACTGATTTGTTTTTCCTGCTTGTGCTGAGTTGAGTACCAAGGGAAAAGAAATAGCGTGTCAGAGTCTACTGCCCGTGTCCGATGGAAAGGGAGCCAGAGCGGTGAGACCACGAGCATTGTTGATGGCACGCAAACGCCGTCAATCTGGGAGTGGAACAGCCGATACTTTCAGTGAGATAAGTGTCTGGTTTGGTGATTGCTCTGCTCATGGCCCACCTGGCTACGCCCTGTTAGCTGAGGCAGGGTTTGTAAAGAAAAGGTCCCCGATTATTTGTGGTTATGAGGAAGATGGGGTCTCCATTTTCAGGAACGCCTCATTGCTCTGGCCATGGGCCATGTGTCCTCTGCAGCAGAAGGTTGGATCCAGGGGGATGACTCCCGCTGGTTATGTTCTTGCCTCCCTCCCGTGTTCCTCTCTCTCTCTTCTCTGGTGTGTTGGCCAACACATTATGTCTGTCTTTTTCTTGCTGTCCTTGCTTTTCCTTGTGTTTCTCTTTGTTTTTGTGTTCATTCGCTCTTGGGACTAAGAGAAACCAGACATCAATCCATGTCCTCCAAAGCAGTTTGAACCAGTCTCTCATATTAAAGAAATTGTAAGTACAGCCAGGCAAGACGTGTTAGTTTATCTTTGTTTTCTCAACCTGTTAAGTTTCCCTTTGCTAGACGGAGGTTTATCCCTGTTTCTTGTTTGTAATTTTGAAACTAAGGCTAGAGGGGCGGCTCCTCTGTTCTTTGAATCTTTTGTTTACTAAGGTTATCTACCAATCTGATTTTACAGACGTGATTTATTTTTTTTCTTTAAATAAAATTATTCTTTTAAAAATCTAATTGATTTTTCCTTTGTTCCTAAGAGCCAAGGCTTTGGGTCTATGTTACCTGTAGCAGTTGGTGAGGATGTATTCTCAAGCCTTTCCCAGGAAAGGGGGTGTAAGAGTTTGGGGGGGATATTTTGGGCGAATAGGAACTCCATGTGGTCCTTTCCCTGATTCTTTGTTTTAATCACTTGGTGGTGGCAGCGAGGTCAAGGAATTTGTGTCTTGGGGAAGTTTTAACTTAAACTGGTAGAAATAAGATTAGGGAGTCTTTCATGCAGGTCTCCACATCTATACCCCAGAGTGGGGAGGGGGAACCCTGGCAATTAAGAAATAGGAGGGGACAAAAATAATGCAGGGCAGTGGGTGCTAGAGTGGGGAGGTGACTGTTGGTGTTAACTCAGTTTCTGTTCGAGTGGGGACGATGTAGCCGGGATGGAAGGAGGAGTCAGGGATGAGGGGAAGATTAAAGGAATCAGTAGAGCTTTGTGTAGTGACGGCTTATGCTTGGCTTTTTGCAGCTGCTCTGGAAGAGGAATTGTCCAGGAGCTCTACCCAGAGGAGAAGGTGTCAGAAATGGACCTGAGCAGCCTGGACAGCCTTCCAAGGAGACATGAACAGTCATCAGCTTTCTGCCTCCCACTTTAGTGGCTGTGAGTAAGCGATCAGTGCTTGGAATTTCTCATCTGTACTTGCTCTAATTTTCTTCACAGGCCGTGTGCTTCCTCATTGGGTGGGGGGTGCTGTGGGATCAAGGCTGGGGAAGGGACTAGAGTCACAGGGGCCAATTTTAACTGGGTAAATAAGCACCTGACTTTCCCTATAAGCCAAATATCAAGCTAATCCCATTTCAAACCCAGGCCAAAACAAGCCAATCCCTAAGAACAGCAACACTCGGACTTGATTCCCCCTGCATGCAGTCTGGGACTGTGGTGGGACCGCTGTGCACCCCTGACTCTCTCCCCTCTTTGCCCCTCTGTTCCCCGATTGACAAGAGTCTATGAAAAAAGAAGCAAGAAACTACAACAAGCAACAACCTACAAACCAAAAATTAACCAACAGGCAACTCACAACCAATTAAGCCAAAACCAAGCCCAATTGCTGAGTTTTTTCCTATGGGTTTGGCATGTTTGACCAGAGTCTGCCGTGTAGTGTGGCTATTTCGGGTATCGTTGCAAATGGTGCTTTCTACATTTGGCCCTAAAGGTGTAATGGGAGGAGGGTTGAGGGCAGAGTCCCACTGTGTGGGAGAGGCGAAAAGAAGAGCCCACCCAATGTTGCTGAGTGGAAGAGTAAGTTATTTGTTTCCCCCCTTGTGATGTCTTCAGTATCACAGGAAAAGAAGTCAAGCATCAGAGTCTACTGTCCTCATGCGATGGAAAGCGAGCGAGAGCAACGAGACCATAGGCACTGTTGATGTCACGCAAAAGCCATCCAAATGAGAGCGGATCAGCCACCACTGTCAGTGAGAGAAGAGTCTGGTTTGGTGATTGCTCCCTGAGGGAAATGTTCAGTGTAATTACCCCGCATGTTGACCTGCCGTCACGTTTGCATGAGGGAAATATTCTGTGTAATTACCCCAGGTGGCCACCCAGCATCACCGTTGCGTTATGAGGGAAATGCTGTGTTGAATCCCCCAGATGGTCACTGTTACTGCACCAAGGAAATTCTTTATGGATTATCCCAAGTGGGTGTCTGGTGTCACTTTTCCATGAGGGAAAAGCTCTGGACTTTCCCCCAACCGGTCACTTTATGACACTGCTACCCCCATGAGGGAAATGGTCTGTGCATTCCCTGTGTGACTGACCAGTTGCAGGTATCTTAGGCTATAGCCTAAGAAAAAGGTGTTCTAAAGACGGAGTACAGACGGCTGCTTCCCTTTAGGTGGGGCTTGGCTTCTAATACAAGTTTTCCTCCTTGTTCTGGGTGAGGGAGGAGAATTTCCCTAGCTTGGGAGCAGCTGATCTTCCAAGGCAGGGAGGAGCCTGTTCACCTGGGCAGTGGCCTGGAACCAGTATGGTGAGTACAGCTACTGACTTTGTCCATCTTCCTATGGGTGTATCTGCCTCTTTCTGATCTCATGTGCCTGTGTGCTCTCTCTCTTTCTATCTCTCCTTGCACAGAACATGGGCACTGGTTCATCCCACAGGCTTGGTCTGGGAGGAGGGTTGAGGGCAAAGCCCCGCCTGTGGGAGAGGTGAAAAGAAGAGCCTACGAGACGTTGCCAACTGAGATGGTAAATTTTTCTCCCCCCGACCCCAGCTGGGTTTAGTACCAAGGGAAACTAAGTCGTGTGCCGGAATCTACCGCCCTCATGCGATGGAAAGCGAGCGAGAGCAGGGAGATCACAAGCATTATTGATGCCAGACAAGTGCCGTCCAGCTGGGAGTGGAGCAGCTGTTACCATCAGTCAGAGAATTGTCTGGTTTGGTGTGGACTGAGCTCATTTTGTAGGTAAAGATTCATGACTAGCTGTGGTTATGAGAGAGACAAGGTTCCCATTTTCAGGGGCTGCTCATTTCTCTGTCCACAAGTGGTGTGTTGTCCACAGCAGAAGATTGAATCCAGGGGGATGACTCCAACTGGTGAGTTTCTTTCCTTTTGCCTGTGTTCCTCTTTCTCTTCTGTAATGTGTTGGCCAACACTCTGTCCATCTTTCTGTCTCGCTGTCCTTGCCTTTCCTTGTGCTGTCTCCCTTCGTAGCACACAGGCAGGTGTGCTAGGTGTGCAGCCCCACAGGCTGTATCTTGGGAACTATGAAGAAGTAGGAGGGGACAAAAATCATGCAGGGCGCAGTGGGTGCTAGAGTGGAGCGGCGACTCTGCATCTTGACTGTCTCTGTTGGAGTGGGGCTGATGAAGATGGGATTGGAGAGGGAGGCGGGATGAGGGCAAGATTACCTACACCAACTGAATTTTTGTGGAGTGATGGCTCTTGTTTTTCTTATTTGGTGAGCTTGCAGAGGAATTGTCCAAGAGTAGCAGCCGAAGGAGAAGGTGGCAGAGGTGGACCTGAGCAACTTGGACATCCCCCTAAGCAGAGATGAACAGTCCTCAGCTTTCTGCCTCCTGATTAACTGGTCAATGCCTGAATTCCTCATCTGTATTTGCCCCAGTTGTGTTCGGAAGCTGTGAACTGTCTCATTGAACGCGGTGCTCTGTGGGATTAAGACGAGGAAAAGGCACATGTCTCCTCTGGTGAGTGACCATTTTAGGTGTAGGTGCAATGGGCTGCTTTCTAGTTGTAGTGCTAAAGCTGTAAAGGGAGGAGGGTTGAGGACAGAGCCCTGAGGTGTGGTAGATGTGAGAAGATGAACCCATGGGATGTTGCCGATTGAGATGGTAACTGATTATTTTTTTCCCCTTGTGTTGGGTTTAGTACCAAGGGAACAGAAGTGAGAGGTCAGAGTCCGCTCCCCTCATGCGATGGAAAGCAAGAAAGAGCAGGGAGACCACAAGCATCACTGATGCCAGGCAAGAGACAGCCAGCTGGGAGTGGAGCAGCCGTCACCATCAGTGAGAACTGTCTCGTTAGCTGAGGGCTCTGCTCACGGCCGTTTGGCTCCAGGTACGGGTGCCCAGTTAGATAGAGCTGGGTTCCTAACCAAATGTTCCTGAGTAGCTGTGGAACGAGGGAGACAAGGTCTCCATTTTGAGGGGCTGCTCATTTCTCTGTCCAGAAGGTTGGATCCAGGAGGATGATTCCAGGTGGCTAGTTCCTTGCCTTCCTTCCATGTTTCTCTCTTTTCTCTAGTATGTTGACCAACACACTTTGACCAGAGGCTGCTGTGCAGAGTGGCTATTTTGGGTGTTGTTGCAAACCGTGCTTTCTACATTTGGTCCTAAAGGTGTAATGGGAGGAGGGTTGAGGGCAGAGTCCCACTGTTTGGGACAGGTGAAAAGAAGAGCCTACCCAATGTTGCTGAGTGGAAGGGTAAGTCAATTGTTTTTCCGTTTGTGCTGGCTTCAGTATCACAGGAAAAGAAGTCAAGCGTCAGACTCTACTGTCTTTATGCGATGGAAAGGGAGCCTGAGCAACGAGACCGCAAGCACTGTTGATGTCACGCAAAAGCCATCCAACTGACAGCGGAACAGCCCCCACTGTCAGTGAGATAAATGTGTGGTTTGGTCATTGCTCTGTTCACAGCCACCTTGTTCCTTGTAGGGACACCATGATAGCTGGGGCTGGGTTTGTAAGGCCACCCAGTGTCACTGTTGCGGTGTGAGAGAAATGTTCTGTGTAATTACCCCCACGTGGCCACCTACTATCACTGTTGCATGAGGGAAATGTTCTGTGTAACTACCCCGTGTGGCCAACCACCGATGTCACTGTTCCTCCCTGTGGGAAATGTTTTGTGTAATTACCCTGCATGGCCACTCAGTGCCATTGTTGCACCTTGAGAAAAATGTTGTGTGTCATTACCCTGCATGGCCACCTATCATTGCTGTTGGTCCGTGAGGGAAATGTTCTGTATAATTACCCTGCTTGGCCACCAAGCCCCAACTCCCTCAGCAGTGCAGGGAGCCCAATCCCTCTGCTCACCCCCCCACCTCCCCCCTAAACCCACCCCCCACATTGCCCCACAGCCCCGCCCCCCCCCATGGCCATGGTCCTAGCTGAGGATGGGAGGGAGGAGGGAAGGAGTCACGCCGCCCGTGCTTGTGGGAGATGTGGTGCACCCTGGACTACATCTCCCATCAGCCACCTCGGGGTTATCAGCCGCCGGGAAACGCACGTGGTTGGAAGAGGAAGTGATGTAGGTGGTGAGGTCGCCAACCCCATAGCCACCCTCCCCCTGCTCCCCATCGGTGCCCCTCCCCCCCCTAAGCCCATCCCCCCATGGGACCCCTCTGCCCCCTGCCCCACTGAATCCCCCAACCCCCCACCCCCTGACTGACTCCCCCCAACCCCTCTAACCCTCCTGCTCCATGACTGCCCTGACCCCTGTCCACACCCCCATCCCCTGACTGACTTCCCCCCCCAGAACCCCTGACCCCTCTAATCCTCTTGCTCTTTGTCCCTTGACTGCCCCCAGGACCTCATGCCCCTTCTCCAACCCCTTATCGCCCTGTGCTCTGCATGGGGAGAGAAATCCCCGACCTTTTCAGATATTAACAAATTTCCTCCTGGACAGCTATTTAGAAACCCAAAAGCTGGACATGTCCGGGAAAATCTGGACGTATGGTAAACCTACTTACTTCTTTCTCCACCTCCTGAACCCACCCACCTCTGACCCCCCCATCCCTACCCTTCCCCCATTCATTCCTCCTCCTGTGGGGCCCCTCAACCCCCATCTCTCTCCAACACCCTCCCAGCTCGCCCCTACCTGACCCTCTGTCCTTGCCTCCTCCCATGGAGAATGCTCAGCCCCCCCTGCCTCCCCACCCTGACCCCCTATCCCGACCCTTCCCCCATCCCAACCTGACCCTCCATCCGTACCTTTCCCCTGTCCATTCCTCCACCCTTGGGGACTGCTCATCCCCCACCTTCCTCCCCGACAGTCCCGCCACTTCAGCCCCCCTTTCTCCTCCCTCCAACACCCCCAACCCAACCTGCACCCCAGTCTGTCCCGCGATCTGTGAGCCCCCCCAGTGCCCCTTTCTCTTTCCTTCAACACTCCCCAACCTGTACCCCCATCCCTAACCTTCCCTCAGTCCCACCCTCCACCCACCCCTCACCCCGTCTCTCTCCTTCACCCCCACTGCCTCTCCAATATCTCCTTCAAGGCTGGAATTCCCATCATCTCCTTTAGTGCGTTCCAGCCTGCCCCCCACTGGGACCCATTCAACATCCTCCAACCTGCTCCCCCGTCCCCAGGCTTGCCAGTCCTCTGCTTAGCTGTTCTCAACGTGTCACCTGGAGCTGGACTTTCCCTTGGCCCTCCCGATCCACCCCATCTGCTTCCCCATCTCAGGGCACCCCAACATCCTCCAAAACACCCCATCCCTACACCCCAAACCCAATAGCTTCTAACCTATTTCTCCATTGCTGGGCCCCACTTGCCCAGCACTGCACTCCCCCCACACCATCCACAGCCTGCCAGGTTTCCCTCTCCAATTCCTGTTCCCCTTGAACCTGCCACGTTCCCCTTCCCAGTCACGCTGGGGCCCTCCAACCTCCCTCCACCCAGCCCTTACTCCCCAGGGCTTCTGAATCCCACATTGCCTCAGTACAACTTGAGACTCTGGGACGGGGCTAGGCGGCCCCACAATGGTACAGCGGGGGTTAACCCTTTCTCTCTTAGTAGACAAAGCCCCGCCCCGGAGGCTCTGCTGGGCATGCTCCACCTGGAGACCTAGTATAAAAGCCTGCAGAGCAACTCAGTTGGGGCTGACTGCAGGAGGGGGCTCCAGAGGTCAGTCAAGACGGCCCTGAAGGGGAACGGACTGGAGGACTCCCGGGACTGGAAGACAGCGTGGTCCAGGTAGGAAGAGACTCGGGGAAATTTTAAAGACATACTGACGCTCGGCATGTTGTGGGCAGATCCCCGACGAGCTAGGGGCAGGGGAAGCCCAACATCAGGTGAGCCCTGGGTCGGGACCCGGTGGAGAGGGCAGGCCCAGGTCCCTCTACCTCTGCAGCCACTAGGCCGCACTACCTTGCCTGCAAGTGAAATGTATGGATTCTGGCAGTTAGCCCATGCTACCCCAAGACTTGGGGAAATCCTATAGACTCTGGCCGTTAGGCCACGGTACTGTGAGACTAAGAGAAATTGTATAGACTCTGGCCATTGGGCCATGCTGCCCCGAGACTGCATAAACTCCGCCCCTTAGGCCATACTGTCCCGTGATTGGGGGATTAGAGAGTGGCTGAGGTCCACTGCCACACCCCGCCCTTGCCAGAAAGGGGTGCTGCGGAGCAGGACCCACCACAGACCCCTACGCCCCTCTACCTTACAGTGCAGCCCCCACCTCCCCTGTGTCTGACAGTCATTCATACGACCCACCCACTGATGCATGTACCCCAGATTTACTACTGAACATCCATCAGCCTCATAGATGCCCTCTCTCCTTTCCTCGCCTTGTGCCGTCTTCCTTTACAGGACACGGGCAGGTGTGCTAGGTGTACATCCCCACAGGCTTGGTCTCGGGAGCTATGAAGAAGTAGGAGGGGACAAAAATCCTGCAGGGTAGTGGATAGTAGAGTGGAGCGGTGACTGTCGGTGTTGACTCGGTCTCGGTTCATCGAGTGGGGCCGATGTAGATGGGATGGGAGAGGGAGGCTGGGTTGAGGCCAAGTTTTCATGCACCCAGAAGCAGCAGCTGGAGGAGAAAGTGGCCCAGATGGACCTGAGCAGCCTGGACATCCTTCTAAGCAGATGTGAACAGTCCTCAGCTTTCTGCCTCCCCCATAACTGGCTGTGAGTGAACGCTCAGTGCTTGGAATTCATCTGTCATCACTGTAGTTTTCTACACAGGCTACAAGCCCAACAAGTTACAAGCCAAAAACGAGCCCACAGGCAACTCACAAACCAATTAAGGCAAAAACAAGCCCAATTTCTGTGTTTTCCTTTGGGCTTGTCATGACTGACCAAAGTCTGCTGTGCAGAGTGACTATGTCAGGGTGTCATTATCAGGGGTGCTTTCTACTTGTGGCCCTAACAGTGCGATGGGAGGGAGGTTGAGGGCAGAACCCTGGGCTGTGTTAGATACAAGAAGAAGAGCTTATGTGACATTCTCGACTGAGATGAGAACTTATTTGTTTTTCCCCTTGTGCTGGGTTTAGTACCAAGGGAAAAGAAGTCACGCGTCAGAGTCTACTGCCCTCCTATGAAGGAAAGCGAGCCAGAGCAGTGAGAGCGCGAGCAGTGGGGATGCCATGCCAAAGCCGTCCATCTGGGAGCGGAACAGCCACCACTGCCAGTGAGATAAGTGTCTGGGGATTGCTCTGCTTACGGCCCACTCTGACTCCTGGTAGGGACGCCCCATTAGCTGGGGCTGGATTTGTATAAAAAGGTTCCTGGCTAGCTTTGGTTACCAGGGACAGAAGGTCCCCAACTTCAGGGGGTGGTGTGTCCTCCTCAGCAGAAGATTGAATCTAGGAGGATGAGTCCAGGTGGTGAGTTTCTTGCCTTTCTCACATCTGTCTGTCTCTCTCTCCCCCCCCCCCCCAGTGTGTTGGCAACACTCTCTCTCTCTCTCCCTCCCCTTGCCTCCTCTTGTGCTGCCTCCCTTCGTAGGACACGGGCATCCGTTCTAGGTGTGCATCCCCCCAGGCTAGGTTTTGGGAGCTATGAACATGGAGCAGGGGGTGGAAATCAGGGCAGTGGGCGATAGAGTGGAGACGTCGCTCTGGGTGTTGACTGTCTCTGTTCGAGTGGGGCCGATGTAGATGTGTAGTGATGGCTCATACTTGGATTTTGCAGCTGCGCTGGCAGAGGAATTGTCCAGGAACCACAGCCAGAGGTGGCAGACTTGGACCTGAACAGCTTGGACGTCCTTCTGAGCAGACATGAACAGTCCTCAGCTTCCTGCCTCCTGCATAACTGGCTGTGAATAAGCGATCAGTGCTTGGAATTCTTCATTTATACTCGCTGTGGTATTGTTCACAGGTCATGCGCTTTCTCTGTGGGATTAAGACGAGGAAAAGGCACAAGTCTCCTGTGCAGAGTGACGATTTTATGTGTAGGTACAATGGGCTGCTTTCTAGTTGTAGTGCTAAAGCTGTGAAGGGAGGAGGGTTGAGGACGGAGCCCTGAGGTGCGGTAGATGTGAGAAGAAGAACCTCTGGGACGGTGCCGACAGAGATGGTAACGGATTTGTTTTCCCCCCTTGTGTTTGTTGCACAAATGGCTCGTTTCCTTTGGAGGTGTCCCAATTTACCTTCAAAGAACAGGCAGGCCTTGGAGAAAGCTTGAATACAAAAGTTTATTCGCTAGCGAAGTGAAGCCACAGAGATAGCTCTCAAATTATGGCTTCCCCTCATACATCATTACAAGACTTTTTATATGATTCTTTACATGGAGGAGGCAAGAAGGGCCTCATGCAGATTAACAGGTGAAAAACATGACGTTATTCTCTATCTATTTACTTATTTGTCAGGAAAGAACAGAACATCTAAACATAAAGTCCTTGCCTTGAAATGGTACATATGGGGTAAAACAAACTTATGAAATATACAGGACAAGGATGAGTGAGGCCCAGTGGCGCCTCCAAGAATGCATAACACAAGATAAAAACTTACAGCAACCCAGAGTTAGTTACACAGCTTCAGTAAGACATTTTCTTATAATTTTAACCTTTCTTTACATGTTGGGTTTAGTACAACGGGAACAAAAGTGGAAGGTGAGAGTCCACTCCGCTCCTCTCATGCGATGGAAAGTGAGCGAGAGCAGGGAGACCGCATGCATCACTGATGCCAGGCAAGAGACATCCAGCTGGGAGTGGAGCAGCCGTCACAATCCGTGGGAGAAGTGTCTCGTTAGCTGAGGGCTCTGCTCGCTGTCCACTTGGCTCTAGGGTTTTTTTGAGTAGCTGTGGTTACGAGGGAGACAAGGTGCCCATTTTCAGGGGCTGCTCATTTCTCGGGCCAGGAGCGATGTGTCCTCTGCAGTAGAAGGTTAAATTGAGGAGGTTGACTCCACATTGTGAGTTTCTTGCCTTCCTCCCATGTTTTTCTCTCTCTCTCTTCTCTAGTGTGTTGGCCAACTCTCTCTCTCCTTGTGCCGTCTGCCTACACAGGACACGGGCAGGCTTGCTAGGTGTGCATCGCCACAAGCCAGGTCTCGGGAGCCATGGGGAAGTAGGAGGGGATGAAAATCATGCAGGGAAGTGGGTGCGAGAGTGGAGCGGTGACTGTCAATGTTCACTCGGTCTCTGTTCAACGAGTGGGGCTGATGTAGATGGGAGAGGGAGGAAGGGATGAGGTCAAGATTACCTGCACAATAGAGCTGTGTCTAGTGATGGTTCTTGTTTGGCTTTATTAGTTTGCAGAGGAATTGTTCAGGAGTCCTAGCCAGATGACAGTATGGCAGAAGTGGACCTGAACAGCCTGGACAATCTTCTAAGGAGACATGCGTGGTCCTCAGGTTGTTGCCTTATGCATAACTGGCTGTGAGTAAGTGGTCAGTGCTTTCAATTCCTCATCTGTACTTGTAGTTTTCTTCACAGGCCATGTGCTTCCTTGTTCAGTATGAGGCTCTGTGGGGTTTCAGCCTGGGGAAGGGATAAGAGTCTCCTGATCACAGTGACTATTTTGGGTGCCATTACAATGGGCGCCTTCTAGTCAGGTAGTAATGGGAAATGGGTTGAGAGTGTTAACCCGGGAGACGTGAAATGAAGAGACTATGTGACATTGCAGACGGAGATGCTAATTTTATTTGTTTTTCCCCCTTAGCTGGGTTGAGTAACAAAGAAAAAGACCAGCGTCTGAGTCTACTGCCCTCCTGCAATGGAAAGTGATCGAGAGCAGCGAGCCTGTGAGCAGTGTTGATGCCAGGTAGGAGCTGTCCATCTGGGAGCCGAGCAGATGGCTGGTTTGGGGAGGGCTCTGCTCACGCCCCACCTGGTTCCAGGTAGTGATGCTCTGTAAGGTAGGTCTGGGTTTGTAAGAAAAGTATCCTGAGTAGCTGTTATTGCGAGGGAGAGAAGATCCCTGTTATCAGAGGCTGCTCATTTTTCTGGTTAGAAACGGTGCCTCCTCTGCAGCAGAAGGTTGGATTCAGGAGGGTGATGCCAGATGATGAATTGTTTGCCTTCCTTTCATGTTTCTCTGTCTTCTCTACTGTGTTGGCGAACACACACTCTCCCTTGCCTCTCCTTGTGCCATTTCCCTACTTTGGACATAGGCAGGCATGCTGGGTGTTCATCCCCACAGGCTTGGTATCGGGAGCCCTAGTAAAGTAGGAGGGGATGAAAACCATGCAGAGCAGTGGGCGTGAGAGTGGACCGGTCAGTGTTAACAAGGTCTCTGTTCATCAGGTGGGGCCGATGTAGATGGGATGGGAGAAAGAGGCAGGGATGGGGGTGAGATTTCACGCACCAGTAGAGATTTGTGTAGTGGCAGCTCTTGCTTGGCTTTTGCAGCTGCACTGGCAGAGGAATTTTTCAGGTGTTCCAGCTGGAGGAGAAGGTGGTAGGAGTGGACCTGAGCAGCTTCGACGTCCTTCTGAGCAGACGTCAACAGTCCTCAGCTTCCTGCCTCCCACTAAACTGGTTGTGAGTAAGTGGTCAGTGCTTTGAATTCCTCATCTCTACTCACTGTAGTTTTCTTCACAGGCCTTGAGCCTCCTCGCTGGATACGGGGCTCTGTGGGATTAAGGCTGGGGAGAGGCCAGAGTCTGCTGTGCAGAGGGACTGTGTCGGGTGCTGTTGTCGGGAGTGATTTTTGGTTGTAATACTAAAGGTGTAACGTGAACAGAGTTGAGGGTGGAGCCCCGCCTTGTGGGAGAGGCGAAAAGACGAGCCAATGTGACATTGCCGAGTGAGATGGTAACTGATTTGTTTTTCCCCCTTGTGCTGAGTTTAGTACCAAGGGAAAAGAAATCGCGTGTCAGAGTCTACCGCTCTCGTCCGATGGAAAGGGAGCCAGAGCGGTGAGACCACGAGCGTTGTTGATGCCACACAAAGGCCGTCCATCTGGGAGTGGAACAGCCGATACTTTCAGTGAGAGAAGTGTCTAGTTTGGCGATTGCTCTGCTCACGGCCCACCTGGCTACGCCCTGTTAGCTGAGGCAGGGTTTGAAAAGAAAAGGTCCCCGATTACTTGTGGTTATGAGGGAGACGAGTTCTCCATTTTCAGGGACGCCTCATTGCTCTGGCCAGGAGCCATGTGTCCTCCGCAGCAGAAGTTTGGATCCAGGGGGATGACTCCAGCTGGTGAGTTTCTTGTCTCTCTCCCTTTCTCTCCCCCTCTCTCCCTCTCCCCCCGTATGTTGGCCAACACATTCTGTCTGTCTTTTTCTTGCTGTCATTGCTTTTCCTTGTGTTTCTCTTTGTGTTTGTGTTCATTCGCTCTTGGGACTAAGAGAAACCAGACGTCAATCCATGTCCTCCAAAGCAGTTTGAACCAGTCTCTCATATTACAGAAATTGTAAGTACAGCCAGGCAAGATGTGTTAGTTTATCTTTGTTTTTCTCAACCTGTGAATTTTCCCTTTGCTTGAGGGGGGTTTATCCCTGAAACTAAGTCGGGGGAGGGGGGGGGGGAAGCTCCTCTGTTCTTTGAATCTTTTGTTTACTTTGCAAGGTTAACCACCATCCTGATTTTACAGAGGTGATTGTTTTATTTTTTTCTTTAAATAAAATTATTCTTTTAAAAACCTAATTGATTTTTCCTTTGTTCCTAAGAGCCAACGCTTTGGGTCTGTTACCTGTAGCAGTTGGTGAGGATGTATTCTCAAGCCTTTCCCAGGAAGAGTTTGGGGGGGGATATTTTGGGCGAATAGGAACTCCATGTGGTCCCTTCCCTGATTCTTCATTTTAATCACTTGGTGGTGGCAGCGAGGTCAAGGAATTTGTGCCTTGGGGAAGTTTTAACTTAAGCTGGTAGAAATAAGATTAGGGCGTCTTTCATGCAGGTCTCCACATCTGTACCCCAGAGTTCAGAGTGGGGAGGGGGAACCCTGACAATTAAGAAATAGGAGGGGACAAAAATAATGCAGGGCAGCGGTCGCTAGAGTGGGGAGGTGACTGTTGGAGTTAACTTGGTTTCTGTTCGAATGGGGACGATGTAGCTGGGATGGAAGGAGGAGTCAGGGATGGGGGGAAGATTAAAGGAATCAATAGAGCTTTGTTTAGTGATGGCTTATGCTTGGCTTTTTGCAGCTGCTCTGGAAGAGGAATTATCCAGGAGCCCTACCCGGAGGAGAAGGTGTCAGAAATGGACCTGAGCAGCCTGGACAGCCTTCCAAGGAGACATGAACAGTCATCAGCTTTCTGCCTCCCACTTTAGTGGCTGTGAGTAAGCGATCAGTGCTTGGAATTTCTCATCTGTACTTGCTCTAATTTTCTTCACAGGCCGTGTGCTTCCTCATTGGGTGCGGGGATCAAGGCTGGGGAAGGGACTAGAGTCACAGGGGCCAATTTTAACTGGGTAAATAAGCACCTGACTTTCTCTATAAGCCAAACATCAAGCTAATCCCATTTCAAACCCAGGCCAAACAAGCCAATCCCTAAGAACTGCAACACTCTGACTTGATTCCCCCTGTATGCAGCCTGGGACTGTGGTGGGACCGCTGTGCATCCCTGACTCTCTCCCCTCTTTGCCCCCTGTTCCCCAATTAACAAGAGTTGATCAAAAAAGAAGCCAGAAGCTACAACAAGCAACAACCTACAAACCAAAAACTCACCAACAGGCAACTCACAACCAATTAAGCCAAAAACAAGCCCAATTTCTGCCTTTTTTTTCCCTATGGGTTTGGCATGTTTGACCAGAGTCTGCCATGCAGAGTGGCTATTTTGGGTATCATTGCAAATGGTGCTTTCTACGTTTGGTCCTAGAGGTGTAATGGGAGGAGGGTTGAGGGCAGAGTTCCACTGTGTGGGAGAGGCGAAAAGAAGAGCCTACCCAGTGTTGCTGAGTGGAAGGGTAAGTTATTTGTTTTTCCCCTGGTGCTTGCTTCAGTATCACAGGAAGAGAAGTCAAGCGTCAGAGTCTACTGGCCTCATTAAATGGAAACCACAAGCACGGCTGATGTCCAAAAGCCGTCCAACTGAGAACGGAATAGCCACCATTGTCAATGAGAGAAGTGTCTGGTTTGGTGGTTGCTCTGCTCATGGCCCACCTTGTTCCTGGTAGGGACACCCGATAGCTGGGGCTGGGTTTGTAAGGACACCCGCTGTCACTGCTGCTCCATGAAGGAAATGTTCTGTGTAATTACTCCGCGTGGCTCCCCAGCATCACTGTTGCTCAGTGAGGGAAAGGTTTTGTGTAATTACCCCACGTGGCCACTCTAGCGTCATGGTTGTGCTGTTAGGGAAATGTTCTGTGTAATTACCCTGCATGTCGACCCGCCATCACTTTTGAATGAGGGAAATGTTCTGTGTAATTACCCTGCATAGCTGCCCAGCGTCACTGTTGCTCACTGAGGGAAATGTTTTGTGTAATTACTCCACGTGGCCACCCAGAGTCACTGTTGCACCGTGAGGGAAATGTTCTGTGTAATTATCCCGCATGTCGACCCGCTGTCACTGTTACATGAGGAATATGTTCTGTGTAATTACCCCGCGTGGCCACCCAGCATCACAGTTGCACTGTGAGGGAAATGTTCTGTGTAATTACTCCAGGTGGCCACCCATTGTCACTGTTGCTCCCTGAGGGAAATGTTCTGTGTAATTACTCCTAATGCCCATCCAGCGTCACTGTTGCATTATGAGGGAAATGCTGTGCTGAATCCCCCAAATGGTCACTGTTACTGCACCAAGGAAATTCTTTGTGGATTATCCCAAGTGGGTGTCTGGTTTCACTTTTCCATGAGGGAAAAGCTCTGGACTTTCTCCTGACCGGTCACTGGTCACTTTATGACACTGCTACCCCCACAAGGGAAATAGTTTCTTAGGCTATAGCCTAGGTAAAAGGTGTTGTAAAGACGGAGTACAGTCGGCTGCTTCCCTTTAGGTGGGGCTTGGCTTCTAATACTAGTTTTCCTCCTTGTTCTGGGTGAGGGAGGAGAATTTCCCTAGCTTGGGAGCAGCTGATCTTCCAGGGCAGGGAGGAGCCTGTTCACCTGGGCAGTGGCCTGGAACCAGTAAGGCAAGTACAGCTGTTGAGTTTGTCCATTTTCCTATGGGTGTATCTGCCTCTCTCTGATCTCCTATGTGCCTGTGTGCTTTCTATCTCTCCTTGCACAGAACATGGGCACTGGTTCATCCCACAGGCTTGGTCTGGGAGGAGGGTTGAGGGCAGAGCCCCGCCTGTGGGAGAGGTGAAAAGAAGAGCCTACGAGACGTTGCCAACTGAGATGGTAAATTTTTCTTCCCCCCCCCCCCACCTGGGTTTAGTACCAAGGGAAACTAAGTCGTGTGCCGGAATGTACCGCCCTCATGCGATGGAAGGCGAGCGAGAGCAGAGAGATCACAAGCATTATTGATGCCAGGCAAGTGCCGTCCAGCTGGGAGTGGAGCAGCTGTTACCATCAGTCAGATAAGTGTCTGATTTGGTGTGGACTCTGGTAACTGCCCATCTGCCTCTAGCCCGGGACTTGTCATTAGCTGGGAGCTCATTTTGTAGGTGTCGTTGGAAATGGTGCTGTCTATGCTTGGACCTACAGGTGTAATGGGAGGAGGGTTGAGGGCAGAGTCCCACTGTTTGGGACAGGCGAAAAGAAGAGTCTACCCAATGTTGCTGAGTGGAAGGGTAAGTTATTTGTTTTTCCCCTTGTGCTGACTTTAGTATCACAGGAAAAAAAGTCAAGCGTCAGACTCTGCTTTCGTCATGCGATGGAAAGGGAGCCTGAGCAATGAGACTGCAAGCACTGTTGATGTCACGCAAAAGCCATCCAACTGAGAGCGGAACAGCCCCCACTGTCAGTGAGATAAATGTGTGGTTTGGTGATTGCTCTGTTCACGGCCCACCTTGTTCCTGATAGGGACATCCTGATACCTGGGGCTGGGTTTGTAAGGCCACCCAGTGTTGCGCCATGAGGGAAATGTTCTGCTTACCTCGCGTGGCCACCCAGCATCACTGTTGCTTCATGAGGGAAATGTTCTGTGTAATTACCCCCACGTGGCCACCTACTGTCACTGTTGTGTTAGGGAAATGTTCTGTGTAACTACCCCGCATGGCCACCCACTGATGTCACTGTTGTGGTGTGAGAGAAATGTTCGGTGTAATTACCCCCACGTGGCCACCTACTGTCACTGTTGTGTTAGGGAAATGTTCTGTGTAACTACCCCGCGTGGCCACCCACCGATGTCACTGTTCCTTCCTGTGGGAAATGTTTTGTGTAATTACCCTGCATGGCCACTCAGCGCCATTGTTGCGCCTTGAGAGAAATGTTCTGTGTCATTCCCCTGCATGGCCACCTATCGTTGCTGTTGGTCTGTGAGGGAAATGTTCTGTATAATTACCCCACTTGGCCGTTCCGTGATTAGGGAAATGTTCAGTGTAATTACCATGACTGGCCACCCAGCGTCACTGTTCCTCCCTGTGGGAAATGTTTTGTGTAATTACCCCGTATGGCCTCTCATCGCCATTGTTGCACCGTGAGAGAAATGTTGTGTGTCATTACCCTGCATGGCCACCTATCGTCGCTGTTGGTCCGTGAGGGAAATGTTCTGTATAATCACCCCGCTTGGCCACCAAGCCTCTCACTTGTTCCGTGATTAGAGAAATGTTCAGTGTAATTACCACGACTGGCCACCCAGTGTCGCTGCTGCTCCCTGAGGGAAATGTTCTGTGTAATTACCCCAGCTGGCCATCAAGCATCACACTTATTCCATTACGTTAGGGAAATGTTCTGTGTAATTACTGCACATGGCCACCCAGCATCACTGTTACTCCCTGAGGGAAATGTTTGGTGTAATTACCCCAAGTAGGTACCCAGTCTCATCACTGTTGCATCGTGAGGGAAATGTTGTTTGTCATTACCCCACATGGCCACCCAGTTCTATGTAATGTTCTGTTGCGCCGTGAGAGAAATATTCTGTGTCATTACCCTGCATGGCCACCTATCGTCGCTGTTGGTCTGTATGGGAAATGTTCAGTGCAATTACCCCACATGGTAATCCAGTGTCACTGTTTCTCCATGACTGTTGGTCCATGGGGGAATTGTTCTGTGTAATTACCCCAGGTGGCCACCAAGCCTCACACTTGTTCCATGATTAGGGAAATGTTCAGTGTAATTACCCCAGGTGGCCACCTGGTGTTGTCACTGTTGCTCCCTGAGGGAAATGGTTGGTGTAATTACCCCGTGTGGCCACCCAGCTAACTGTTGTTGCGTGAGGGAAATGTTCTGTGTAATTAACCTGAGTGGCCACCTAGTGTCACAGTTGCTCTCTGTGGGAAATGTTCTGTGTAATTACCCCGCATGGCAATCCAGTGTCACAGTTGCTCTCTGAGGGAAATGTTCAGTGTAGTTACCCGTCATAGCTACCCAGTGTTGTCACAGCTGCCCATGGTGCAGTCATCGCCTGCTCCGCTCTCAGTACCTGCAGAGCCATTAGAGCTCCCACTGCAGCTGGCACCACCTTTGGCAATGGAACCGGCTAATGTTCCCCATGAGGGCAATCCTGCTGGTGAGGCCTTGCATAAAATGAGTGAGCACCAATGGACTCTGGAACCAAGGCAGAGCTAGAGGATGCCATGCTCTTTGTCCCTGTGCCCCAGGTCTCTGGCCCGTTGTTATGGGTCATAAGCACTAGGTTCCCAATCCCTGTCTTCACACCGAAGTTCTCCCAGGTGTACAAGATCTCCTCAGCACCAGTCCATGTCACATTGTAGATCGTTGAGGCCGAGACCTCGAGGCTGCTCCTCCACATGATGCTTCTTTCCCTAGGCCTGGCCCTGATTGGAATGTTCCTGGCAACAGTGGTGGTGGTTAGCTGCCAGACGGAGGCCTAGATAGCGCTACTGGCACAGTTCAGTCCCTTGTCCAGGCAGCAAAGGGACTGGGCTCCAGGGGGAATGTCTGTGGTGTTGGGACCAGCCTAGCAACGGCGGGGTCCTTTGATCCCATTTCCCCACTCTTACCAACCCTTGGTCACTGCATTGGACTGGCTGAAGTTGGCACACAACCCAACACCTCCCTCCCACTCAGCCAAAGACACCTGCAGGCTTCCCCCAGGGTCCAATCACCAGTGGAGGTGGGGGCGGGTCTCTCCAGAGAGAGCTCACCAGACTATGTCAGGTGCTGCTCCCTATTTGTATCTGGTGTGTCCCCTCTAGAAACAAGCAGTGTGTCATGAATACTGTCCCCTCTCAAAACAAGTGGTGTGTCATTAATAGTACTCCTCTTGGAAACAAGTGGGGTGTTGTGAATGCTGTTTCCTCTGGATACAAAGGGTGTGTCCTCAATCCCGTCACCTCTGGAAACAAGGGGTGTGTTCTGAATACTGTCCCCTCTGGAAACAAGTGGTTGTGTCATGAGTAGAATTCCTCCTAGAAAAAAGTGGTGTATTGTGAATACTATCCCCTCTGGAAACAAGCACTGTCAATAATTATCCCAGAAACAATTGGTGTGTCCTCAATACTGTCCCCTCCGGAAACAAGGGGTGTCTCATTAATGGTGCTTCTAGAAACAAGCAGTGTGTCTTAAATACTGTCCCCTCTGGAAAAAAGTGGTTGTGTCATGAATAGTACTCCTAGAAACAAGCAGTGTGTGTTCAATACTGTCCTTTCTGGAAACAAGTGGTTGTGTCATAAATAGCATTCCTCCTAGAAAAAAGTGGTGTGTTGTGAATACTGTCCCCTCTGGAAACAAGCACTGTGTCAATAATTATCCTGGAAACAAGGGGTGTATCCTCAATCCTGTCCCCTCTGGAAACAAGGGGGTGTGTCCTCAATACTGTCCCCTCTGGAAACAAGGGGTGTGCCAGGAATAGAATTCCTCCTAGAAACAAGCAGTGTGTCCTTAATACTGTCCCCTCTGGAAACAAGTGGTGTGTTGTGAATACTGTCCCCTCTGGAAACAAGCACTGTGTCAATAATTATCCTGGAAACAAGGGCTGTGTCCTCAATACTGTCCCCTCTGGAAACAAGGGGTGTATCCTCAATCCTGTCCCCTCTGGAAACAGGTGTTGTGTCATTAAAAGAATTCCTCCTAGAAACAAGCAGTGTGTCATCATGAGTAGAATTCCTCATAGAAACAAGTGGTGTGGCCTGAATACTGTCCCCTCTGGAAACAAGCGGTGTGTCATGAACAGAATTCCTCCTAGAAACAAGTGGTGTGTCTTCAATACTGTCCCCTCTGGAAAAAAGTGGTGTGTCATTAATAGAATTCCTCCTAGAAACAAGCAGCGTGTCCTCAATAGTGTCCCCTCTGGAAACAACTGGTTGTGTCCTGAATACTGTCCCTTCTGGAAATAAGTGGTGTGTCATGAATAGAATTCCTCCTAGAAACAAGCGGTGTGTCCTGAATACTGTCACCTCTAACAATAGCTGGTGTGTCATTAATAGTACTTCTAGAAACAAGCAGTGTGTCTTCAATACTGTCCCTTCTGGAAACCAGTGGTGTATCCTCAATACTGTCCCCTCTGGAAACAACTGGTTGTGTCATGAATACTTTCCCCTCTGGAAACAAGCTGTGTGCCCTGAATACTGTCTCCACAGGAAACAAGTGGTGTGTCATTAATGGTACTTCTCCTAGAAACAAGCAGTGTGTCCTCAATAGTGTCCCCTCTGGAAACGAGTGGTGTGTCATTAATACAATTCCTCCTAGAAACAAGTGGTGTGTTGTGAATACTGTCCCCTCTCAAAAAAGTTGGTGTGTCCTCAATCCTGTCCCCTCGGGAAACAACTGGTTGTTTCCTGAATACTGTGCCCTCCAGAAACAAGTGCTGTGTCATGAATAGAATTCCTCCTAGAAACTAGTGTTGTGTCCCCTCTGGAAACAAGAGGTGTGTCGTGAATACTGTCCCCTCTGGAAACAAGCACTGTGTCATTAATAATAATTATCCTGGAAACAAGTGGTGTGTCCTCAATACTGTCCCCTCCAGAAACAAGGGTGTGTGTCCTGAATACTATTCCCTCCACAAATAAAAGATGTATAATGGTCCCTTCTGACCTTAAAGTCTAAAGTCTATGAGGTGTAAGGATGGCAATACACTATGCGCCCCTTATGTTTGTGATGCTGCTGAGGGGGGGTATGTTGCCTTAAGAGCTTGGTGCCTACCCCTGGCTGCCCATACAGTGCTTAATGTGTGCCAGGGCTGAGCTCTGTGACGTTTGTCTATGTAAATTAAGCACTTGGAGGAGGCAGTGGGGCATGCAGGGGCTGGGGGGCAAAGTACAAGTTTGTACAGGTTGCCATTTTCCCTACAGTTCAGCATGAGGATGGTGCAGTGTCTCTGGCCTTTGGTAGCTGCCTGGGCAGTGTGACAGGGAGTGACACTGCCCTCCATTTTGAGTGTGAGGCTGTAGATATGTCCTCAAGCACCAGTGAAGTAATTTTTACATTACTGCAACCCCCCCCCCCAAATATCCTCTCACAGTACAAAGACAACCCTCAGCACTGTTGAGGTATCTCTTTCAGCAGCCTCCAACTGCACCTACTGTGGAGTCCCCTCTTCTGTCTAGGTAGCATTTCCTTTTTAGGAACCTCAAATAGTGTAACTACCTGTTGATAGCATTTGAGTCTTCTGAAATTTTGCATTGTAAGACAGAAGGCTGATTAATACACCAAGAGGAACAGTGCTTGCTGCTGCTAAAATAGGAATGAACTAAAGGGTTTCTGGGTCACTGGAGTCTGTCTTTATAGCTGCCTTTGGCTTCCAAGGCATGCTGGGAAATGGAGGGCGGAGCTTAGGCAGTATATAAGCTGGGCTCTTGTCAGAGGAAGTCATTCACCTTTGTGGTGCTGCAAAGAGATGTATATAGGCACTTGTATGGGTGTTTAGAGTTATGGTGAGTATTGATATGGAGTAACAATGACATGTATTTGTGGTTAATATACTGTTTTTCTTTCCTTTCTATATAATGTGTTTTTCTTTCATTTCAGATTTATGTGTTATCATTACTATTTTCATTGGGAGTGAGACACGGGGGGGGGGTAGCTTCTGTTAAACACACATACAGTAGACTTGATTATCCAGGATGATAGGGAAAAAATAATTCTGGTTAATAAAATCCTGGATAATCACCATCCATAGGAAATATGGGGAGAGGGGGTTTAGTTCACCAGCCACCCTGTGCCGGCGGGGAGGGGGTATTGGTTTACTGGCTGCCCTGTGCCCTGGTAGGGTGTGGTTTTTTTTTTGGTGTGTGCTTGGGGCGGCAGCAGAGATAGAGCCAGCCCTACGAGTTGTGTGTTGTGTGGGGTTTATTTATTTATTTATTACATCCTGGTTAATCCACATTCTGGATAATCAAGAGTCTACTGTATTTAGTACTGGTAGCATGTCCATGGTGTTGGATGTTGTAGAAGCATAGCAATTTTCTGTCTGGGTTAGGTGGAGACTGGTCTGAGGAAACTAATATTTAGTAAGCGTTTCTTCTCTTAATCTCATCTGTATGCCCCTTTTGTATTTTTTCTCTTCAATTGTCTGGAGCCCCCTGAGTAGAGTTAATAAACCATGTTTACAGTCAAACTTTCTTTGTATTTGCAGCTGTGTCCAGATCCGGTACTGAGTTGCACTGTGACCTGAGGGTTGTGAATATTTTTCTTCTCTGTCACACCATCGCTATATATTTAGGAATAATTTCAACATCTGGGCATGAAGGCCTGTCTAACAAGGTGAAGAGGCTCTTGAGGGGGAGCCCCTATCCAATTTCCAAAGATAAGTATATGCCAAAGGGTTTGATGGTCAGAAGGATTTGTGATCTTGAGGCTCTTTCTTTACTTATGGGAGTTCTCTAAATTCTACTCATTCTTAATGGGCACGTGAGGGGTGGATGGGAGCTCATTACTGGGGGGAGTGCGCTTTATTTCCTGGAAGAAGGTTGACTGCTGGCAGAGTGACCTGTCTGTAACTAGAGATGCTCTGTTCTCAGTTCTCTCTTACACACCATTTTGCATCACTGGTCACCACTTCATTCTTGTGTTCTCCTCTACATGGTTGTGGTTTTTTGAGGAGGATGTGCCAATTCTAGTTAGCGATGGGCCTCTGTGGTGTAGGGAAAGGGGGAGGGCCATCAGAATGTAGAAATTTAGCCATTTTCCATGTGTATGAGAGCGTTTGGGGTGGGGTTATGTGAGGGGGATGTAATGTGTAGTAGGCATTCCCTGTCAAGCAAGTCCTATGTAGGTTAGGTGAGTAGAGTGTATAACTGAGGTATAGTCAAGCTTTTTTTTTTTTATTTGCAGATGAGCCCAGGTCATGACTACTACCCTTTGACCATCACCGCATTGTTGTACACATGTCGATGGATGAAAGCGAAGGCCCACATATGAAGGCAAAGAAGATCTTGAGAGCGGGAATGGCTGTCAAAGTTAAGTATCTACTGGAGGGTTTGATGGTCCAAAGTATTTGTGCTGTTGAGCCGTCTTGTTTAGGGGTGGGAGTCTTCTAAATTCTTTGTGTTCTTAATAGGCTTTTGAAGCGTGGTTGGGAGCTTGTTGTACAGAGGGAGTGTGTGTGTCCCCTGAGGGAGGGCTAATTGCTGGGAGAGCAACCTGTCTGTAACTCGAGATGCTCCATTCTCAGTTCTTCTCTCACACACAGCACTGGGTTTGCACGACAGGTCACCACTGCATTCTTTGTCCATCTTCTATGTGGTTGTGGTTTTCCAAGGAGAATGTGAGCATCCTAGTTAGCGACGGTCTCCTGCTGTGGTGGGCAGCAATATGTGGATGAGTGTTTGGAGTGGGTGTTGCTTGTCTGAGGGGGGGGGGGAAGAGTGTTCCTTCTGTTTAGTATGCAGGTGAGGTCTTTGTTCATGTTGTCTAGTTGGGTGCTTTGTTTGTAGTTGCAGATGGATCCAGTACTGCATCGTGGTGCTCCGTGGATGGTTATGACTACTTCTCTTTGACTGTCATGGCATCGCTGTACAGATGTTGATGTATGGGCGAGAAGGCCAGCGTACAAAGGAAAAGAAGATCTTGAGAGCGGGAACAGCTGTCGAAGTTAAGTGTCTGCGGAAGGGTTTGAGGGGCAAAAGAATTTGTGCTGTTGAGGCTTCTTGTTTAGGGGTGGGAGTCCTCTAAAGTCTTTGTGTTTTAATGGGCACGTGAGGGTTGGGTGGTAGCTTGTATAGAGGGAGTGTGAGGTTTCCCCTGAGGGAGGGTTGATTGCTGGGAGAGTGACCTGTCTAACTAGAGATGCTCAGTTCTCAGTTCTTCTTTCAACCACAACGGTGGTTTTGCATGACTGGTCACTACTTCATCCTTTATCCATCTTATATGTGGTTGTGGTTTCACAAGGAGAATGTGAGCATCCTAGTTAGTGATGGTCCCCTGCTGTGGTGAGGATGTGGGCGGGGGCAGCAATATGTGGATGAGTGTTTTGGGGTGGGGAGGTGCTTCTCTGAGGGGTGTATGTGTAATGGATAGTAGGTGTTCCTTCTGTTTAGTATGCAGATGAGGTCATTTTTCATGTTGTGGATGTTATGGTTGATGGGTTGTTATGTGAGTAGATTTGTTTGTACTTGCAGATGCATCTGGATGAGATACTGTGTTGTGTCATTCCGTGGAGGGTCCCGACTACTGCTCTTTGACTATCATGGCATTGCTGTATGGATGTTGACATCCGGGTGAGAAGTCTAGTTTACAAAAGAAAAGAAGATCTTGGGAGTGGCTGTCAAAGTTAAGTATCTGCTGCAGGGTATGATGGTGAGAAGTATTTGTATTGTGGAAGCTTATTATTTAGGGGTGGGAGTCTGGTAAACTCTGCCTGTTCTTAGTGGGCACAAGAGGGAGCTCATTGTATGGAGGGAGTGTGTATGTTGGAGGAAGGTTGTTTGGTGGGAGAGTGACCTATCTAACTAGAGATGCTCAATTCTCAGTTCTTCTGTCACACAGCACTGGCTTTGCATGATGGGTCACTGCTTTGTCCTTCTTTTCTCCTCTATTGGATGTTGGCTTTCTGAGGGGGATGTGAGCGTCCCAGTTAGCGATGGTCTCCTGTGCTGGAGGGAACGTGGGAGGGCCTCCAGTTTGTGGATGTTGAGGTGGAGGGGCTTCTCTGAGGGAGGGGGGTCGAGTGTAGTAGACGTTCAGTCTCTTTAGGAAGCAGTATGCTCGTGAGGTGATCTTTCATATTGCATAGTTGGGAGCTTTATGAATAGGTTTGCAGTCAAGCTTGTTTTTATTTTCAGATGCATCTGGTACTGCGCTGTGTTGTTCCATGGAAGGTTGTGGGAGTGGTTGTTAAAGTTAAGTATCTGTGAAGGGTTTGATGGTGAGAAATATTTGTGCTGTTGAGGCTTCTTGTTTGGGAATGGAGTCCTCTAAAATGTGTCCGTTCTTAATGGGCATGTGGTGGGTGGGAGGTGGTGGTTGTTGTATGGAGGGAGCTTGAGTTTCCCCTGAGGGAAGGTTGATGGTAGAGTGACCTGTGTGTAACTAGAGATGCTCCATTCTCCCTTCTCTCACGCACAGCACTGGGTTTCCATGTTGGGTCACCTCTTTGTCCTTCTTTTCTCTTCTGCTGGGTGTTGGTTTTCTGAGGAGGATGTGAGCATTCTAGTTAATGATGGACTCCTGTGGTGTAGGGAAAGGGGGAGAGCCACCAGTATGTGGATGAGGGTGTGGGGTGCTTCTCTGAGGGGGGTTTAGAGTGTAGTAAATGTTCCTTCTCTTCAGGAAGCAGTATGTAGGTGTGGTTCTTTCATATCATGTAGTTGGGTCATTTGTAAGTAGGTATGCAGTCAAAGTGTATTTGTGTTTGCAGATGCATCCAGATCTGGTACCATGTCGTGGTGTTCTGCGGAGTCTCATGACTACATCTCTCTGACTATAATGGTATCGCTGTATTCATGCCAATGTATGGGAGTGAAGGCCCATATATAAGGGGAAGAAGATCTTAACTTAGACGGCTATTCCAGCTCTTAAGTATCTGCTGAAGGGTTTGATGGTCAGAAGAATGTGTGCTGTTGAGGAACCTTGTTTAGGGATTGGGGTCCTCTAAACTGTCATTTCTTAATGGGCATGTGAGGGGCGGGTGGAAGCTCATTGTACAGGGGGAGCATGAATTTCCCCTGGAGGAAGGTTGATTGCTGGGAGAGTGCCCTGTCTAACTAGAGATGCTCCACTCTCCGTTCTTCTCTCACACACAGCACTGGGTTTTCATGAGAGGTCACCACTTCATTCTTTGTCCATCTTCTACCTGGTTGTGGTTTCCCAAGGACAAAGTGAGCATGCTAGTCTCCTGCTGTGGTAGGCAGCAAGATGTGGATGAGTGTTTGGAGTGGGTGGTGCTACTCTGAGCGGGGAGAGTATAATGGATCATTGGTGTTCCTTCTGTTTAGTATGCAGGTGAGGTAGTGTTTCATGTTGTGTAGTTGGGTGCTATGCAAGTATGTTCACAGTGAAGCTTTGTATATCATTGCAGACACATCCCGATCTGGTACTGCATTGTGTTGCTCCATGGAGGGTCGTGACTACTTCTCTTTGACTGACTGTGACTGCATCGTTGTATGGATATTGACGTATGGGAGAGAAGGCCAGGGTACAAAGGACAAGAAGATCTTGAGCATGGGAGTGGCTGTCAAAGTTGTGTATCCGCCAAAGGGTCTGAGGGGTAGAAGAACTTATGCTGTCGAGGCTTCTTCTTTAGGGGCGGGAGTCTCTAAACTGTTTGTTCTTAATGGGCATGTGAGGGATGGGCGGGAGCTTATTCTACAGAGGGAGTATGAGTTTTCCCCTGAGGGAAGGTTGATTGTTTAACTAGAGATGCTCCACTCCCCGTTCTTCTCTCACACACAGCACTGGGTTTTCATGACAGGTCACCACTTCATCCTTTGTCCATCTTCTACCTGACTGTGGTTTTCCAAGGAGAATATGAGCATCCTAGTTAGCGATGGTCCCCTGCTGTGGTGAGCATGTTGGGGGGGGGGGCAGCAATAGGGTGTGTGTGTGATGCATAGTAATTGTTTTTCTGTTTTGGTAGGCAGGTAAGGCCATCTTTCATGTTGTGGCTGATGAGTTATGTGAGTAGATTTGTAGTGAAAGTTTGTTTGTACTTGCAGATGCATCTGGATCCAGTACTGTGCTGTCATTCTGTGGGGGGCCATGACTACTTCTCTTTGACTGTCAAGGCATTGCTGTATGAATGTTGGCATATGGGTGAGAAGTCCAGCATACAAAGGAAAAGAAGATGTTCAGAGTGGGAGCAGAGATCAAAGTTAAGTATCTGCTGAACGGTGTGATGGTGAGAAGTATTTGTGCTGTGGAGGCTTCTTGTTTAGGGATGGGAAGCCTCTAAAATTTGTCCATTCTTAATGAGCACATGAGGGGTGGGTGTGGGAGGTTGTTGTTGTATGGCAGGAGCATAGGTTTCCCTTGAGGGAAGGTTGATTGCTGGGAGAGTGACCTGTTTAACTAGAGATGCTCCATTCTCAGTTCTTCTCTCACATGGCACTGGGTTTGCATGATGGGTCACTGATTCATCCCTTTTTTTTTTCTCCCCCTGCTGGGTGTTGGTTTTCTGAGGAGGATGTGAGCATTCTAGTTAATGATGGACTCCCATGTGTAGGGAAAGGGGGAGGGCCACCAGTATGTGGATGAGTGTGTTTGGGATATGGGGGGGCTTCTCTGAGGGGGGTTTCTTCAGGAAGCAATATGTAAGTGAGGTCATCTTTCATATCCTGTAGTTGGGTGCTTTATGAGTAGGTTTGTATTCCAAGCTTTGTATTTGCAGATGCATCCAGATCTGGTACCATGTTGTGCTGGTCCGTGGAGGGTTGTGACTACTTCTCTTTGACTGTCATGGCACTGTTGTATGGATGTTGGCATATGGGTGAGAAGTCTAGTGTACAAAAGAAAAGAAGATCTTGGGAGTGGCTGTCAAAGTTAAGTATCTGCTGAAGGGTGTGAAGTATTTGTGTTGTGGAGGCTTCTTGTTTAGGGGTGGGAGTCTGGTAAACTCTGCTTGTTCTTAATGGGCACAAAAGGGAGCTCATTGTATGGAGGGAGTGTGTATTTTCCCTGGAGGAAGGTTGATTGCTGGGAGAGGGACCTGTCTGTAATTAGAGATGCTCCGTTCTCAGTTCTTCTCTCTGACACAGCACTGGGTTTGCATGACGGGTCACCACTTCATCCTTTGTCCATCTTGTAATTGACTTGGTTGTGGTTTTCCGAGGAGAAAGTGAGCATCCTAGTTAGTGATGGTCCCCTGCTGGGATGAACATGGGGGGGGGGGCGCAGCAATATGTGGCGAGTGTTTTTGGAGTGGGTGGGTGATTCTCTGAAGTGTGTGTGTGTGTGTGTGTGTGTGTGTGTGTGTGTGTGTGTGTGTGGTGGGTCCTGCATTTCTCGGCGGATTTCACTAGCCTCAGAGGCTCACTGTGATCATCCATGTAGCCCTTTTCTCTTTAGAGACGAGGTCACAGTCTATTGAGCCATTTTCATCATAAGCCAGTGAGGAGAAATTTATCCTTCTTGGCACAGTCTCTGTTGCCTCCCTAGTCTCTGTGATTAATTGGGGAAGGTAGGAAGGGGGGAGCCTGGGCCCGCCCTCTACTCCGGGTTCCAACCCAGGGACCCTAATAGTATCAGCTAAGATGGCTGACCTCTTTAACCACCAAGCACAATACAATTCCCTGGGCTACTTCCCCACAGCAGTCCCTGCTTCTTTACTCTCCACTTCACCCTTACCTCAGGGCCTCCTTCCAAACTGCTCTCTGCTCCAATGCCTCTCAAACTCCTGACACCCACACCCACCTGACCAAATGGGAGGGTTTTTAAATGGCTTCAGCCAGCCCCTGATTCGCTTCAGGTGTCCCAATCAGGCTAGCTGTTTCTGCTGCCTTCTAGAACCTTCTTAATTGGCCCCAGGTGTCTTGATTGGCCTGGAGTAGCCTTTGTTTGACTATACAGGGAACAGAGACCTGAGACTGATATACCTGCCTTCCAGCACTCTCCTATACCCTTCTGGTCTGACTGTCAGTGTGTAATGGACAATAGGTGTTCCTTCTATTTAGTATGCAGGTGAGGTCATCTTTCATGTTATGGTTGTTACAGTTGATGGGTTGCTAATGAGTAGATTTGTAGTGAAAGTTTGTTTGTACTTGCAGATGCATCTGGATCCGGTACTGTGCTGTATCATTCTGTGGAGGGCCATAACTACTTCTCTTTGACTGTCATGGCATTGCTGTATGAATGTTGGCATATGGGTGAGAAGTCCAGCATACAAAGGAAAAGAAGATCTTGGGAGCAGAGGTCAAAGTTAAGTATCTGCTGAACGGTGTGATGGTGAGAAGTATTTGTGCTATGGAGGCTTCTTCCTTAGGGTGGGAGTTGGCTAAACTCTGCCTGTTCTTAAGGAGCCCAGGAGGGAGCTCATTGTATGGAGGAAGTGTGTGTTTGCTGGGAGAGTGACATGTCTGTAACTAGAGATGCTCTGTTCTCAGTTCTTCTCTCTTATGCAGCACTGGGTTTGCATCACTGGTCACAACTTCATTCTTTTGTTCTCTTCTACATGGCTGAGGATGTGAGCATCCTAGTTAGCAATGGGCCTCTGTGGTGTAGGGAAAAGGGGACGGCCGTCCGTATGTGGAAATTTAGCCATTTTCCAAGTGGAAGAGTGTTTTGGGGTAGGGTTCTGTGAAGGGGATGTAATGTGTAGTAGGTGTTCCCTGTCAAGGAAGCCATATGTAGGTGAGGTCATCTTTGTTGTGGTTTTGGGGAGCTTCGTGAGTAGAGTTTATAACTGAAGTTTGGAGTCTGTTTGTTTGTTTTTATTTGCAGATGAGTCGAGATCTAGTACCAAGCAGTCTCATTCCATGGAGGGTCATGACTACTTCTCTTTGACCGTTGTATGGATGCTGATGGCAGAGAGCAAAGACCCACTTACAAAGGCAAAGAATATCCTTGAGAGTGGGAGTGGCTGTCAGTTATGTATCTGCTGGAGGGTTTGATGGTCTGAAGTATTTGTGCTGTTGAGGCTTCTTGTTTAGGGGGTGGGAGTCTTCTAAAGTCTTTGTGGTCTTAATAGGCATGTGAAGGGTTGTCGGGAGCTTCTTGTACAGAGGGAGTATGAGTATCCCCTGAGGGAAGGTTGATTGTTGGGAGTGTGACCTGTCTGCAACTAGACATGCTGCACTCTGTCTCTCACACACAGCCCTGGGTTTTCATGACAGGTCAGCACTTCATTCTTTGTCCAAGGAGAATGTGAGCATCCTCGTTAGCGATGGTCCCCTGCTGTGGTGAGCATGTTGGGGAAGCAATATGTGGATGGGTGGGTGCTTCTCTGGTGGGGGGTGGGGTGGCAGTCTAATGGATAGTAGGTGTTCCTTCTGTTTAGTATGCAGGTGCAGTTATTTTGCATGTTGGGGTTGATTGATTGATTGGGTTTTTAAGTGAGTAGATTTGTAGTGAAGCTTTGTTTGTAATTGCAAATGCATGGAGATCCAGTACTGCATTGTGCTGTTTCCTGGAGGGTTGTGACTAGGTCTCTTTGACTGTCATGGCATCACTGTCCGCCTGTTGACGTATGGGAGAGAAGGCCAGTGTACAAAGGAAAAGATCTTGAGAGCGGGAGCAGCTGTCAAAGTTATGTATCTGATGAAGGGTTTGAGGGACAAACTTTTTTGCTGTTGAGGCTTCTTGTTTAGGGGTGGGAGTCTTCTAAACTGTTCCCGTTCTTAATGGGCACGTGAGGGGTGGTTCGGAGGTTGTTGTAGTACAGTGGGAGTTGCCCCTGAGGGAGGGTTGATGGCTGGGAGAATGACAAGTCTGTAACTAGAGATGCTCCATTCTCAGTTCTTCTCTTACACACAGCACTGGGTTTTCATGACAGGTCAACACTTCATCCTTTGTCCATCTTCTACATGGTTGTGGTTTTCCAAGGAGAATGTGAGCATCCTAGTTAGCGATGGACTCCTTCTGTGGTGGGACATGGAGGCAGGGCAGCAATATGTGGATGAGAGTGTTTGGGGTGGATGGGTACTTCTCTGTGAGAGGTGTAATGGGTATTAGGTGTTTTTTGTTCTGTTCAGTATGCAGTGGAGGTCATATTTCACATCCTGAGTTGGGTGCAGTGTGAGTAGGTTTGCAGTCAAGTTTTGTTTTGTGTTTGCAGATGCGTCCCGGTCTGGTACAGTGTTGTCGCGATGCTCCGCGGACCACCACTTCTTCTCTTTTGACTGTCACAGCATCGCTGTACACATGCTAATGTATGGGAGTGAAGACCCATATATAAAGGGGAAGAAGATGTTAAGAGCAGGAGCAGCCGTCTAAGTTAAGTATCTGCCAAAGGGTTTGATGGTCCAAAGAATGTGTGTTGGGATGGGAGTCCTCTAAACTCTGCTGTTTCTTAATGGGTACGTGAGGGGTGGGTGGGAGCTCGATATCTGGAGGAAGCATGAATTTCCCCTGAGGGAGGGTTGATTGCTGGGAGAGTGATCTGTCTGTAACTAGAGATGCTCCATTCTCAGTTTGTCCCTCTCATACAGCACTCGATTTGCATGATGGCTCACTGCTTCATTCTTCTTCTTTTCTTCTCTACTGGATGTTGGTTTTCTGAGGAGGATGTGAGCATCCTAGTTAGCGATGGGTGCCTGTGGTGGAGGGAATTGGGAAAGGCCACCAGTATGTAGATCACTGTATTTGGGGTTGGGAGGGAGGCTTCTCAGGTGGGTGTAGAGTGTAGTACATGTTCCTTCTCTTCAGGAAGCAGTATACAGATGAGGTGATCTTTCATATTGGGGTTAAAAATTGTGCAGAGGCCAGGTAGGGAAGGCTGTGCCTCCCAATACAGCCTGGCCCCACCCCCTATCTTATTCCCCCACCCACTTCCCACCCCCCCTCAGAATCCCCAACCCATCCAGCCGCCCCACACCTTGTCCCCTGATTGCCTCCTCTGGAGCCCCCCCCCACTCTGCCCCCGCCAGGACCCCACCCCAGCTATGCTCCCCTGCTATTTGTTCCCTGAGTGCCCACTCCTGAAACTCACCTACCCTAACCATCACTTCCTTGGCTTTGTTCCCTGACTCCCCCTCCCGAGATCCCCCCCACCCTAACTACCACCCCCTGGGACCCCACCAGCTAAATCCCCCCTTTGCTTACCATACTCGGCCTGGCTGGTGCTTGCCCTGGCCCCCCAGCCCGCTTGTTTGCAGGAGAAATACTATTCCAGGAGGAGTACTTTTGACACATAGCTTGTTTCCAGGCAGAGTAGTATTGATGAGACACCGCTTGTTTCCAGGAGGAGTCCTATTGATGACACACTGCTTGTTTCCAGGGGGGACAGTATTCAGGATACACCGGTTGTTTCCAGGAGGAGTCTTATTGATGACACACCGCTTGTTTCCAGGGGGGACAGTATTCAGGATACACCGCTTGTTTCCAGGAGGAGTCTTATTGATGACACACCGCTTGTTTCCAGGGGGACAGTATTCAGGATACACCGGTTGTTTCCAGGAGGAGTCTTATTCATGACACACTGGTTGTTTCCAGGAGGAGTCTTATTGATGACACACCACTTGTTTCCAGGAGGAGTCTTATTGATGACACACCGCTTGTTTCCAGGAGGAGTCTTATTGATGACACACTGCTTGTTTCCAGGGGGGACAGTATTCAGGATACAGCGCTTGTTTCCAGGAGGAGTCTTATTGATGACACACCGCTTGTTTCCAGGAGGAGTCTTATTGATGACACACCGCTTGTTTCCAGGGGGACAGTATTCAGGATACACCGCTTGTTTCCAGGAGGAATCTTATTGATGACACACTGCTTGTTTCCAGGGGGGACAGTATTCAGGATACAGTGCTTGTTTCCAGGAGGAGTCTTATTGATGACACACCGCTTGTTTCCAGGGGGCCAGTATTCAGGATACACCACTTGTTTCCAGGAGGAGTCTTATTGATGACACACCGCTTGTTTCCAGGAGGAGTCTTATTGATGACACACTGCTTGTTTCCAGGGGGGACAATATTCAGGATACAGCGCTTGCTTCCAGGAGGAATCTTATTGATGACACACCTCTTGTTTCCAGGGGGACAGTTTTCAGGACACACCGGTTGTTTCCAGGCGGAGTCTTATTGATGACACACCGGTTGTTTCCAGGAGGAGTCTTATTGATGACACACCGGTTGTTTCCAGGAGGAGTCTTATTGATGACTCACTGCTTGTTTTCAGGGGGGACAGTATTCAGGATACACCACTTGTTTCCAGGAGGATTCTTATTGATGACACACTACTTGTTTCCAGGGGGGACAGTATTCAGGATACTCCGCTTGTTTCCAGGAGGAGTCTTATTGATGAGACACCGCTTGTTTCCAGGGGGCCAGTATTCAGGATACACCACTTGTTTCCAGGAGGAGTCTTATTGATGAGACACCGCTTGTTTCCAGGGGGCCAGTATTCAGGATATACCACTTGTTTCCAGAAGGAGTCTTATTGATTTCACACCGCTTGTTTCCAGGAGGAGTCTTATTGATGACACACCGCTTGTTTCCAGGAGGAGTCTTATTGATGACACACCGCTTGTTTCCAGGAGGAGTCTTATTGATGACACACTGCTTGTTTCCAGAGGGGACAGTATTCAGGATACACCGCTTGTTTCCAGGAGGAGTATTATTGATGACACACCGCTTGTTTCCAGGAGGAGTCTTATTGATGACACACTGCTTGTTTCCAGGAGGAGTCTTATTGATGAGACACCGCTTGTTTCCAGGGGGCCAGTATTCAGGATCTACCACTTGTTTCCAGGAGGAGTCTTATTGATTACACACCGCTTGTTTCCAGGAGGAGTCTTATTGATGACACACTGCTTGTTTCCAGAGGGGACAGTATTCAGGATACACCGCTTGTTTCCAGGAGGAGTCTTATTGATGACACACCGCTTGTTTCCAGGAGGAGTCTTATTGATGACACACTGCTTGTTTCCAGGGGGGACAGTATTCAGGATGCACCGGTTGTTTCCAATAGGAGTCTTATTGATGACACACTGCTTGTTTCCAGGAGGAGTCTTATTGATGACACACTGCTTGTTTCCAGGGGGGACAGTATTCAGGATGCACCGGTTGTTTCCAATAGGAGTCTTATTGATGACACACTGCTTGAGTCTTATTGATGAGTTCAGGTCACGACTACTACTCTTTGACCGTCATCGCATTTTTGTACAGATGCCGATGCATGAGAAAGCGAAGGCCCATATATAAAGGCAAACAAGATCTTGAGAGCGGGAATGGCTGTCAAAGTTAAGTGTCTACTGGAGGATTTGATGGTCTGAAGTATTTGTGCTGTTGAGCCTTCTTGTTTAGGGGTGGGAGTCTTCTAAAGTCTTTGTGTTTTAATGGGCACGTGAGGGGTGGGCGGTAGCTTGTATAGAGGGAGTGTGAGGTTTCCCCTGAGGGGGAGGGTTGATTGCTGGGAGAGTGACCTGTCTAACTAGAGATGCTCCGTTCTCAGTTCTTCTCTCAACCACAACGGTGGTTTTGCATGACTGGTCACTACTTCATCCTTTCTCCATCTTATACATGGTTGTGGTTTCACAAGGAGAATGTGAGCATCCTAGTTGGGGATGGTCCCCATCTGTGGTGAGCATGTGGGCGGGGGCAGCAATATGTGGATGAGTGTTTTGGGGTGGGGAGGTGCTTCTCTGAGGGGGGTGTGTGTGTGTGTAATGGATAGTAGGTGTTCCTTCTGTTTAGTATGCAGATGAGGTCATTTTTCATGTTGTGGATGTTAGGGTTGATGGGTTGTTATGTGACTAGATTTGTTTGTACTTGCAGATGCATCTGGATCAGATACTGTGTTGTGTCATTCTGTGGAGGGTCCCGACTACTGCTCTTTGACTGTCATGGCATTGCTGTATGGATGTTGACATCCGGATGAGAAGTCTAGTGTACAAAAGAAAAGAGGATCTTGGGAGTGGCTGTCAAAGTTAAGTATCTGCTGCAGGGTATGATGGTGAGAAGTATTTGTATTGTGGAGGCTTATTGTTTAGGGGCGGGAGTCTGGTAAACTCTGCCTGTTCTTAGTGGGCACAAGAGGGAGCTCATTGTATGGAGGGAGTATGTATGTTTTCCTTGGAGGAAGGTTGATTGGTGGGAGAGTGACCTATCTAACTAGAGATGCTCCATTCTCAGTTCTTCTGTCACACAGCACTGGCTTTGCATGATGGGTCACTGCTTTGTCCTTCTTTTCTCCTCTATTGAATGTTGGCTTTCTGAGGGGGATGTGAGCGTCCCAGTTAGCGATGGTCTCCTTTGCTGGAGGGAACGTGGGAGGAGATCCAGTTTGTGGATGTCCATTTTGGGGTGGGGGGGGCTTCTCTGGCGGGGGTAGAGTGTAGTAGATGTTCAGTCTCTTTGGGAAGCAGTATGCTCGTGAGGTGATCTTTCCTATTGCATAGTTCGGAGCTTTATGAATAGTTTTGCAATCAAGCTTGTTTTTATTTTCAGATGCATCTGGTACTGCACTGCTTTGTTCCATGGAGGGGTGTGGGAGTGGCTGTCAAAGTTAGGTATCTGTGAAAGGTTTGATGGTGAGAAATATTTGTGCTGTTGAGGCTTCTTGTTTGGGAATGGAGTCCTCTAAAATGTGTCCATTCTTAATGGGCATGTGGTGGGTGGGAGGTGGTGGTTGTTGTGTGGAGGGAGCTTGAGTTTCCCCTGAGGGAAGGTTGATTGATTGATGTTAGAGTGACCTGTCTGTAACTAGAGATGCTCCATTGTCCCTTCTGTCACACACAGCACTCCGTTTCCATGTTGGGTCACCTCTTTGTCCTTCTTTTCTGTTCTGCTGGGTGTTGGTTTTCCGAGGAGGATGTGAGCATCCTAGTTAATGTTGGACTCCTGTGGTGTAGAGAGAGGGGGAGGGCCACCAGTATGTGGATGAGAGTGTCTGGAGGGCTTCTCTGGGGGGGGGGGTTAGTATGCAGGTGTGGTTATCTTTCATATCATGTAGTTGGGTACTTTGTGAGTAGGTATGCAGTCAAAGTGTATTTGTGTTTGCAGATGCATCCAGATCTGGTACCGTGGCGTGATGTTCTGTGGAGTGTCATGTCTACCTCTCTCTGACTATAACAGCATCGCTGTATTCCTGCCAATGTATGGGAGTGAAGGCCCATATATAAGGGGAAGAAGATCTTAAGAGCTGGTGTAGCCGTCTAAGTTAAGTATCTGCCAAAGGGTTTGATGGTCAGAAGAACATGTGCTGTTGAGGAACCTTGTTTAGGGATTGGGGGTCCTCTAAGAAACATCATGGTTTAGAGGAAATGAGAGGGGTGGGTGGAAGTTCATTGTATGGTGGGAGCATGAATGTCCCCTGGAGGAAGGTTGATTGCTGGGAGAGTGCCCTTTCTATAACTAGAGATGCTCCGTTCTCAGTTCTTCTCTCTCACACAGCACTGGGGTTGTACGACAGGTCACCACTTCATCCTTTTGTCCATCTTCCACATGGTTGTGGTTTTCCGAGGAGAATGTGAGCATCCTAGTTAGCGATGGGCTCCTGCTGTGGTGGGATATGGAGGGAGGGGAGCAAAATGTGGTTGAGAGTGTTTTGGGGTGGGTGGGTGCATCTATGTGGGAAGCGTAATGGGTATTAAGTGTTTGTTTTGGTTAGTATGTAGGTGAGCAGTCACACTTTCTTTGTATTTGCAGATGCATCCAGGTCTGGTATTGTGTCGTGGTGTTCTGTGGAGTGTCATGACTACTTCGCCATGGTGTAGGAAAACGGGGAGGGCCAATGGGTATGTAGTAGTGTGGCCATTTTCCATGTGGATGAGAGTGTTTTGGGTGGGGTTCTGTGAGGGTGTGTGTATAATGTGTAGTAGGTGTTCCCTCTCAGTATGTAGGTGAGGTCTTCTTTCATATTGTGGTTTTGGGAGTTTTGTGATTAGTTTATAACTGAGGTTTGCAGTCGAGCTCTGTTTTTATTTGCAGATGTGTCCAGATTTAATATTGAGTGCTCCATGAAATGAGATTAATGTGACTACTTCTCTTTGACTATCACGGCATTGCTGTATGGATGCCAATGTATGGGAGTGAAGGCTCATGTACCAAGGGAAAGAAGATTTTGAGAGCGGCTGTCTAAGTTAAGTATCTGCCAAAGGGTTTGACGGTCAGAAGTGTTTGTGCTGTTGAGACTACTTGTTTAGGTGCAGGAGTCCTCTAAACTCTACCCTTTCTTAATGGGCATGTGAGGGAGCTCATTGTATGGAGAGAGCACGAATGTCCCCTGGAGAAATGTTGATTGCTGGGAGAGTGACTTGTCTGTAACTAGACATACTCTGTTCTTCTCTTACACAGCACTGGTTTTTCATGAGAGGTCACTGCTTAATCCTCCTTTTCTCCTCTGCTGGGTGTTGGTTTGCTGAAGAGGATGTGAGCATCTTAGTTAATGATGGGCCCTAGTGGAGGAAAAGTGGGAGGGCTGCCAGTATGTGGATGAGAGTGTTTGGGGTGGATGGGTGCTTCTCTGCGGGGGGCTGAGACTGTAGTAGCTCTTCCTTCTCCTCAGGAAGCAGTATGCAGGTGAGGTCGTCTTTCATATCATGTGGTTGGGGATCCTTGTGAGTAAGTTTTCAGTCAAGCTTTGTTTTTATTTGCAGATTCCTCTGGATCCAATACCGAGTAGTCTCCTTCTGTGGAGGGTTGTGACTACTTCTTTTTACCGTCACAGCATTGTCATATGGATGCCGACATATGAGAGTGAAGGTCTACGTACAAAGGGGAAGAAGATCTAGAGAGCAGGAGCGGCTGTGAAAGTTAAGTATCTGCTGAAGGGTTTAATGGTCAGAAGTATTTGTGCTGTTGAGGCTCCTTGTTTACGGACGGGAGTTCTCTAAGTTCTGTTTATTCTTAATGGACATGTGAGGGAGCTCATTGTACAGATGGAGTGCATGTTTTCCCTGGAGGAAGGTTGATTGCTGGGAGAGTGACCTGTCTGTAACTAGAGATGCTCTGTTCTCAGTTCTTCTCTTTTACACAGCACTGGGTTGGCATCACTGGTCTCCACTTTAGTCTTGTGTTCTCCTGTACATGGTTGTAGTTTTCTAAGGAGGATGTGAGCATCCTAGTTAGCAATAGGTCTCCGTGGTGTAGGAAAACTGGGAGGGCCAATCGGTATGTAGTAGCGTAGCCATTTTCCATGTGGATGAGAGTGTTTGGGGTGGGGTTCTGTGAGGGGGGGTGTAATGTGTAGTAGGTGTTCCCTCTCAGTATGTAGGTGAGGTCATCTTTCATATTGTGGTTTTGGGAGTTTTGTGATTAGTTTATAACTGAGGGTTGCAGTCAAGCTTTGTTTTAATTTGCAGATGTGTGAGAATCTGGTACCGAGTAGTCTCATTCCATAGAGGGTCGTGACTACTTTTCGTTGACAGTTACTGCATTGTCATATGGATGCTGATGTATATGAGAGCAAAGGCCCACATACAAAGGGAAAAAATATCTTCGGAGCAGCTGTCAAAGTTACGTAATGCCGAAAGGTTTGATGGTCAGCAGTATTTGTGCTGTTGAGGCTTCTTGTTTAGGGACAGGAGTCTAAACTCAAAACTCTGCCTGTTCTTAATGGGCAAGTGAGGGGTGGGTGGAAGCTGGTTGTACAGAGGGAGCGTGAGTTTCCCCTGAGGGAAGGTTGATTGCTGGGAGAGTGACCTGTCTGTAGCTAGAGATGTTCCGTTCTCAGTTGTCCCTTCTTATACAGCACTGGGTTTGCATGACAGGTCACCACTTCATCCTTTGTCCATCTTCTACATGGTTTTGGTTTTCCAAGGAGAATGTGAGCATCCTAGTTACCAATGGGCCCATGCTGTGGTGGGACATGCTGGGGGAAGCAATAATGGATGAGTGTTTGGGGTGGGTGCCCACTTCTCTGAGGCGGGGTGTAATGGGTAGTAGCATGTTTAGTATGCAAGTGTGGTCATCTTTCATGTTGTGTAGTTGGGTGCTTTGTCAGTAGGTTTGCAGTGAAGCTTTGTTTGTATTTGCAGATGCATCTGGATCCAGTCCTGCATTGTGTCTTCCCATGGAGTGCTCGTGACTACTTTTCTTTGACAGTCACAGCATCTCGGTATGGATGTCGACGTATGGGAGAGAAGGCCAGTGTACAAAGGAAAAGAAGATCTTGAGAGCCGGAGCCAAAGCCGCTGTCAAAGTTAAGTATCTGCTGAAGGGTTTGATGGTCAGAAGTATTTGTGCTGTTAAGCCTCCTTGTTTAGTTCTTTAAACTCTGCCCATTCTTAATGGGCATGTGAAGGTTGGATGGGAGCTCTTTGTACAGAGGGAGCCTGAGTTTCCCCTGACAGAAGGTTGATTGCTGGGAGAGTGCCCTTTCTATAACTAGAGATGCTCCGTTCTCAGTTCTTCTCTCTCACACAGCACTGGGGTTGTACGACAGGTCACCACTTCATCCTTTTGTCCACCTTCCACATGGTTGTGGTTTTCTGAGGAGAATGTGAGCATCCTAGTTAGTGATGGGCTTGTGCAGTGGTGGGACATGTAGGGGGAAGCAATAATGGATGAGTGTTTGGGGTGGGTGGTTGCTTCTCTGAGGAAGGGCGTAAGGGGTAGTAGCATGTTTAGTATGCAGGTGAGGTCTTCTTTCATGTTGTGTAGTTGGGCGCTTTCTGAGTAGCGTGGCAGTGAAGCTTTGTTTGTATTTGCAGATGCATCCTGGTCTGGTACTGTTGCGTTGTTTTGGTCTTCACGGCATCGCTGTGTGGATGTTGAGGCATGGGTGAGAAGGTCCGTGTGCAAAGGAAAAGAAGATCTTGAGACTGGGAACATCTGTCAAAGTGAAGTATCTGCCGAAGGGTTTGATGATCAGAAGTATTTGTGCTGTTGAGGTTTCTTGTTTGGGATGGTAGTCCTAAACATTGACCATTCTTAATAGGAACTTGAGGGTTAGGTGGGAGCTTGTTGTAAGGCTGTAGCATGAGTTTCCTCTGAGGGAAGGTTGATTGCTGGGAGAGTGACCTGTCTATAACTAGAGATGCTCCGTTCTCTGTTCTGTCACACCCAACACTGGTTTTGCATGATGGGTCACCGCTTCATCCTTCTTTTCTCCTGTACTGGGTGTTGGTTTTCCAAGGAGGATGTGAGCATCTGAGTTAGCGATGGGCCCCTGTGGTGGAGGGAAATGGGGAGGGCCACCAGTATCTGGATGACTGTGTTTGGGGTGTGTGGGGCTTCTCTGAGGGGGTGTAGAATGTAATAGATGTTCCTTCTCTTCAGGAAGCCATATGCAGGTGAGGTCATCGTTCACAGCATGTAGTTGAGAGCTTTGTGAGGTCGGTTTGCAGTCAATTTTGTTTTTATTTGCAAATGCGTCCAGATCCAATTTGGCAAAGAACCAGTGAAGTTGAAGTATGACTGCGGGGGATATGAAGTACTTGTTTCCCAAAATGGAAGTTGATTTGAGATTAGGTTTGCAGGTTAAATATGGTTATTGATCATGTTTTGGTGGTGGGCTGTTCTGTGTCAAGATGGCAGCTGTTTCACTGGGTACATGTCAAGTGTGTGTGTGTGTGTGTGTGTGTTTTAGATGTTAAGTATTTGTTCTACAGCTGTTGAATGTGTGACTTTCTTTTTTCTTTCTCCTAGGAAGCTATTTCCATTCATGTAGTTGGAAGGCATCACACGAGCTGATTTCAGTGGAACTCACACTGCCTGCGTCCTGGCCACAGGCCCAGGGGGCTCTGCCTTTAATATATAAGAAGCTTCACTTAAACATTTTTAAAACATATTTACTTTTAATTTAATTTTAACTAAACTATTGTACATAAAGACTTATAGAAAGAGACCTTCTAAAAACATTAATATAAGTTTTGAGTGACAGTAATACATTTTAGAGTGAATAAATGAAGATTCTGCACCCCTCTTCTGAAAGGTTGCCAACCCCTGTCCTAGGGTGTATATACCTCCCATCTGCCACTCTGCTGCTGCGCTCTGGCTCTGCTGTATCACAACACCCAGTGTCACTGTGGCTCCTTAAGGAAATGCTCTGTGTAATTTACACTAAGTGGCCAGCTACTGTCACTGTTGCTCCATGAGGGAACTGCTTTGTGCATTAGCTCGACTGGGTAACTGATATCACTGTTGCTCCATGAGATAAATGATCACTGAGTCTCTGTTCATAGAGGGGGGGGGGATTACAGTTACAATGTGTCAGTTTTTTCCTAGACATGTCCGGCATTTGGGGGTTTAAAGCGCTGTCCGGGACGACTTTTTAAATAGTTGCAAATGGCCGTGATTTTTTTCTCTATCCTGGTGAGTTTGGGGAATCCAGTAATTTTAAAGTTAATAGGTCTGGCAAGCTGGATGTTTAAATGTTATGTTAACAAAGTGTTAAAGAGCCATTCAAATAGTAATGAAGCTATTTAACAGGCATTTGCCAACCCCAAGGTATATATTGTCAGTTTCTGAATTTACTGACAAACAGTTGTGCATTACTGTAATATTTACTCAGAACCTATCAGTCTACAGCAGGGGTGGGCAAAGCTTTTGGCCCAAGGGCCACATGGGGGCTTAAAATTCTGTGGAGGGCCAGGTAGGGAAGGCTGTGCCTCCCTGAAGAGCCTGGCCCCCACCCACTTCCCACCCCCGACTGGCCCCTTCAGAAATCAGACCCATCCAACCCCCCCCACCCTTGCCCCTTGATTGTCCTTTCCGGAGACCCCCCTACTGTGCCCCCACCCCCCGGAACCTACCCCCATCTAGACCCCCCCCGCTCTTTTTTTCCCTGACCGACCCCTCCCTAGACCCCTGCCCCTAACCACCCCCACCCCACCAACTAAGCCCCCCCCCATCCCTATTGCTTACCTTGTTTAGTGGACACTCCAGCTGGCGCGGGGCCCATAGCTGGTCACACTCTGCCGGGCACCCTGCCCGGGGGCACAGGGCCCCACGGCTCTCAGCACTCCGGGGGGGGGTGTGTCTTGCGGCTCACAGTGCTCCACCTTGGGGGCCCTGCGGCGAGTGGCACTCTGCCCTGGCTGGGAGGGGGGGTGTCCCCGGGTCCCTGGGAGTGGTGCTCTGCCCGGCGCCCTGGTGTAGGGTCCCTGCAGCGAGCGGTGCTCCGCCCGGGGACCCTGTGGTGATTGGGCACTTTGCCTAGCGCCCCAGTGCAGGGCCCCGCTGGGGAGCCACACTGCATTCAGCCCGCCCCCCCCCCAGCCCGGGTCTGTGCTCTGCTCGGTTTGCCCCCCAGCCCAGGCCCTCATGGGCGAGCCACGCTCGGCCTGTCCCCAAAGCGTGGGGTTCTGCAGCTCCCTGTGCTCGGCTGGCCCGGTAACGCGGGGCCATGCACCACCTGGCACTCCGTCTGGGGAGCACAGGATCACCAGCACCATGCCCCCGTGGGCTGGATAGAAATGGCTGGCAGGCCACATGTGGCCCACAGGCCTCAGTTTGCCCAAGGTCTACAGGACCTTAGTTTAACATTTGCTTTAAAAATATTTAATTAGTGGGTTGGTGAAGATTATAAAATCACATCTCTAAAAAAAATCCTTATGCATCTAAAAAGGTATGCAATCTTTCTTTGAACATTGAAGCATTTAAGGCTATAGTTTGTAAAATAAATCTTCCAAAAGACCACCCTTATCTAAAATACACATTTTAATTACTCTAGTTAAAAAAAAAAAGCTTGCTTCCAAAGTCTTCCTGTCCTTTCTGTCCATCCCTTTCTTCTTCCAGATAGCAGTAAAGAAGGGAAAACTCTGTTTGTCCAGCTATCTGATAAAACTAGTTTTAAGAGAACCTCCAGCAAAATCAGTACCGTAGTAAGATATAAAAGCCTAAATCTCTATGAAATGTTACCAGCTTTGGAAACATTTTTTTAAACATGTCTATTGTCATACAGATCACATAAAGTAAATTAGTGTTCCCTTTTTCTAAAAGCAATAAACATTTTTTATGAACACACTAAACCTCTGTGAGTGATTAATTTAAAACCTGTTTTTTGGGGGAGGGGGTGTTCTGAGTCCAAGAGGGGCAGTTAGGGTGGGGGGGAATCTCAGAAGGGGTCAGTCAGGGCAAGGAGCAGGGGGGTTGGGGATTCTGAGGGGGGCAGGAAGTGGGAGGGAGAAGATAGGGGCAGGCTGTTTGGGGAGGGAAGCCCCTATCCATTCTCCCCCCCCCCGTGTCCTTTTTTTTTTAAATGTTGAAATATGGTAATTCTAGACAAAAGGGGTGTGTCATACACACACCCTTGTATCTGAAAGGCACAGTCGTTATCAGGACTTGTAGTCCCCCTTGAAACAAGAGGTGTGTTCTGATAACTGTCCCCCCTCCCGAAAAATTGTGTGTCCTGAATACTGTCCCCTCTGGACTCAAGGGATGTGTCATGAAGACTGTCCTCTCCAGAAACAAGGGAGGGTGCCGCTGCAACCATGAGATGTTGTGTGAATACTGTTCCCTGAAGAATCATGGTGTGTCATGAATACTACCCCCGCTGGAAACAAGGGGTGTGTCATGAATACCGTTCCCTTCAGAAACAAGGGAGTGTGTCATGAATTGTAGGCCCCCTGAAAACAAGATGTGTTGTCTGAATACTGTCCCTTGGCAGAAACATGGTGTGTTCTAAATACTGTCCCCTCTGGAAACAAAAGGTGTGTTCTGAATAGTGTCCCCTCTGCGACCAAGAGCTGGAGTTGAATAGTGTCCCCTCCAAGAAGACGGGGTGTATAATTAATAGTGCTCCTACTGCGAACAGGGGATGTGTCCTGATTACTGTCCCTTGTGGCACCAAGCGATGGTTTATGAAAACAGTGTCCTCTGGAAAAGAGGGTGTGTCCTAAATACTAACACACTCCTTGCTGGGAGGGGGATATCAGTAATGCTCCCCTGGGAACAAGGGTGTGTTAAATACTAACACACTCCTTGCTGGGAGGGGGATATCAGTAATGCTCCCCTGGGAACAAGGGTGTGTACAGTAAACCCTCGATTTAACGGACCCCGATTTAACGGACTTCGGATGCAACGGACAAAATTTCCGATGCATCCGAAATCCGTTATTGGGGGCTGCCGGCTCCCGCAGCAGGGAGCCGGCTGGGTTGACAGCTCCCGCCCGGCTCCCCGCAGTGGGGACCCCTGCTGGAGCTGTCAAGCCCCCCCGCCCAGCTCCCCGCAACGGGGACCCGGGCGGGTGGGCTGACAGCTCTCGCCCGGCTCCCCTCTGCGGGGAGCCGGGCGGGAGCTGTCAAGCCCCCCGCCCGGCTCCCCGCAACGGGGAGCCGGGCGGGGGGGTGGCTTTTGAGAGCCCCCGCTCGGCTCCCCGCAGCGGGAAGCCGGGCGGGGGGTTTGACAGCTCCCGCCGGGCTTCCCGCTGCGGGGAGCCGGGCGGGAGCTGTCAACCCCCCCGCCCGGCTCCCCGCAACGGGGAGCCGGGCGGAGGGGGGGGCGTTTGACAGCCCCCGCTTGGCTCCCCGCAGCGGGAAGCCAGGCGGGGGGGTTGACAGCTCCCGCCGGGCTTCCCGCTGGGGGGAGCCGAGCGGGAGCTGTCAACCCCCCCGCCTGGCTCCCCGCAGCGGGGAGCCGGACGGGGGGGGGGGGTTGAGAGCTCCCGCCCGGCCCCCCGCAGCGGGAAGCCGGGCGGGAGCTGTCAACCCCCCCGCCCGGCTCCCCGCAGCGGGGAGCCGGGCGGGGGGGAGGGGGTGGGGTGGGCTGGCTCCATATAACGGACTAATTCGGGCGGGGGGGTGTCCGTTGTCACCCGAAAGTCCGTTATTTAATAATTTAAAAAAATTATTAAATAACGGACTTTCGGTTTTAACGGACACCCCCTCGCCCGAATTAGTCCGTTATATCGAGGTTTCACTGTACTGAATAGTGTCCTGAGTGTGAACAAGAAGTGAGTCTTGAAAATTATCCTCTCTGGAAAAGAGTGGTGTCACAAATAATGTCCTTCCAGAGAAACAAGGGCTGTTTATCAATAATACTTCTCCTGGAGCATGAGGTGTGTCACAAATATTGTCCCCAGTAGCGAGGAGAGAGGTATTCTGATTACAGACCCCTCTGGGAACAAGAGGCGTTGGCTGAATACTGTTCCCTCCCTCCCCCGAAACATGGTGTGTCATGAATACTGTCCCCTCTGGAAACAAGGGCTGTGTCATGAATACCATTCCCTTCAGCAACAAGGGGTGTGCGTCATGAATTGCAGTCCCCCTGAAGAGAAGAGGCGTTGCCTGAATACTGTCCCCCTCTGCGACCAAGAGCTGGGTTTGAGTAGTGTCCCCTCCAAGAAGAAGGGGTGTATCATTAACAGTACTCCTGAGAATAAAATGTAAGATCTGAATTGTATTCCCGCTGCAAACATGAGGTGTAGTGTGAATACTGTCCCCCGCCCGAAACGTAGTGTGTCATTAATAGTGTCCCCTCTGGAAACAAAAGGTGTGTCCTGAAGACTGTCCCCTCTGGAAACAAAGGGTGTATCATTAATATTATCCCCTCCGTAGTCCCCCTGCCAATAAGGGGTGTTGCCTGAATACTGTCCCCCACAGAAACATGGTGTGTCATTAATATTGTCCCTTCTGGAAACAAGCAGTGTGTCCTGAATACTATTTCCCCCCCCAAAAAAAACAAGAGGTGTGTTCTCACGAGTACTCCTCCTAGGACCAAGGGGGGGGGGTGTCCCAAATACTGTACACATCTACAGCCAAAGGAGGGCCCTGGCCAGTGATCTGAAGTGGTTGGGGAGGGGCTTTCACTGCCAGAGGCCCCATTCAAGCAGCTGAATCTGGCCAGCAGACCTGTAAGCAGTGCTGCACACTGCATGGGGGGGAATTCAAGGCATCTCTATATATAAAAGTCAAATGGTGTATGCATGCGTGCGTGTATGTACGTACACTTACTCCTTCCACACCGTTTGAGCTAGAAACTTGGTAGAGTTATAGGTTTTAGGGTCCTAATCAGGGTAAGAGTTGGAAAATTTTCAAATCTCACCTCTGATGCCCCCCAGGGGTGAAATTATTTAAAGGCCAATCACATCAGCTGGGCAGCTGCTGTTCTCTGTGACATAGCTATGATGTCATAATACCCCCTCCAATGGACCCTGCATTCGCTCAGCTCTCTGCCCCCTTCCTCCAACGGACCCCGCACTCGCTCAGCTCTCTTCCCCCTCCCCACCTCCGATGGACCCAAGTTGGGTTTGGTCGGAGGGTAAGTGAGGTAGGGGTGTCGGGTTTGGTCAGGGGGTGAGGTGGGCATGTCGGGTTTGACCGGGGGGTAAGTGAGCCGGGGGTGTCGGGTTTGGTCTGGGGGGGTGGGAAGGTGTCGGGGTGGGTGAGGGGTGAGGTGTGGGTGTTGGGGTTGGTCAGGGGGTGTTGGGTTTGGTTGGGGGGGTGAGGAGGGGGGTCGGGGTTGGTCGAGGGGTAGGTGAGGTGTGGGTGTTGGGTTTGTGGTGGTAGGTAGGGGTGTCGGGTTTGGTTGGGGGGGAAAGTGCAGTGGGTGTGTCAGGTTTGGTCTATGGGGGTGAGGTGTTGGGGTTGGTGGGGGGGTGACGTGGGGGTGTTGGGTTTGGGTGGGGGGGTGAAAATGTGAGTCGGGGTTGGTCGAGGGGTAAGTGAGGTGGGGGTGTTGGGTTTGGTCGGGGGGGGGGGGGGTGAGGTGGGGGTGTCAGGTTTGCTCTCTGCCCCCTCCCCGCTCCAACAGACCCCGCACTCGCTCAACTCTCTGCCCCTCCCCACCTCCAACGGACCTGAGCAACGCTGGGTATTTTCGCTAGTTTTATATATTTACAAATTCCCCCATGCTATTTTTAATCCAAAAAGCCAGACATGTCTGAGAGAATATGGACGAATGGGTACAGAAGATGTATCCTGATTACTGTCCTGCTGAGAAAGAAGGGTGTTTCTTGCTCTTATGGCTTGTAGAAAGTAATATTAGAAGCAATAGGACCATGGCTCCCTGGTGCCCTCTGTTCGCGTGCACCTACTCTTTCCCCCTCCCCACACTTGGAGCAGCCCCCTGGTAAAGCTGGTCCTGGGAACCTCTTAGCTGATTTAGCTGACAGGAATACTGTATCCAAGTTATTATGTGCAATAAACCTGGCATTTTGAGACCCTCAAATAGGCCCCTGGACTCATGCTTAAAATTGCCTTTCCCCGAAATATGAAATGTTGCCGCTGGCGAGCCACGAGTGGCCAGAGGGCTGTGAGCTCTGGCAAGATACAGTCCCCTGTGTGACAGCATGAAGTTCCCCTTGAGCTGCATGCTGCGTGCCCGGCACCACAAGCTGCAGCAGCAGCAGTGGCGTAAGGGTGGTAATACTCTATGCAACCCTTATGGCTGTGATGCTGCAGGGGGTGTTGGTGTTTTTGCCTTAAGAGCTTGGTGCGAACCCCTGGCTGCCTATACAATGATTAGTGTGTGCTGGGGCTGAGCTCTGTGACCTTTGTCTATGTAAATTAAACACTTGGAGGAGGCAGTGGGGTGTGCAGGTGATGGAGGTGGGGGGGGGGAGGCTGGGGGAAAGTATAAATTTGCACAGGTTGCGATTTGCCCTAAAGTTGGTCATGGGGATGGTGCAGTATCTCTGGACTGTGGCAGCTGCCTGGGCAGCGTGACAGGGAGTGACACTGCCCTCCATTTTGAGTGTGAGGCTGTAGATATGCCCTCAACCACCAGTGAAGTCATCTTTACATTCCTGCAGCCCCCCCCCCAAATACCCTCTCACAGTACAAAGACAACCCTCAGCACCGTTGAGGTATCTCTTTCAGCAGCCTCCAACTGAACCTACTGTGGATTCCCGTCTTCTGTCTAGGTAGCATTTCCTTTTTAGGAACCTCAAATAGCGTAATTACCTGTTGATAGCATTTGAGTCTTCTGAAATTTTGCATTGTAAGACAAGGCTGATTAATACATCAAGAGGAACAGTGCTTGCTGCTGCTAAAGTAGAAATGAACTAAAGGGTTTCTGGGTCACTGGAGTCTGTCTTTATAGCTGCCTTTGGCTTCCAAGGCATGCTGGGAAATGGAGGGCGGAGCTTAGGCAGTATATAAGCTGGGCTCTTGCCAGAGGAAGTCATTCAGCTTTGTGGTGCTGCAAAGAGATGTGCATAGGCACTTGTATGGGTGTTTAGAGTCATGGTGAGTATTGATATGGGGGTAACAATGATGTATTTGTGGTTAATATACTGTTTTTCTTTCCTTCTTTCTGTATAATATGCTTTTCTTTCATTTCAGGCTGTTAAGAGTGTGTTTGATTTATGTGTTACTAGCTAAAATACCTGGCGTTGTTTGGGTTAGTTGAAGGTGGGGAGGGGGCAGACAGCTGAGCGAGTGCGGGGTCTGTTGGATGGGGGAGAGAGCAAACCTGACACCCCCACCTCACCCCCCTGACCAAACCTGACACCCCCACCTCACTTAGCCCTTGACCAACCCCGACTCACATTTTCACCCCCCCAGCCAAACCCAACACCCCCACGTCTCCCCCTACCCACCCCAACACCCACACCTCACCCCCCCCTGTAGACCAAACCTGACACACCCACCTCACTTTCCCCCCCAACCAAACCCGACATCCCTACCTACCACCACAAACAATCTCGACACCCACACCTCACTTACCCCCTGACCAACCCCGCCACCTTCCCACCCCCCAGACCAAACCCGACACCCCCTGTCTCACTTACCCCCCCTGACTGAACCCGACACCCCCACCTCACCCCCCCCCAAGCCAACCCGACACCCCCACCTCATCCCCCCACCAACCGCAAAACCCCCTGACCATCCCCAACACCCACAGCTCACCCCTTACCCACCCCGACAACTTCCCACCCCCCCAGACCAAACCCAACACCCCCCCCGGCTCACGGTGCACTGTGTAGCACACAGGTTATTAAATATACTGTTCGGTTGGTG